>CM060952.1:161492245-161674745 GCA_030765055.1 Mantis religiosa
TCTGCCAGGTCGAGTTACTTGAATAAGGTTTTGTCTGGTGTTTCCCTTATCCAGAGAAGGCGAGTATTGATAACTTGAAGCTCTATGACCCCGAGCTTATTTGACTGTCACTCCACGAATTTTATTCATCATCATATATAACGCATCAGGTTAAACGCGCTTAAATTTAAAATAAATAATAATATTTATTATTGTTTATTATTCATTGGAGCTAAATTGGGCGCACAATTTTGAATCTATTGTTAGGTATATGGCTGAGGAACAATTAGGAAACTATCAAATTTAGAATTTTAGGACCAAGGCTCACTCTGGGCACTGCCTTGTTAATTCCGCAGAGTGGCTAAATCAGCAGCTGTCAGATTGCTTGCATGTTTTTAACACCGGTGGCGGTCAGAAGGTAACCGCACGTATTTTTAGAAGTATGACGTGCGGTTATATCAATTTGGCCTAATATGATTGGGTGATGGCTACGTAGTGTTTTAATTCGGGACCATCGACGTAATGCCGAGTCGACTCGGTAACGTCATAGATCACCCGCATATTTAAAGATCACTGAGTCAGTACAAGTTAGTAGTTGCAGTCAGTACTCATCAGTCAGTAAAGGTGTAGTCCAGGGTCAGCTCACGTCGGTCACGTCATGCCACCCTTCAGTGACGACGACGCCTACGTATCCTCAGCCATACATGAAATGCCGTAACATTAAGGTAAGCCTTTAGCAATCAATGATATGTTGTGGTATCACTGCTTTCACCCCTAAGCCCTTTCAGGGCTAAGAGAATGTTTTGTAATAGCTTTGTACTACCAATCAGAATTAGTATCCAATAAACGGGGTTAAACATGAATCGTACTAGCTTTTATTGTTCCCGTCTCCGGAGTTCTAACCTCTATCTCCTAACTCTCAGCTTTCGTTAGCATTTCGCCCTACCATCTGGTCCCCCATCCTTCCAGCTACGCCCCCTAGTTACCGGATAGGTTGTACACCCCTCATGTACAACCTAAACCTGAACGTAACACTATGAAATACAGCTTTTTGGGCAATTATAATGTAGCAATTATAATACAACTTAGACAAAGATTAGAAAAAAAATCAGCACTTTCATCTAGGAAAAATGGAGCAGTTTAGGCAGTAAAATCGGTCGACGAAATTGATCGTAAGGCATCAACTTCATCGCAGAAGACTGACTTGCTGTGACAGTTGAAACTTTGAACTCTCAATCGAATCAGAAACAGGCATCAGATATATCCAGAGTCTTAGAGAGATCATTTCTCTTTCATTCCTACCATGCTCTAAGACAATCAAGCTGCAATGAGCTAAAAAGCCACGCTTTCATAGAAACCTTCAAACCACACTAAAATGATTCTCACAGCGTACGTGTGCTTCTCTTTTGAAAGGGCTACTCAGAGTCCTCCACTTCTATGGCATTGCCGCAAGCTTCAAATTAAACCGATTCTTTATGAACGCGCGAATAAGCACAAATAAACATGTTTTGATATGTAATCGAATAATTAGGCACATGTTTTACTATCAGGCTTAGTCGCTTCAGTAGCTCCAACTGAAACTCGAAACAAATTATGCTGCTGATCTTGAATATTAAGTTATTGCCACAAACCGCTTCCCTCCCACGCACAAATACTGTTCTGGATGCGGCGTGAAAAAAAAAGTGTAGTGTTTAACGCCCGCTTTTACTATATACGGCACCGCAGGCGATGACACTGATGATACATGAGATGAAGATGGAGCACCGGTGGAATGAGATGGCGGGGGAAACCGGAGATCCCGGAGAAAACCCGCTCCAGCGCCATGTGGATGCGGCGTGGAACCCTGCCTCAGCTACGGAGACACGATAACTGGTGACCCACTGTAGTTTGTTAGAAGTGTTGACAGGTATACTATGTTCACTATTTCCTTCAGGCGTCACTTAGGGAATATCGACCAATCATGATTATCATCTCATAACTTGTAAGATTTGAAGCTTTAGCGGCGAGCGTTATTGATTAAGGCTTCATTGATCAGCCGCATCAAATTTAAGAAGATCGAGCTTTCGCCATTTTACACTCCATGGCCTTCATCAGAAAAAAATGAAGCCCATAGAGTGTAAAATGGCCGAAAGCACGATCTTCTCAAATTTGACGCCGCTGATCACCCGTAAAGCCTTAATCAATCTCATAATTTGTTTGTAAGAATACGCTCTGCTCATTTTAAAATCGTAATAGTGGTAGTATGCAGTAATTGTTAAGCCACATAATCCATCTCGATTGTTATGACTTCAACATCTTCTACTCTTTCGTAACTAGAAAGCAAGTGATTCTTTCATATTTTGACAATTGTGTTTTAGGTCAATATACATTCAAAAAATTCAATTTCCAAATAGCTTTCTTGAAAAAAGTATATCTTAATTGATCTCATCTTTATTTTCAGGTTTATTTTCTTTTTCAGCTACAACACTGAATATTATGCGAGATACAAACGATTGTTCATTGATTCATTCATTTAGTGGCGTAATCCAGCAGGTGACACAATAGTAATTTTTATTTTAAGCAGCACAAGTCTGCTACAATTTTTTGGTGGAGTAGTCCTAATAATCCATTTCAGGTTACGAGTTTCATCACATCAATTTGTAACCATAGTGTAATTGCCTATTATTTCTTCTTGCAATAAACAGCTGCATTGAGATTAAGACCATTATTTTCTGTTACAACTTCTTTAGAGTGTTTTTTTTTTTTGTGTTTTTGTTTTTGGTAATTTACGTCCTCCAATATTTCGTCATATCGGACGATGAATGAAATGAGTGAAATGATGCTCAGTGCGTCCGGGGTCCATGGAGCTTAGAGTTACCCGACATTCGTCTTTCAGGATAAGGGAAAACCCCGGAAAAACTTTATCCAGGTAACTCACCCTGACCGAGATTCGAACTCGGGACCTCTTGAACGTGAGGCAAGAGTTGTAAAGTACTTGTAAGTTTGTTTATCTCTTTTGTTTTACAAGTACTAAAATTCTCTTTTACTCTGCTAATTTGGAATAATTATTTCACATATTTAGTGGAATATTGTTCTATAATGTCCATAGTACATTATGTTCTAATCTGTCAATCAATTATTAAGCTTTATGCAGCTTTTGGTACAAGTGGAACTGTTCTTTACCTTTAAGAAAATCTCTATTTCATGACCGCAAAAATGATTTTTGTCCAGCGTGGCTAAACTCGCTGAATGGTCAATATTGCTTATGGTTTAGGACAGCGAGGATCCAGGTTGAATAAGCGGCGGCAAGCATTAATAGATTAGAGTGGGCCAGGTATTATCAGTGAATGTGAAATCTTGTTGTACATTACACTGGTCGACAAGGTTTTTTTTTCACAAGAGATCTGAATAGTGAATCTAGTGGCATTTTCCATCATGAATTCAGATATGTAGTCAGAATTTTCCCATCAGGCATAGTTTTTCTGTAAAAGCTACTTTTCAAAATCTGATTTTAGCGTTTTCTTTGACCTGTCAAAGGAACCGTTACCTCATATGTAGCTATTTTACTCAAGCTGTATTATTGAAATTATTTGCAATGTCATGCTGAAGCGCAATAAAACATGACTGTGTAGGTTCATTGTTGTTCATTGTCCGAGTGGGACACTATGTTAGAAAGTCATGGCCAAAACGTGAATCTCTTATCCCTGGCCAGAAAAATGTGGCATGTGTCCCTTTAGTGAAGCCTGAAAAAATATTTTTACCTCCATTGCATATTAAGTTAGGAGTTATGAAAAATTTCGTCAAAACTATGGATAAACTTTCTGATGGATTCTTGTACTTCAAATCGAAATTCCCCAAAGTCAGTGATGCTAAATTGAAGGAAGCAGTTTTATAGGACCACAAATCGGATCGAGGGACTGTTAAATCCACTGGAGAAAGCAGCCTGGCAGTCTTTCAAAAGTTGTGTTGCAATTTTCTTGGAAACCATAAAGCAGAGAACTATCGTGACATAGTGGCTGATTTTCTGCATTCTTATAAAGCTATGGGATGCAACATGTCTTTAAAAATTCACTTCTTGGACTCTCACTTGGACTTCTTCCCCGAAAACCTTGGAGCTGTCAGCGATGAACACGGTGAGCGTTTTCATCAGCAAATTTCTACAATAGAGAAGAGGTACCAAGGCAAGTGGAGTTTCAATGTGCTGACTGACTACAGTTGCAAAATATACCCGAAAATCACTATCTACCACTTTCTAGGTAAGTCAGAATCAGTAGTTATAATTTTGAGTTAGATAGCTAGTTACGAATTTTTGGAATATTATAAACAATTCAAATGAATATCACACAAAACTCCTGACCGATAGCGAAAAACTGTAATTATATTTGAATTCAGCACGAAAACTACTTTTAGAATCTGTTATTTTAATTCTTGTGAAAGAAAAAAGGTTTAATTTTGTCGACCAGTGTTATCTAACATATTTTATAAGTTACTCCTTTTTAAATTAAAATTGTCTTATAAACAATAATTGCGTTGTAAGCTTTTGATAAACAATTTGTAATGTTTCAATTAATTTACTGTTTTAATGGAACTATTGAATTTAATAATATATATCTTCATGCAAACCAAAGCACAACTGCTCTGTGATCTGAAAAGGTACCTGACAACAAAACAAATGTTTTAAAAAAGCTGAAAAAAGTATTGTGGGGACCTATTCTTAAAGGTGCTATCTACTAAATAAATTTGTTACAAAAGGATTGAATTGCTTTTTACCTACATGTCAGACAACACATGTAGGCTTCCAGACTGCTGCATTTTATTCAAGATTGTTTTAATAAGTCCCATTCAAGGGTAGCAAGTTTCCCTGTACAAATTTATAATCCCACGTGAGATTACCTACAATAAATGACAAGATAAACGCATACGGTTTAAGACTGTTACTTACTGTTGCAACAACTTCACATTGTATGAAGTACTTGTAAGTTTGTTTATTTGCTTTCTTTTTGAGGTATAAGCATCATGTTTATGTGCATATTTTGGAATAATATTTTGCACACAATTAGCGAGATATTTGTGTTTAATGGTACTTTTGTCACCATCCACATGTACACACCTTCCAACCTACTGTTAAATTATTAAGTTTTAATGCAGCCCACACAAAGCATTGATAGAATATATTGCTTTCTGGCCGTCTTTATTCGCTAAGCGTGTAGGTGTAAATGTTCGATATGTCAGCGAAGGGATATATCTGTATGACGTATAAAGACAGCAGCAGGTAATGTGGAAGGGCGTATGGTTTAGTATGGGCGTTTACGATAAAATACAAATTTGCTGCATGGAGTTGCACAAGAGCATTGTAGCTTCATAAAATACTATCGTAAAGTCAGAACGATCTTAAGATTACGAAAACTATTGAGGCCTTGACTTCAAGATAGCCCAGTACCCAAGTCAATGTCGCTGAAAAATATCTGTCCTACAATGCATACAGAGTGTGTTAAATCAGTAGTCTTTTAAGGTAATGGCAATCTTAGAAAAAGTCGTAGGATTTTTCATGACTATTCCAGGAATTTAGCTTTAAAAATATATAAAAATATGCCAAATGTAACCTTTAAATTTGAAAGCTGCATTGTAAAAGTATGGCTAATCTTACAAGTAAAAGAGTTACACTGATACTATGGCAAATTTAGAAAAAAATATTTTCAGACCAAGCTCATCAAATCTTAAAACTTATGGTTTGTTCCATCTTCCGTCATCGAAAAAAAAATAAATAACAAATAAAAACAAAAACAAAACTGATAATCCCCGGTCGGTAGATGAAATAATCTGTCACCTACCACGACTCTCTTTCCTACTTTATCTCTTTATTCCATTTTCTTTTTATATTTCAGATGTGCTTTTACGAGGGCTGTTCAATAAAGAATGATCACAATTTTTTTTACAAGATACCTCTACTCATCCTCATAATTTTGATGGTCCTTCTCATAATAGTCTCCCCTGAATGCGATGCACTTGTCCCAGCGTTTCTGCCAGTTTTCAAAGACATGCTGGAAACCATTTTAGAGATCCTTCAAAATCGCCTCCGCAGCCTTCACCACTGCTTCTGATGATGGATAATGCCTCCCACGAAGGCGTTTCTTCATGTTAGGGAATAGACAAAAGTCACATGCGGCTAAATCAGGACTATAGGGAGGGTGAGCGATGCACTTCACGTTGATTTTAACAAGATATTCAGCAACAACATTGGCAATATGCGGCCGCGCATTGTCGTGCTGCAGCATCAAGCCTGCTCCATTGAAATGTGGTCTGATATGGACTTGCAATGTTTTCAGAACATCCCTGTAGTATTGTCCAGTTGCTGATATGTGTGCAGGTACAACATGCTGATAAACTATTCCATGAATATCAAAGAATGAGATGACCATAACTTTCCCAGCAGAAGCAACCAATTTTGCTTTTCTGGGGGTTAGTGATGAAGGAGATTTCCACACTGAGCTTTGCTGTTTACTCTCAGGGTCAAAATGATGTAGCCAAGTTTCATCAGCAGTGATTAAGTTTGAAAGAAACTCCGGATCTTCCTCTAATATCAACTTTAACTGCATGTTACCTTCACTGCAGCGGTAAAATACTGAATATGTCTGAACTTACCTGGCTCTCTCAGGCGGGAACCAGCAGTTAGTGATGAAGGAGATTTCCACACTGAGCTTTGCTGTTTACTCTCAGGATCAAAATGATGTAGCCAAGTTTCATCAGCAGTGATTAAGTTTGAAAGAAACTCCGGATCTTCCTCTAATATCAACTTTAACTGCATATTACCTTCACTGCAGCGGTAAAATACTGAATATGTCTGAACTTACCTGGCTCTCTCAGGCGGGAACCAGGAGTACCAACAATAAAAGTACTACGGCGTGTTTGTTTCACATTAAGCTAACATAATATAATAAGACTAAATTTTAGTGCAAAAAATTGTTACCGTATAAAATTATGATCATTCTTTATTGAACAGGCCTCGTAGTACGATAGCTGCATTGTAAATCTATGGCTAACCTAATAAGTAAAATTGTTACGCTGATAGCATGGAAACATTTGAAAAATAGTTCAGAACAAACTGACTAAAGATAATGCATTCAAAGCTATTAGTTTGTTATGTCTCCCGTCATCGAAAGCAAAATGTGGTATTCTCCGGTGGGTAGGTGAATGCTAAGAAAATGTCTCACCCACTAGAGTTCTCTTTGCAACTTTACCTTTTTATTCCGTTTTCTTTTCATATTTCAGACGTGCTTTTAGGATTCGTGGCATAGCCGATGCCAAACGTAACGTTTGTCCAATGTAAAATATGCTCACCGAGACACTATGTCAATTTGGCCGAAGAGTGATTCAGTGCTTACTCTGGGCTACTCTTGGCGGCGACGTGGCTCGGTGGTTAGACCACTTGGCTCTCACCAAGGCGGTCCGGGTTCGATCCCAGGCGACCTCAAAGTGAGATTTGTGGTGGACAACACGGCGCTGGGGCGGGTTTTCTCCGGGATCTTCGGTTTCCCCCGCCATCTCATTCCACCGATGCTCCATCTTCATATCATGTATCATCAGTGTCATCGCCTGCGGTGCCGTATGTAGTAAAAGCGGGCGTTAAACACTACACATTTCACATCTGGGCTACTCCAGCAGTGGCTGAGGCTGAAATTGTTAGGCACCATGCGCACCTCTGTCTGGTTGTGACTTCTTAGCTCCAATGTTTTGTCACTTCATCCCTTCCACCGCATTAGGCGATTGCCTACAATTAAGCAAGACGGTTGATATTGTAGCCCCTCTTAAACTCCAGTTGCCTAGTCATACTTATCTCGTGTGATTAAAGCAGGCTTATAAACCATTGTTTAAAAGAATAACAAATAGAATTATTGAATGACAGTGTCCCATCCAAACAAGTTTAAGCACGAGACAAGCATGTCCCCTTGGGAATCTGGAGGACACACGGCTTCACTCGCTAAAATTGGAACATTATATCAGCTGAATTTAATCATAGTATTAAAATAGCAGCATTCTTTTTAATTTGTAGTTAAATTTAAAAAAAAAAAAAAAAAGTATTTATGTATAGGCTTAGTGATTCATTTATTTATATATTGCACAACTAAACAATTTTATTTATTTATTTTAAAATTAGTAATCCTTTAAACAGGCAGGCGGTGTCATATGATACGCGACAGTAATGGCAGGGAACGAATTTTGGGTATCCTTTGCTCCCAAATATCTCACATCCAACTTCCTTTATGTAACTGTCTTCCATCTATCCAAGTGTTTTTTGGTTTCCTCCTTTACCTCAACTTTTCTTTTTTATTATTATTTTATAAGGCTTAACAGCCTAATAATCGATGACAAGAAAAAGGGCTAAACATCGAAGACCCTGCGATTCATCTAAGGAACCGAAATAGAATCAACCTTACCCTACTACTACAATGTTCTTATGCAGATGTCTGACACAATAAAATCACGTTTTTGTGTCGTTTTTAATTAAATCTTTAAAAGCGAACTTTCCTAGATGGATTTTCCTTAAGCAATTAAGACAGCTATGCACACACTATAAATATTATGTTAAAGCTTAGCTAGAGATAGATTATTTTAGAAATATGTATTGCTTTTCAAGGGATATATGCTATTTTAGCTTTAAAATGGATATGACTTCATTTCACATTACCTCTCATCTGGTGGTCTCTTTCAGAGTAGAAGTGTCGGCGGGAGTCTCGGCGTTGTCATGACTACCTGAATCGGCCGCACTCTATCTCCTCTCGTCTCTTCCTTCCTCCCAAGGATGCCCTACTTGAGGCTTAGGTACAATAAACCACATGTTTTGGTGTCAAATCCCCTCTGTAGTAATTCTAACACTAATGGCGTTTCAAAGAAACTTTTCTTCAATTTCAAATAATTATAACAGATACTGCTTAAACCCGACATACCGTATGTATTTCACATAAAATGTCAAATTATGCTCCATATTTTGTAATTCTTGCTTTCTTGTTCGCCTCTTCGGGGTAAATACCGCGTGATCCTTTTTTTACTATTGCTAGTAAATTATTTTGGTCAGAAATAATATGGCAATATACAGGTCATACTAGTTACAAATATAGGCTATCTGGTACGTACATGTTCGATTCACAGAGATAGCTGTCTTTCTGTGTTGAAAACAATTGCAGTTGTCTCTTCTTGTGTAGTTTTGTAAGCATTTTTAGTAGCAGTTAGGACCTGTCTGGTCCAAGTGTTATCCTCTTTTGTTTTCGTCTATTACTTATGGTGTAAGTTTCCCACTTGTACTTGCCAGGAACTTCAGAAATAAACAGTGGTAATATCGCCAACTCGAAGCTCTATTAATCATTCTAAATACATAGAGTTTGTGACAGACGATGAAATTTGCAGTGCATGTTTTACTTTAACTCCTGTTGTTTCTATCAGACATATCACCGGATATTTTCTTGCCTTTAGACTATTCCTTTATAAACTGGGCACATTAAAATTGTATTGAGAAGCTAATTTGACATGTCCTCTTATATGGGATGCTATTTTTACGTTCTCATAGATAAAGATCAAACTGGGTGAGGCTGGGTAAGGCACTGTAATACCTTTCACCATAAAGTACTTGAAGTAAACTACGACTTCCACGCTCCTATGAGCCTTTAGTGGAACGTTCATCATGATAATTTTAAGATCTGGAGACTAACTGCACAGAATCGGTGTGAAGTTTATCCCGCAGATATTTTTTATATTGAAAATATATTTGTGTACCTATGATATATATAGATTGTTTTTCTTCTTCTTATTTAACTGTTTTTATTATTTCCGTTTATTTTCTTTTGTTTTCTCTAGTTCCAAGCATATTTAATATATGCATAAACACCCATGTCCAAGGAGGGACTCGAACCCGCAACCCTCTTCGTGGCGGAACGCTAGAGGCATATTCTTTAGTGACTATGACTACGAGGTTCAGCAGATATTAGCATTGGCTGTAAATTACACACCTTCTAAATAAAATACTTTCTTTTATATCGTATTTTCATCAGGTTGAAGGAGCTGATATGCAGTTCTCAGGGATTTCGAATAGCAAGCTCTGAAATATCTGAGGAGCGATCTAGTACTTTTGAAAGCAAATTTCTTAACTAAGTTACACAGCATACAGGCTTTAATTTTTTTTCACAAACTGCTAACAGCGACCAGATGTAGTCCGTTTACAATAACTTAAGCTGAACAAATATTATCAAATTGTTTGCACTTTCAATCTTAAGCTTTATATTTTGCGGTGGGATACAAGAAAGCTTCTTTGTGTCATTCGACCACTTCCTCGTCATTAGTTTGTTTTGGTGTTCCAGTCACGTCCTGGAGTATTATACACACGGCTTGAAAGACTTGCTTTCCAGAGCTCCAGAACCTTCCGGTAGTTTACATTTGATTATAAAATTAATTGAAAAAAATGTGCGACTTCCCCATTTTCCAACCATTCCTATTTTAGTGTTCGTCTTTTTTATTTCATTTTTTAAAAACATTGACTGTGGTATACACTATTAAATTCCATTTCCTTTTTTGCTGTCCTCATATTGTGACCACCTGATCTCAAAATAAATTTAGAACTTTCAAAATGAACCTTTTAAGAAAATTTGTACGTGGCGCCTCCACCAATTTGTGCCTATCTGTCCATCGATGGACACCGATTAAGATGTCACGTGGCCAGACCGTGCACGGGGCAACTAACTCAGACGGGATTCATGCTTGACGGAGTGGTTGGGATTTCTATTAATACATTTTCTATAAAGATTAGTTGCACTAATATAATGAAACTAAATGTAATTTACAACATATTTACTTATACTGAAATTGTTACAAAGAGTGCCGTGAGTTCTATACGTGAGCTCCCGGACAAAACACGTCCACTCATATCTGTTGTTCGTAACTAAGAGACAGAACAAGCTCTCTGCATGCCTCATGAAGGGACAAGAGGTCACGTGATGCGTGACACCATCACAGGCAAACCAGTCACTAGCATCTGCACTAATCAAAACAGTCACTTTTGTGACAATATAGGGGACTTACATCCTCCAAAACTTTAAGAGCACATCTTATGTCGAACTCCTGTCAATGAGCAGAAAAACTGTGGAGAAATTCTAAGATAGCAGATCATGCTGATTCCTGGTATGAGGATAAAGAAGTGGATAATTTCACATTGGGATATAATGGATGAAAGGAAATGCAATCATGAGCAGCTGGTGGAATGAATGACGGGGAAACCGGAGAACGGGTCCCCCACAAATGCCTTATGCGGCCTCCATGAATTGGCTTACCAACTTTGTATTAGTATTATGTCATTCTTGATGGCATAGATGAAACGATATCGTAACCAAGGTTCAGAAGAATGCCTGACCAGGAGGTAGACGCCAAGCATTAATTCAATTTGGTAGAAGTCTCACAGAGATTCCTCCCATCACTTGACAACCTTAGTGAGATGCGGATTGCTGAACAGTCCATGACAGCATTTAAAAGTCTCTTAGTCATCATCTCTTTCACTGTCTGTTTTGTGTGGTTTGTGTGTTTGCAAATAGTATAGCACAAGACGGAAAAGCGTCGTAATTAGTTTAGCTTCCTTCAAATATGCAATGCGAATATTTCTTAGAAAATAATCCAAAATATGCTTTACATTCAAAAGATTTCATTACTTTTCTATTTTCTTATAATTGGCTCTAACCATTTGTATGAAAATATTCTATGTTTAGGATATTCACGTGATAAACTAACTGCTTTTCTTGAAATTTTAGGAACAGCCTGTGAAGTCCATATGTATATTGGCATTACCGTCTCGAATTATGCCTTGATATGCTGTGAATTGTCAAATTCCTACTTTTGTTTTATTTATTTTTCTTTCCTTTCCTTTTGGCTATCAGATAGTGATATACCCCACAAAAATGTGTCTCTCACTTTACAAACCGTATCTTACAAAGAAATATGTGAATGCAAATCGAATGTTATACTTGATTAGCAAGAAATTGGTAGAATGGTAAGCCTTTGTAAGCATAGCTTCGAAAAGAGTGTAGATAAAGTCATGTGAATGCAACTCATCAAACTATATTCTTTTCTATTTATATTCTTCGTTAGATGCAACGTTCTAGATATCTTTACGTAATAAAATAATCACACATTTAGATATTATTAGTGTTTAGTTTTCTCCAGGAACAATTTGGACACTTGCATGAATGACTTACTAGTTGTGTATTAGTACTATGTCATTCTTGATGGCATAGATGAAGCGAAATTGTAACTAAGGATTGAAAGAATGCTTGGCCAGGAGGTAGACGCCAAGCATTAATTCAATTTGGTAAAAGTCTGACAGAGATTCCTCCCACCCCTTGACAACCTGGCCAGGTTCCTAGACACGTGTCTAACTTTCTTATTCAATTTAGTTCTCCACATTTGTTTTCTTTCGTCATTCCACTTTGTTTTATTCGTAGTTGATTTGAATTTCCTGTTTTTCTCTATCTACAGTGCTTATATTGTTCTTTCGTGTCTATCGGGCCCAAATGACCTCGCTGTCAACGGGCTCTAAACCACACTCACTCACTCACTCACTCACTCACTCACTCACTCTTTCGTGTTTATAGCATTTTATAAACGTGCTTAAACCAAAAGCACCTGTTTATTTCTAGCACCTGTTTATTTGTTAAGAGACAAATGTCCTGTATCTTTTTCGACAGAAAGCTTTTGACACTTAATTTATATACTCATTCGGTGTGTATATATGATATATAATACATGTATTTATATGCCTAATTACTTGGATTAGATTAGGTTAGATCTGATTAGGCTATATTGCATTCGTCAGACTTGTTGATGGCCAGAAATATTTGAACATAGAACGTGTCAAAAGCATGCTTAAACTACATCAAATTCACATGCAGATATTGAACAAAATTTCAAATTATTTTGATAAAATGCATAACTGTAATAAACATCATCATATTTCTGTTGCATTATAAATTAAATGTAAAATCACGGTAGGCTCTAATGGCGTGTGTCATTTCACAGTGTTTATATAGTTTTTAGTAAGGAGTGTCAAACACAGTCACTGTGCATTCCACACCAGATAAAGAGACACTTTAATAACTCCCCGTAGGGGAAGGGATCCGTCCCTTTCAGCTGCCAAAGTGCGGGCGCTGCGGACCCCTAGCACTCGTGGTACCTCTGACGTTACTAGAGGAGCCTCGGGCCGAACAGCCGAGCCCCTCCTTCGGGAGTTGTTCGGGTTGGGATGGACTCGAGGGGGCGGTGTGTTCCCGAAACCCGCGGGAATCGGGTACGTCTTCGGACGGGGTTGCGGGAAGTCATTAAGTGTCCCGGGTACTAGCCTGCAAAGCTAGTAGAAGGTGTGCTAGATCACCAGGCGGCCCCACCGAGGTTTTTCGGTAGTCTTCACCTTAAGTGTTGACGCGCGTAAGTGGCGTATCCACTTCCATCCCGTCTTGAGTCCATAGGACCAGATGGGGGGGCTTGTTAGTCTCTAGGTCTTGCCCTATGGAAAGCACCTCGGAGAACGCCGAGCGCCCTTTGGGACAGCTCGGATACTCCCTGCTTGAAGGAGGCCCGGGTCCAGTTCCTACGGGCTAAACTTTAATAACTATCCCCTATTATAGCCAGCAAGGTGACTGTAGAAATGCACCAAGCTATCGACCATGAGTTTTTAGTATTTTTCCCTAATCGGCTAAGGGATTACTTAACACCACTCCCCTTCCTTCCGATTCCTTCTCTCGTTAGGTCCGACTCCGGAAATGTGTGTCGGTTAACGGCGTGCAGATGGCGTGGATGTTTGCGATTTTGAACTCGGCTCAGTTAGAGGAGGCCTCCGTCACTCTCAAGTCGAGCTTTCCCTGGCAAACACCGAACTACTCAAAGCAGTAACTGAAAGGAATTCTGCGCATCTAGGCTTCTAACATGTTTTCCTGCAGCTCATACTTCTATAATTCCTCCATCTCATCGATTTCTGCTGAGAGTATACCCACAAAAGATTCAATTTTGGGTCGAGGTCAATGTGTCCCCTTCATTATCTGATCTACCTCTACTCATCATCCTAATATTGACAGCACAATTATGAAAACTCTTATACAGGGTGTATATAAATGAATATCGTGGTTTTAACTCTTTATAATATTTATTACATTAAACTTGCAGTTATAAATGATATGTCAAATGAAAAAGCAACTCATTTTTACCAAGAATCTTATAAATGTTCAATGTGACTACCCTTTGTCACACGGCACACATCAAGTCTATAGCCGAGTTCTTCCCAAACGTTGATAAGTGTGTATGCAGCAATTGTAGCAACAGTTGCTTCAATCCGGTTTCTTAATTCAGGGAGGTCAGCTGGTAGTGGAGGCAAGCACACATGATCCTTGATTAAGCCCCAAAGGAAAAATTCGCAGAGGCCATGCATAGCAAGCCCTGTCATTGGAGCCCTTACGGCCTATCCAGCGCTCGGGTACAGAGACGCTCAACCAATCGCGTACTTCGTTATGCCAGTAAGGTAGCGCACCATCTTGCTGGAAAATGAAGTTCTCTGGTTCATGTTCTTCCAATTGAGGGAAGAGTCATTGCTCTAGTGGATCAAGGTAAGAAGTGTCAGTTACTGTAGGTTCACCAAAAAAGAAAGCCCCTTAAAATTTTTGCCGAGATATGGCACAAAAGAAAAGATGCACTTTAGGGACATCTCGTTGCATTTGTACCACCTCGTCAAGATTTTCTGAGCCCCAGATGCGCACATTATGAGTGTTAACATGTCCACTAAGGTGAAAGGTCGATTCAACACTGAAGACAACACAATCTATAAAATCGTCATCGTCATGAAACATGTCGTTTGCGTAGTTGACACGTAAGCCGTGGTCTGTCGGCTTTAGAGCCTGTAATAACTGTAAACGGTAAGGACGTATCCGTAAGCGTTTTCTTACAACTTTCACAAACAGTCGGCACAGGAACTTGTAACTCACGACTAGCCTTCCGGACTGATTTCCTTGAGCTACGAGTGAACGACTATCTATCTCATTCACTCAACAGTCTCTGCACTTACTCTTGGTCGTCCCGTACTCTTCCCTTTACAAAGGCAGCCGGTGTCTTCAAACTGATGGTACTATCTACGAATGTTATTATCACTAGGAGGATCACAGCCGAACTTTACGGGGAACGCACGTAGCACAGTAACTACAGTGTCCGTCTTTGCAATCTGCAAACCACAAAACACTTTCTGTTTGCTAGTCGTCATCTTTGCTACTACCTCTATCTAGCGGATTTCGGAAGAAACATTTCACGTACATGCGCACTGATCCCAACAAACGAAACTGAGTTGCTTTTTCATTTGACATATCATTTATAACTGTAAGTTTAATGTAATAAATGTTATAAAGAGTTAAAACCCCGATATTCATTTATATACAGCCTGTACCTTATATTCAGAAACATGCTTGTAATTGCCATTTACAGTGGATTTCAAAGCCAGAATAACAATTTAACAACATAATATTTGATCTGTGACCTGGAGAATTTTAATTGTTAATATAACGTACCAGCAAAGCCAAATGAAACAGTTCGTTTTGAATAAATATTATATTTTCAAACGATAATATTTCATGTCGATCAAACAAAAACTGTCCAATCAAGATGATAAAAAATAGTTTATTCACGAATATTTTGTTTCATTTGTGTACAGAAAAAACTCCATAAACATCTTAACAGAAAGGTAAATATTTTTTATTTTATTTTCATAAGTTAAATAATTGTATGCAGAACGAAAACACAATGAAAGAAACGTCAGCCCGCCTCGGTAGCGTAGATGGTAGCATGCCTGCCTCACATTCAAGAGGTCCCGAGTTCGAATCTCGCTCAGGGTGAGTTACCTGGATAAGGTTTTTCCCGGGGTTTTCCCTTATCCTTATAGACGAATGTCGGGTAGCTCTAAGCTCCATGGACACTGGACACATGAGCATCTCTACACCCATTTTATTCACTGTCCGATATGACAACGTTGGAGGAGTTGGAAGATTGTTTGCTTACGCTTTATGAATCATCCTATACGCATGCTAAGGGCTTATGCAGGAAAAAGCCAAGCATATACTTCTTAATCATATTTTGATAAGGTGTAGACCCCTCTAATACCATGTTTGCTTTATATTTCGAAAATATAAATTCTCATCTCAGCTAAGTTAACTAATTCATTCTCAGATGTTCCTTATATGCAGGATATGAACAGCATGCATCTGCCTGTACTGTGGTTCCAAGGGTTACTTCAGAATTCATTTCATTCAAATCCATTCTTTTTTGTTTCTTATTTGGTACTACGGCTAATTTAAATGAAATGTTGTTATATTGAATAAGTAAAATTTCATATCTTATCTAAAAATAGTTTAAATTCTAATCCTTGTTTCACGTAAGCTTGCCGCGTATATCTTAACGGTCACGTGACGTTATCACATCTCATTGGCTGCTACTGTGGTGCAGACTGTTGTGCAGTAAAAATTAGTTCGTTATTTAACATGGTGACATGTATTTATATATTGGAAGAGAATTGTCAAATTTATATTTTCGTAACTGTTTTAATTGAATATATTACGCAACAGAGTTGATTAATCTGATATGCATGTTAATTCTTAAACGAAGTAAAGAGGCGGTTCCTTTGCTCTCGGGCACATGGCACGATAGCACGTGATTTAGCGGTAGTGATAACATATTTGTTTATATTACTTTTTATCACTGACCTTGTTTTGAACTGGATTAGTCATGTATCGCCATTCGAAGGTGTGCTATGCCGAATGCGACAGCTAAATTATTTTATTGATCGTTTATTGCGCGTGTACTTATTATGTGTATAATGGCAGAGTCTAGTGTCAGTTTTTCGCTGAAGCATCGCAAAGGAAAACCTTTATAAAGCGGCGAAAAAAGAATTGTGGTGCATGCACAGAGAAGAATCCGTCTTTGTCAGCGAGCGAAGTCGAACAGCTGTGCCCTGAACTTACAGTTGTGTTAGATGCGTAGGAACATCGCGACATGAAATTGAGACAACAGGAAAACTTACCACACCAGGCGTAATATTGCTGTGTGGTGAAGACGTTATTTAAGGACAATCAGACTGCACCGAGATACAAATCGCAAAATATACTTCCTTCGCGAGACTTGGGTGAATGAAGAACACACGACAAGTATGGTATGTGTGCTGGTTTAAAAAATCCCAGTGTAAAAGGCCGAAAGCCTTTCATTATAAACTTGTTTCAGTTTCATTGCTCATTCATTCAATTTCAACTTGCTCATTTGCATTATAAACTCCATTATTTTTGCATGTCTTATATTCTTATTTGTATGATTTTATCACAATCATCCCGGCACTTATTATGACGCTTACTGCAAGTTTCAATGTGACGGGAAGGCACCGCCTATGGTCTATGGTGCGAAAGCTTTAGCCAATTAGGATGAGGGGGAAGCTAGTTGCACGCGGAGTGATACATGTCAGCGGAGCAAGGTTATATGAAACAGAGATTACTTTCAATTGCTCTTACGCTGTTTCCCCCTGGTGGTACGTTTCTAAACGGAAACTATTTATAAACACACTACTATATTTTATGTTCTAAGTTACTCCTGTTTAGTTATACTTTGTTACAAATTGCGCATAAAAGTATTCCAGATGATACCGGTTTTACATAATGCTGTTCAAAAGCTTCAATGAGGCATTAGATAAAAGAGAATTTAAAACCGACTTAAAAGAACATTGTACTTCAAAGATAAACGTGATACTGTATAATTTGATCATTAAGGATGAATAATAAAACAATAAAGTATTTAAAAGCCCAGCACTCTTATTAAATCAGCTAGAGGGATAGCTAATATATATTTTAAATATGCGATTAAATTAACGAATTAGTACATTTATTTTTCAACATCGAGCTGTTTCCATACTGTTGAACTTTAGTCAGCACAATAAAATAATTGTTTAAAAATCCATTTGGAATGTCTGAATAAAATTTAAGCAACTAGGATGTGATAGCCATAATTGGCCCGGTTGTTGTTGAAAGAACGATCAAAATAGCTTTTCTTAAACTTCAGTGGTTTAGCTATATTTACTCAAATGTTGGGTAGTGTATAGCATCAATTATGTAGCAAATTTTAAACTTTACTTTATTTTACCATATTCTGGAATGGATTTTTGAAAATATCTTGAAAGTTAGCATCAAACTCTTTACTCATCAATCAGGTACATTGTTTCTTGAAAGCTCTCTATTATTATGCAGTAATGAAATCGCATAGTAGCACAAAATGAAGTTATAATTTTGTTTTAAACATCTTCTAAAGAATTTCAACATATCAAGTAAAACAAAATCTTGTTAAACCTCAGTAAAATTATAATTTACTACATTATCGGAGGACTTTTTGCATTTGCTATGAACTGACTGTTTATTTGTACATGCAAAGATGGTTCAAAATTCCCTTCTCTTTGTGGCTAAGAGATACAAATTGAATAATGACTTCCTATTCTAGAAATATGTAAACTTTGGAAAATTCAGACAAACAGCTCAAAATATCTCGGAAATGATACACTTCATTTAAAAAAAGTAATTGATATGTTACGGTTTACCATTTGTGTTAAATTCACCCAGAATGAAGAGTACATCTGAGGATATCCTCAGGGTATCCAGGATACACAATTCATTTGTCATGAAAATACCTAAAACATTTACTATTTCAACAAAAATCTGTAAGAGTCAATTTTGAAAAATCCAAATCCTCTTTGTAATGGTAAGCTCTTTTTGAAATCTTCCTGTTGAATATTTGTTAAATAAACCGACATTACGTTTTTCATATACAAATCCATCATCATCGTCGTCGTCGTCATCGTCGTCAACATCATCAACAACAGCTTTTCACGGTTTAAGCCATCAAGGCTCGTTCCAGTGTCACAAATTCATCCATTTTGCTCTCAAATGTTCTCTTTAGATTCAGGAAGTCCCAAAACCTATTTTTCCTTTAAAATCTATTTACTGAACTTTTTGGTGGAATGCAATACTACCCCTACTTAGTATATGTAGTATGACAAGTATAAATAAAAATTAAAGCACAGCGTATATGCTTGGTTCGTATGGTTATATTTGAAACATGTTGCTTTGATTTACGAGCCGGAAATTGGGTGGCAGAGGAGGCTGGCATTGTTCTGAGGTTTGAGCAAGTGCAAAAGTCATGCGTGATGTTGCCAAACCGGGCACCAGCTGTTCGCCAACTATAGTGTCGAATCAAGAATCTTAACAAATTCTGATACTTGGCAATGATATAGCTCTAAGGACAAGCATAATAAGATATCTGGCTGCAAGAACCAATTCTTGTGTGCATTCCTTTGTCATAGGTCTCACTACGTTCCCTAAGGCATTTATAACTCAATGCATTTTAATCACATTATTATTATTATTATTATTATTATTATTATTATTATTATTATTATTATTATTATTATTATTATTATTATTATTATTATTATTATTATTATTATTATTATTATTATTATTATTATTATTATTATTATTATTATTATTATTATTATTATTATTATTATTATTATTATTATTATTATTATTATTATTATTATTATTATTATTATTATTATTATTATTATTATTATTATTATTATTATTATTATTATTATTATTATTATTATTATTATTATTATTATTATTATTATTATTATTATTATTATTATTATTATTATTATTGTTGTTGTTGTTGTTGTTGTTGTTGTTGTTGTTGTTGTTGTTGTTGTTGTTGTTGTTGTTGTTGTTGTTGTTATTTATTATTGTTATTTATTATTATTATTTATTATTATTATTTATTATTATTATTATTATTATTATTATTTATTATTATTATTACTATTATTATTATTATTATTATTTATTATTATTATTACTATTATTATTATTATTATTATTATTATTATTATTATTATTATTATTATTATTATTATTATTATTATTATTATTATTATTATTATTATTATTATTATTATTATTATTATTATTATTACTATTATTATTATTATCATCACTATTATTATTGTTATTATTATTATTATTATCATCATTATTATGATGATCATTATCATTATCAGCTTTATCATCATCATTATCAGCATTATCATCATTATGATGATTATGATGATGATTATGATTATGGTGATTGTTATTTATTTATTTAATTAATTAGAATGAATCATCCACTTTATTGATCAGTGCATGGTGTCTATCGCTGATAACTAGAAATAATGTTACCCGAGTTCTTAAGTTCTTAAATGGAATGAGCAGTGTTTAATAACATAGAGTTAATTGAATATAATGTGTTACTATATCAAAATGTGCATGTGGTGAGTTATATTCTATTTTGGATCACTTACTAGCACTACCTAACTGTAAAAAATTCATTCAAAGCGAGGAACCCACTGAAAGGCTCAGGGTATGAATTTTATTACAATTGAATTAACTTAATCAAAGTAGTTAGAGCCATTTAAGAAACAATGAAAACAAGTAATAGATATGTTTCCACTGAAGTGTAATTTGAAGTTGGGAAATTTTTGTATCGGATCTTTGGAGGTATTTGGTAATTTAGTGTCCCTTTCTAGACTGTTCATTTCGGAGTTAGTATGTTTGCAGACAAAAACCATATACTGTACTGAAACACATATATGGACACAAATTAATATGATTATTTGGGTTGAAGAGACTTCAAAACAAGTATGTTAGCAGAAATTTCAATCTGGAAGTTCTGGTGAGAAGGCAATACTTCGTCTACCTAGGAAGTAGGTGGTGCAGACGGTGATAAAAACAGTGGTTCCTAAGAGGTATACAAAATAAACAAAGCTATGTCAGCACAAGTCGCAATTATAGTAACGATCTTGTCTCTGTCCATGTTTAACAACATATTGAATAAATTAGTTGCTTTATTTAGCTACAGCCAGTTGTTTCTGCGGTAAAAGACACTGTTAGCAATCTGCATTGATCTCCTGTAGAGTTATGTTTGTGTTTCCGTAATATTTTAAAACCAGTTTTCGTTCTCAACGTGGGGTAGAAAGGACCTCGCTGAAAATTTGTGATATCGAAACTTCCGCCTATGCTTTGGAAGACATTCACCGCTCTTTGACATCACACTAATTTTGCTACAGGATATACGTATACAGTTGTCCATTGCCGTTAGGTTGTTTTTGGCTTCGAAGGGGACCCTGAATTTCTTCTTTGTCTTGTTTACTATGCCATTCTGGCTCTTCTTGCCCCTTTTAATAAGAAAGAACGACTACCGGCAGAGACTATTTAAGGTATCACGCAGAGAAGTTCTCAACATCGTCAATGAGTACGGATTTAATAGGCAATGCTCTGCTTTGATGTTGGATATGTTTTATCTTTTCCGGCTCACCTAAGCTGTAATCTCTTGGTTGAACATTCCACTAAATAAGGGCATAAGACTTGTTTCTGAAAAATGCCTAAGTAGAAATATCCATTTCGTTTTTGTTTCTCAATTCACTATATTCAGTGTACCTAGTTTTAGCTAAAAAAATGTATCTAATATGAACGAATATGCAGTCTCATGAATCTCTCAAAATATTAATTTGTTGCTTTAGATTTACATAAGTACAACATCTTTCGAGAAATATTAGAGTATATAAAAGAAGATTAGAGTCAGACTGAATAATTCAGTGCCATGGCCGGCATTTGAAACACGAGCTTCCCGATTTCCATCCAGTTGCTCTTAACCATTGTCCTACCATGGCCAACATGCCCTCATGACACTGAATTCCCCAACTGATTCGTATGTTTACCGGTAAACCATTAGGGGTCTCATATACAAAGGGATACGCAACTTTTGTGACAAATTATTGTGCTGTAAGTACTTAAGTCCCATGCTTTATACTTTACTATAAGGGGCGGAGATCTGTGGGGATCTGTGGTTCAAATCCTGGCCATGACATTGAATTTTTCACTCTGACTCTATCTATTCAAATCTTATCCTACATACGGCTGGTGTGGAAGAAATATATAAGAATATATATTTATTATATTATATATAGATTATATATAATAAATATGCACACAAGTAGCCTAATCCAAATATAATAAACTAACCTGAGACCCAACAGAACTTTCTGGGCTAAAGCCTATCCTCCGGCCGGTGCATCCCACACTCAGCCCACTATAGGCATTATATTTGGGGTGCAGTACCGGAAGGAGGGATGTGGTCAGCGTCCTGGTCCCTCCCGGCTGGTAGAGGTGGTCTTTGCAACCGACAGGTATTGTCTAACCACCACAAGAGGGCAAGTGAGGAATGAAGAGAAGAGAAGTTTGAACTGTTTATGTGCTCTGTTAGTGGATCTGTTTACTAGGAAATGAGTGTGCAAGAGTGCATATGATTCGCCCATGCTGCCAGATCTAGTGTTTGTTGCAGTAAGTGCAGTAATGGGTATTATGCATGGGTGAGTTATGCGACAACACTTTTAAACGAACGTAGCATCTTTGTCATTCTGGGAAGGTGAGCATAAACACCATTGGGACAGCAAAAGTGATTATGTTACACATTTCTCTAGCTTGCCTTTTAGTGCTGGGCAAACAGTACTCCTACTTCTCAATCAAGTGGCTCCTCAATTTATATTCCTCCAGAGAGCTAAACACACCACGACCAGGGTGAAAATTCTGTCTATACTGAGAATCAAATCCGAGTTTTCAGTTTACATATATAAAGAAAATATATATAATATAAAACTTAGTATTTTTCACTTAAGCAGTACATTGAAACTTCTACACAAATGTACATTTTGAGGCCCTCAAAATAAAAAGGATTTTTACGAGGAAAAGAAAACTTTGAAGCGAATAACGAGGCCCACTCTTATTGTAAAAGAGTATTTGTTTTCCTTCCTTTCATACTTTTCACATTTATGTAACCAATATTGAATTCCAAACGGCCCTTTGTACGTTCAAGATTTCCCGAATTCGAATCTCGGTCAGGTTGAGTTACCTGGATAAGCATCTTACCAGGTATAGTCTCGCTTAATTCATTTCTTTGATTCGTGTAAACAAACAGAGATGGACACGTGTGATTAACGTTTTACAGACACCTGCCCGATTCTTTGGATCGTATAATGAATGGATGACAATCATTTGCCATATTAAAATGCACAACAAATATATATATTTAGGCCAAACTCTTCTTCTCATACAGAGATGGATTTGTTTGAGAATAATGCTACCAACTGATTATTTATAATTAAAATCAACTTTTAAATTCATTAACTATAGTAATTCAATTCGTATTTTAAAATTTAGATGCTAATATAAAATTTTATTTGTTGTATAATTCAGCAGTGATTAGATCTATTTCATCTGGTCCTGCCGACAGATTAAGGGTCTTCATCCATCACCTACTCCATTCTCTTGGCCAGTAAATTAATATAACTTTTGTTAATTCATAGCCATCTGTTACTGTCATGGTCAATATTGTCACGTGGTGTTACTAGTGTGACTATTGCAATAAAAAGGTATGACTGAATAAACGGCTTCCGTCATCTTATTAATTTTAAAGCATATAACTTGCAAGAAAATAGACCACTCATTCACAGCGTTTCCTTCGCTTGTCCTTCTTGTGGGATGAGGTAAGAAAATTTTCAGTCAAGTGACTGGAATTATACAAGAAGGGAATCAGAACGGTGGCGCTTGGAGAGGGTTTGTTTTATATATAATATAATTATATATAACCCCTTCGCTCTTAAATGGAAACGTTCTATTTTTCTAGGTGTACGTGTCAGTGTTTAGGCTGCGGAAGAGCTACTTGGTAAAGAACGAAATTCTAAAACCAAAGGTAAATTAATACACAATTTTATACCTAAAGTAATTTTAAAGGATCTGGGAAAATATTTCAAGATATTTCTCTACCCAAAAATACTTTTAAAAATAATCATAATTTATACTAAAATTTAGAGAAAAAATCTGGCTAGATTAAAGTATTTAACGCATTTCAGATATTGAATTAACGAATGTATTATGTTTTTATAATTATTCACATCATTGGTTTTGTAAATAGTGCTTGAGTTTTGGTTATGTCTCCAGAGTTAATATAACTGGGAAACCATGAACGTATGGGTAAATAAATACTTCAGGAAGAATTACAGTTTGTTGAGGAATGATATGCATATAGTACATATGAAAACACTTAGTGGCATTCATCATTTTCGAAGCTATTATTATTTCATTCAGGTCTTCACAATTTGAGCTTGAAATGTTAAGCGATAATCCCTTGTTTCCATAAATAAAAGCAAAAATAACACAATAGGAGTAAGAGTTCTAGGTTGCATAAGCTATAAAACGTATATTATCGTAGTATTACCCACCTAATCGTAATTATTGAGAGTACTTCGGTGAGAAGTCGAATGACTGACAGTAACCAAATAGAAAAATAAGTCCTATGTGACTATTTTGTGAGTAGGGGGATTTCTGAGAATGGTTCATATCACTTTAAACTGTGGAACTAAGTCTGCGTGGTTAACTATAATATTACTAAACCAGGGGTCAAATCGAAAAGGTAGCATGTTCATTCCCAAAAAAGTTGTGACTTTGTTCCATTATTCTGTCTTCCAAAGTATTTGTGTAGCGCAGCTTTGGATTTTAACAAATTTTTACGGGGCTGAAACTAAGATAAAATTGGTTCACTTCTGCAGAGCTCTCAAATAACACTCGCTAATACGCGTAAGAATCACAGGCATCTCTTGTAGATCTAAGGAAATGTGGTACCTTCTCGTTTGTCTCTTTCCTTTTCTCTTTGCTCGTTATTCTCACATATAACCGGAGCACTTTCCTCCTTAACGTCAAATACCCAAGGAAATCCCACCGGCACAGATGTAGAGGCGGACAAAGCGGGTGTGATTCTTTTATCCAATTACATTCTTTGGCTAATCGGTGGAGAGTATCCGGTAGCTAAGAGGTACTTTAAATTTGTTATGCTGAAATTGTGACACCATTACCGGCCTGTGTGATCGGTCTAAAGGTAGGTTGGCAACTTCATTTTAATATTGTGACATCCTCCAATTCTCCATAATGTCACTTCACTTAGTTGTCACTAACATATTCAGTTCTCCTAAAGTTCTCCTTGCTTACTCTGTCACTTCAGTAATGTAAACTCTTCCACTGTTCATGCCACTTCACTTCCTCGCGTTGACGTAAATACCCGTCGCGGCCTCTTTCTCTAGATGTTTCACTCGCGAAAGGACGTCTCCAACGCCGTGCAATAAGAGCACTCACCGCACTTCACATGGTTCTACACAGAATCGCTTTCATCGCACTCGTTAAGTCGCTGGCTGACTCGCGTAACCACTGATGTGCTTATTAATTAGCTTCGCAAGCTAGCTTGTTTATGCCGTAGGATCTTACCAGGAATTTCAGGATGCAGAAACTCCAGAGCTTTCTAGTTCAATGCTCGGCGCCATCTTTCTGATACGCTCGCAAAACAGCCGCTGCATGTACTGGATTTTGCTAGCCAATAGAAATTAGCAACTAGCAAATGGATTATTTTAATACTTTAAAATGCTTTAAACAGTTCAAGAATATTTGAAGATATTTGTATCGTAAAGGGCTTTACTTCAAGCCTTATATTCGCTTTCACTGGCAGTGTTCATCACCATCTGCCACAGTGTGCTTGCTTACAAAGTAGCTTTCTGCATGAGCTTTGGAGATATATTCATATAAACAAGTTTAAAATGTGTCTATGACAGTTAACATATTTACTAAGAAGAAATTGCTAGTAATAAACAGAAATTGATCTTGTTCTTATAGGTTGTTGAATTCTCTGTATGTATTGTAATTTATTAAAAACAATTTATGCATTAATATTATGTTATACAATAATTCTGTAAGAATAAGTGTTAAATATGCAAATTATTTGTTAATTATAAGGTAATTTCATAGGCAAATTTGCAACTGTTTTATTTGAAATGCCTTATACTTGAGTAAGAATACTTAAGAACACTGTCAAAATTATTTATATTATTTTTGTGCATTAAGGCAAAATAAGCGTAGAAAATACAGGATACTCGAAATTATCAAGCTGCACACGTCTTAAAATAATCGCATGAGTTTGCATGTAAATTGAATATAATTTTGTGATAGGGGTTTCACAGAGAATGGCATAAAATATTTTGGTATAAGGTTTATTTTTAAAAGAGTTACTTCTTAAGAAATAATTCAAATGCAATTAAAAATCTAAGACGTTTTTGGTTACATCCGGTTATATAATATAATGTGCTGCAGTCTCCGTTCCGAAGGATTTTTAAAGCTCTCTTGATACAAGAGCTGAACGGTAAAAATGAATGAGAGTGCGTAACTAAGAAAGCTGAACGACCTTACATATGCTTTGTCAAGTTTCATAGTCATCGGTATGTTGTTTTTGGCCCAACTTTTGAATTCTTCAGAGGAACAATTCTTGTCGTTTTCTTTGGCAGGCACTCACATGGACCATTCTCGTCTTAGGGAAGTAACCATTTAAATCTGTCATTGATTCAATAACGCGAAGATACAAATGCTATCCTCTGCTCTACTGACCTCTAAATTCTTCCAAGAAACAAGGGGAAAAGGTCTACAAGAAGAGCAAATCAAAGTGTTTTTCCAGCTGTTGCCTTGGCAGCGAGAAGGATGATATTTTGTTTACACGTTTGTTGGCTAATGAAACACTTGTAAATCCCAGGCTTATGCGAAATGCTCGCATATTCATCAGCCCATATTGCTGTGCCCTCGGTATTCAGGCGCTTTTGATCTCTGTAGATTAATAGCTTATGCCATCCTTTAAGTGACATCTGTAACGTAAAAGGTTGCAGCATCTATTTTAGGTGCCAAAATTCCTTGTTATTCTTTTTACCGCCCAAAAGTCAGCTGTAAATCATGTGTTTATGATCTCACGAATTCTTGTTTGCAGTAGCAGAGTCTTCTAAATGGTTTCGTCGTAGGCATTCATTGAAGGTCTTTATCCACAGGAAATTCACATAGCAGTTGCCTTGGAGAAGCTTCATGCTTTTAAAATTAATTATAAAATCTGTTTTGTTGCATTACTTCAGTTTCTTTACTCTTCACCAATTTAATCCTACGCAGTCTTATTCTTTTATTAAAAACTTATAATTCCAGATAAACTTCACACATATCTCCATCTCCTTTTTCTTCTTATCCATTACGGCATAAACTTTTGGCTTCTTCTGTCTTCAAGAAAACCGATTTGTACACCTAATTTACGGTCTGCCGACCTTCATTCTGCTATTAGATCAAACTTATTGTGGCGTCTGATCTACATTCATTCTGTTGCCTAATCATATCATTTTTGTTCCTCGTATTCATTTATCATGTTAATTAAATGTTTATCATATTTTAACTCATTTATCAAGTTAATCATATTTTTAAATCCCAGATCCCCAAAACTCCTCTTTTTACTGAAAATAAACAAATAAAAATACAAATTTATTATTTTTAAAACAGTATGCAAGCTAATTAAATAGGACAAATTGTAATGGGAGCCAGAAGCAGTGAAGAAAATCGACTACCAGGGGTGAAGCTCAACAGCACACATGATCTGGGTAAACAGAAGACAAGTTAATTGGGAAACAATCAGTACAGATAAAGCAGGGTATCCATAAGCAAAATGCCAGAAAAGCAAAATACGTACTATAAACTATTTACAGCACGGTGCTGGAAACAAGGGTGTTATGTGCAGCACAGCAGACATATGGGGACTGGAAAGCGATTGAGAAAATGTAAATGCAGTACACAAAAAATTTTGCAAAATAATCTCGGAGTTGCCAGAAAGTTCACCGAATTAAATGCCTGCCTCTGTGGCGTATGTGTAATCCTCTGCATCACGTCCAAGAGGTCCCGAGTTGGAAAATCAGTTAGAATCAACTATCTGGTTCTTTCCACGGTTTTCCCTTATTCTGAATGATGAATTTTGGGCAACTCATTTGACCTTTATTTCACCCATTTCATTCATTGTCCTTTATGACACGTTGAGTCACGCTAAATAAACAAAAAAAATAAATAAAACAATCACCAAATGGAATAGCACAAGAAGAAATTATTATATCATTGCCTAATTAGTAGCATTAATCATTGGTGATTAACGTTTAAAAAATAAAATTACCTCGTAAGGAAACATTTCTTAAAGGCACAGAAATTAAAAACAAAAATTATTTAACTGTGAAAGGAAGAAGAATGCTAACGCTGAAATTTTGCCGCAAGTATTTCATTCGGTAAATAAACGAAAATACGGGCAGGAAAACGCTAACAGTTTCAGAAGTGAAGTTTCCTTCCATCCATGCACCGTATTCTTCCTAATTGCCGGCATTAAACAAGCTATAACAGATAATTTTGTTTTATTACCGAAATATTTTATATAAAAGTGAAGAATTAGCCTATAAATAGCAAACGTGGCTGGTTAGTAAAAGTAATTTTCAATTTCTCAGCCGTTTACTATAAATAAAAAATAAAGCTGTTTTTAAAGATAAAAAGTTTACAATTTGCAAGAAAAATCAAAGTTTACTGATACTACAGTAAAATATAGACCTTGTAATTTGAAATAAGCGTCTTTGGATGTTTTAAAGGTAATATTGGAAATTTAAGCGTCCGGAGTTTGTTTCTATATTTGGTTAACTATTATGATTAAAATATGGTACACAAAGTATATCCAATTAAACTAATTTTGACAGTATCAAATCTCTGCGTATTAGGGCATAAAACTTTTACAAATTTATGATATATGCACCATTGTTGAATTTAATAAGGAAAAGTGACGAAATGAACCATATTAATACTGTCACCCAATTATCGGAAGGCACGACCAACTGACAGCTGAGTGGGGGAGGAAGGTATTCAGGCCACGCCTAACTATTTATCTCGTGTCACTAATTGAGGGGATGGTTAGGGAAGTGTCACTAGTCGCTGGCCGCGTCTTTCCCCTCCCCCTGACGTCTGGAACAGTCGGTAATTTCATCTAACCCGGAACCTTCTAGATTGGTGAGTTGGTCTTATACAAGCGACGCGCCGGGCTGTACGGGGGTTCAGTTCTTGGCGAGCAGCCGTGAGGAGCGCCGTACTAGCGTACGGACTGGAAGACTGTGTACGTGTATCAGAGGAGTTCACGTAATTGCGAGTGTGGAGTGGATCTGTGACAGACGAACTGGTGAATTGTAATACTGTTCGCTACGTAATTCTATGTAATCGGCAAGTGTTCCAACTGTAATTCGGTGGAAATAAAGAACATTCTGAGTTTGTGCAATTAGACTTTTAATTTCACGAACCAACAAAGTCACAATATGGTAAAAGTTGAAGGCAAATGTCACATAAACTGCTATAACTTATAACCAAAAACTTATAACCAAATATCTTTTGAAATGCCTTCATTGGTGCTTGACTTTTACCCGTTATGTGCGAGTTTTCTCACATAAAGAACTCCTTTTCGCTTAACTCACACCTTACTCTTGATTATTTAACTACTTTGGATAATAATCATCACATTTCTTGAAACCTATACTGCTTGATAATGACAATCTTACAAACTTCTGGATAATGCTTCTGAAACACAGAATTACATGACAGCATGGTACTGATTTGAATTCAAACTTACGGTAATACGTTTACCACAAAATTAACAAATTGCTAATGTATGAAAAATACGTTGTTAATAAACTATTTTAACCTGCTCCACTTTTTATTTCGTGCCTTAATCGGTATAAATTACATAAGTGCTCTAAAGAATTTTAAAAACCCCAATTTCTTCTATCGTTTAGTAGCTAATTCATGTTTTGAGGTCTTCTACACCAATTTACCTGTGTGCTGTTCTCATTCAGTTTTAGAAAATTTTGTATAGGTTGGAAACTATAAGGAATAAACAAAACCATGAGTAGAGCCAGACTGAAAAATTCAATGCCATAGCCGGGATGTGAACCATGGACCTCCCGATCTCCGTGCGGTTGCTATAACCCACTGAGCTACTATGGCCAACTTGCTGATGTGACATTAAATTCTCCAATTGTGTTTCCCGGTAGACCACTGGGGCTGTTCTCATATGAGACACGCACCTTTCGTGGCGACTTAGTAATGCTTAAGTACTTTAAGTCCCAGACTTCATAGTTAAACCACTATGTTATTCAGGTAAATTAATGGAAATAATCATTTATTCCACATTAGGCATGTGTAGACTAAGGTTTGAAGAGTAGAAGCAGACTGAAACATTTAATGCCATAGCCGGGATTTGAACCACGGATCTCCCGCTCTCAGTGCGGGAGATCAATTTACCTGGATAACATAGTGATTTAACTATGAAGCCTGGAACTTAAGTACTTCCAGCATAATAAGTCGCCACAAAAGTTGTGTGTCTCATAGCATATGACAAACTCTAGTGGTCTACCGGGGAACATACGAGTCAGTTGGAGAATTTAATATCATGTCGGCATGTTGGCCATAGTAGCTCTGTAGGTTAGAGCAACCGCACGGAGAGCAGGAGATCTGTGGTTCGAATCTCGGCTATGGAATTGAATTTTTCAGTCTGGCTCTACTCATTCAAACCTTAGTCTACACACCGCTAGTATGGAAGAAATGAATATTTCCAAACAAAGCCATATTACAGAAAAAAATACGATGCTCGAATAAACTATGTAATGGACTGATGAAATTTTCTCTCCTTTTATTCTTATAATCTTTAGCATTTATGAGACTTTCCTTGTTGTTCATTTGTATGTTCTAATAATTTAAAATTACACTTACACCATCATTTTTCTTTTTCTTTATTTTTTATTTTAACTTCTATATTTTCTCATGGTCATAAAAGGAAAATACGTTATTAAAGTCTTTGTATGGTTTGATATGACTTAACGTTTGAGGGCGTTATTAAACAGTTCAATGTGTGACCTGCCTTATAAACATTTCGCTCATATTCCTATTCTCTTGGGTGTTTCTGTGTAACCAAAGCTACCTGTTCGTTGATAGTATTTCAATTAATATTTAAGATTTGAACAAGAATTAGAGGAACCTCATTACTTTAGCGAACAATAGAAAGACAGTTTACATTAGATGGAGAAGCTCTTATGTTTCTGAAACATAAGTGTTTGTTTTGTTAATTGTTTTCCTTTAAATACTATCTGAATGCAGATGCTCTTTTTGAATATTCAGTGAAAGTCATCTTGGGAAATTAATATTTCTCTGACATTACTCTAATACCACATAGAAGTAGTTCAAATATTTGAGTGATAATCACTGGGCACCAAAAAAAATAATTTGTGAATATTTCGAGTACTTCATCAGGCAATTCCTACTAATTTTGTGTTGAGAAGAACAAATATGACAACGAAAAAATTTCATTACTCTAGTTTCTATGATATTTTCGCCAGGCCATTGTTGATCGAGGTGGCAAGGCATTCAAAGGGATGCGCAGTGCCGTGTGTAGATAAAAGCTCGCCGAAACGGCGAGGGGGGGGGGGAGGAGACGGATTTATCGAGAGTTCGCCTTTGTTCTAGCCGGGTCTCGATTGTTTGAGAAATTTCTGGAGTGTTAGTAATCTATAAAAAGGCAGCCCGCCCGCCAAAGAGGAGTCAGTCGGTAATTGAACGCGTGCGGGTAAACACTGTGTTTGTTGACCTTGTATGTTGTATTGTGTATGTGTACGAAGCGTATTTCTACGAAAATAAAGTACAATTTGTAGTGTTTGTAATCTGGACTTTTAATTTCACGAACCCACAGTCACAATATACACAAGGTGGAAGTATAACATATTAACGGATTGAGAGAAAAGGATACATTTTAATTACATACATGCTAATAACAATGAAAATGCATTTGATTTTTTTAACTGGTAATTATATGCTAAGAGTTATAAATTGCTGGAAACATACTTCACAGATAGTCGTGTCTGAAGTGAATCATGGGGTAGCGTATTGACTTCGTCGTCTTTTAGCTTGCCTCTTGTGATGGAGTTCCGCAGAATCCCTATACAAAGACCAACAGTAATCCGCAAGCATTACTTCATTTAAACGGCCCTGATATCTTTGTTCCATAACAGAATTTTCCTGATGGAATCTTTCCCCATGTTCATCACTAACAGCTCCACGACTAGGAGGGAAAATGTCTAGGTGGGAGTGGAGAAAATGGATCTTAAGAGACATGTTGCATCCAAGGTTACTGTATTTTTGCAGGAGCACTGTCACCAAATGCTTGTAGTTTTCATCTCTTTTGTTGCCTAAAAATACATAAACAACACCCTTGATGGCTTTCCAAGCTTCTTTTCCTTTCCCCTCCAAAATTTGGATGCTTTACAAGTTCTCTTATTTGTGGTCCGACAAAAATGCCTTCCTTAACTTTTGCATCACTTAATTTCCAAAATGTCTCTCTGATATTATTTGAAAGGTGTGCCAACTCCCCAAAAAATCTCCCAAATTTTAAATCTAAAAAATAAAATATCACTTTATCTTCAAAACAAGAGCTAATCTATCATTTTATGGTGATGTTTAAATTCAGCAGATGGAAATACATATAAATTCACTATTTTTAAGCCCGAAACATTTTCACTGTTGCCCAGTGTAATCTTTTCATCCTAAGATGGCCGCTACTGTTTGTGTGAGTTTATTTTGGGTGTTTATGTCTATTTGCACTGTACTTCATGTGGAACCTGTGTCTTTTGAATAAGCCTTCTCATAAATTACTCAGCGGCATTAAAGTCAGTACTTGTTATTTTTATGTTTCTTCTGAGCTTTGGAGATTCTATTGACCTTCCACCACTTCACATTAAGACATCTTAGAATGCAAAACAAAGCAATTAGGTTGGTCTGCATCTGAGAGCTTTAACAGAGAGGACAGCTTAACTGCATTTCTTTTCCTCTTCATACGTTAAAATTATGAGAGTCGTAAAGAGACAAAAGAGTATTCTTCCGCATTTTAGCCCATTTTTACGGTCTTCATATATGACTTTTTACACAAGAAGTTTAATCACCAACATGAAATGAGCGTCGTTAAAAGCTGCGGGCTATAGAGTGCTACAAAAAACACACATGCACAAAGATAAATGAACACTGTTGATCGTAATTCATTGTCATATCAAGACATCGATAGAAAATAAAGCATTACTGTCTAACTTATGTATATCGTTGCATGGGTGAATTTTGAAGACACTTTAAAATTATCTAATGAAGTATTAAATAAGTCTAATATAATTTTAAAAATGCGTATCCACTGTCAAATCGGATAAATTCTTTGGTCATTTTAAGACCTGAATGGACTCATGTGTGCCCTGTGGTCAACTGAGTAAAGGTATAATGTAAGCAGAGGTGAAAAATATCTACTCTAATTGTAAATAGGTTTGAAGACTGTGTTTCGATTTATAGGAAACTTATCATTATTTATACCTTTAACTTCTGCATGTTTTATAGTATCAAATTTTGCTTTATGTGGAATACCTTTTTAGCAGGGTTTTATTCTAAGGATATAATTTTAGAAGTAGTGTCAATAAGAAATTTCACTTAGGCAAACAAGCTCCCAACTTTACGTATTAAAGTCCTTAAAAAGACTTGAGCCCCTCCCTGAATGGAAGTTGTTCGGATTGGGTTGGACACAAGGAGGCAGTGTGTTTCCGTAACCCGCGCGAAATCAGGTACCTCCGGCCAGGCTTCGGCCACCCGTGGCGGGGGGGGGGGGGGCAGAGGGTTGTCTAAAAAGTCCCGGGTACTGGCCTGCAGAGCTAGTAGGTGTGCTAGATCACCAGGTGGCCCGTCCAATGTTGTTCGGTAATCTTCTCTGCGGGGTTGACGCGCGTAAGTGACGTATCCAGTTGCACCCGTCTAGACTTTGTTGTCGATGGGGTGGGGGGCTTTTTAGGGTATTGCCCCAAGGAAAGCCCCCCGGAGTTTTCCATCGCTCCCGGGTAACAGAGGCCGTGGTCCTCGGACTTTCCGGCAGACCTCACTGTACGTCGTCGTAATAATATTTGGAATATGTACTTCAGATAGAGGTTTATACGCAGTCTAATATCTCCTTACATTGAAAAACTACCTAAAACTGTTTAACGACTTTTGGTTAAAAATTTAGAAGTCAAGAAGGGTATTCAACCTTCGGGTGTGAGATAAATAGTTTCTCAAAAAATATGACATGTGCATACTGATATCGGGTAAATCTTCCGTTATACCTAAAGTTACCTCTCAAATTCTAAGGTTTTCATCTGTTTTATTCCATACTTTTAATCGGTACTTTAACTATGAATATTTATGAGAGAGGTAGTTTATGATTGGAAATAAGAGTTGAAGAAAGGGAAATAAAAATGAAATCACATAAACATAGGACTTTTATTTAAACCAATCATCCTTTGGCAAAGCAAATCATACAAATGGTTGTACCGAACACGTTGTTAATAGATAGAGTCAAACTGAAAAATTCAATGCCACGGTCAGGATTTGAAGCACGGATCTCCTGGTCAGTTGGATAACTTAATTTCACGACAACACGTTGACCATGTTAGCTTAATACGTCAGAGGACTGGACTCAAACCAGGTGATCCGTGGTTCAGATCCCGATCATGGCATTGAATTTTTCAGTTTGACTCCATCCAAAATCTTAGCCTGCACACGGCTAGTGTGAATGAACGATTAATTTCCAACAATTACCTTAAACGTTTTTTTTTAATTTTATTTTCTCATAAAATGCTCCTACAGTTTCGTAAGGACACAAAAATAAGATGTAAAACTTAGTCTTCTGCAACTAAATTTTCATCATCTCTCATTTTATTCTTCCCAACTTAAAGGGGGTTAACGGTTAGGTTTTTAAATTATTTTTTGTTCCCTCCCATTTTATGGAATTACTGTAAAATGATCTAAGGTGAATATTCTCGTTTTGGCCTGCATTTTCGTACAACTAGCCTTTTAGCAGATGAGCAAACCTCTGCTATAACGCAAAAGGATTAAGTATAGGCAGAACGTTTGATTTCTTTAACCTCCCCCAAGTCATAAAAATGTTGCATGCGATAACTGATCCACCTCCAAAGCTGGAGCAATCAATTGTGGAATAATAATAATAATAATAATAATAATAATAATAATAATAATAATAATAATAATAATAATAATAATAATAATAATAATAATAATAATAATAATAATAATAATAATAATAATAATAATAATAATAATAATAATAATAATAATAATAATAATAATAATAATAATAATAATAATAATAATAATAATAATAATAATAATAATAATAATAATAATAATAATAATAATAATAATAATAATAATAATAATAATAATAATAATAATAATAATAATAATAATAATAATAATAATAATAATAATAATAATAATAATAATAATAATAATAATAATAATAATAATAATAATAATAATAATAATAATAATAATAATAATAATAATAATAATAATAATAATAATAATAATAATAATAATAATAATAATAATAATAATAATAATAATAATAATAATAATAATAATAATAATAATAATAATAATAATAATAATAATAATAATAATAATAATAAATTAATTAAATTAATAATAATAAACCCTGGCGCAATAGCCCTATTAGAGGGCCAAGGCCTACCAACCCGACTGCCGGCTTCACGCCCACTTACTCAAGGTAAAGGTGTGCGATCATCTAACCGATACGGGGAGGAGATGTCTCGCATTTCGGCAACCCACAGCCAGAATGTCTTTCGTGACCAGGGCCGCTTACCTATCGTAAGCTCCTCAATTTCCTCACGGTGCTGAGTGGGCACTGGTCCTATAACCGGACCGCAACCCATGGGGGATTGAACCCAGGCCTCTTTCCGTGGGTAGGAGCCAAGGCATGCTGCCTCAGCCCGCTACACCATGGCACAGGACATAATTTATTGAATGGTCCAAAATTGTTCAATCATAAAACAGTTACATCATTTTCACATAGTGTGGTTTATCAACATATAGGTACATTGATTTATAGGAGATGTTGATAAATGTGAAAATTCCCCTTCCTTGACCATAAAGAAAATGCTTTAGAAAATGCGACCATCCAGATAAATAATGTTCTAGGTTGTCAACAATGTTTCTCGTTATACAATTAACATTCTCTGCAAAATAACATATTTACACAAACGCACAAAATAAATAAAGGAAAACTTTCCTGTATGAGAGTTATTTTTTATCTCAGGTTTCATTAAACATATCTATGTTATGTGGTATGTGAAAATTAAGGAAATAAATATAAGGCATACTCGTATCCTTATAGATGAAATCCATTATTATCCTTTATGCTTTGTTTTCTTGTTTACTTAAGTTTCGAATTTTTGTTTTTCCATGCATTCTGAGTGGAGTACAGTAACTATTTTCTACTCAATGGAATACCATACCAGAGGTTTGTAAATTATTTTAGTAATGAATGAGTTTAAATTGAAAGATATTCGAAGCCCTTGTTCATTAGAAATATGTATAGGGCTACTTAATGGTGAAAGAATTGTAAAAGTGGTTGAGTGTTTCTAATATTTGTATGCATACCTAAGAAGCCATATGTATTCTATCCTGCGTGTACGTAAGAAAGTGTAATATCATTTAGAACCACTGGTAACATTTTATAGCTTAGTCATAAATTTCTTAGAATTTGGTCATATATAGTCCTAATATAAACTTTTATTATTGAAAGAGATGTTATGCACTATTTAACAGCTTGTATTTATACAATTATTTAGCCCTGTTAATGTGTTATTGGGAGGAAATCACTGGTTTTAGAATTACATTTCAAATAGACAACAGTTAACGAATTTAGCAACTTCGAGCTTCCAGTCTAACAGCGAATGATTATTTGTAGGCATTTTATGCGAAATAATAGCTCAGCTTATAAGAATGCGTAAATAATAACGCGTAGAACCAAATTTTCATGCCTGGTTGCATAAAATATAATCTAAGTTCAAGCACATGAAAATGATCTCCAGTCAAGTTGAAATGAAATGAAATGTGTAGTGTTTAACGCCCACTTTTACTACATACGGCACCGCAGGCGATGACACTGATGATACATGAGATGAAGATGGGGTACCGGTGGAATGAGATGGCGGGGGAAACCGGAGATCCCGAAGAAAACCCTCCCCAGCGCCGTGTTAATCACAAATCTCACTTTGCGGTCGCCTGGGATCGAACCCGGGCCGCCTTGGTGAGAGCCAAGCGGTCTAACCACCGAGCCACCACACGGCCACAGTCAAGTCGAACTTACAAGTTTGGTTGTATAAGCATTGATCTAAGTTAATGACCTCTTGAACTAAGATCAAGTCTAACTAGCAAGTTTTCTGAAGTTAACTAGATTGAACTTAGATCAACAGAACTGCAGAATTTACACAATAGTTTCTGAGAAGAAGTAAGTATTGCAGCTTTAAATAGATAGTAAATAAAGCATTTTTTGTGGTTACTTGCATAACCGATACATTTGTATTATTTTCAGAATTCAGATTACTCTGATATCCCTGATGACTAGAATTTTCAATTTAGAAGGTCTCCTTGTGTTTCCCAACATGGAGGACATCCCATCTCAGAACTAAATGATGTAAAATTCAAAATGAGATTTCGACTATGAAAGCATATAATCGAAGAACTGGAGCATAGGCTACATGCACAATTAAGTACACAAACCCTGAGGAAATACGCACTTAATCCAATATTTACGATCATTCTCTCATTACGGTTCTCTGCAACTGAAATCTTCCAGGTGGTGATTAGGAATATATTGTGACCTTGTGGGTTCGTGAAATTAAAAGTCCAATCGCACAAACTCAAAATGTTCTTTATTTCCACCGAATTACAGTTGGAACACTTTCCGATTACATATAATTACCTAGCGCACACAATTACAATTCACCAGTTCGACTGTCACAGGTCCACTCTTGCACTCGCAATTACGTACAACTCCTCCGATGCACGTACACAGTCTTCCAGTCCGTTCTCTCACTCGGCGCTCCTCACGGCTGCTCGCCAAGAACTGATCTGACTCGCCAACTGCAGCCCCTTTTTATAGAAATATCGCTGTTTCTGGAAGTCTCGCGGTTCAGTGAATCATCCTGAAGGTTCCAGATGTCAAGAAGGGGGAAAGAGATGACTAGCGATGTTTTTCCAATCATCCCCCTTTTTAGCGCTACAAGACAAATGGGTAGGCGTGGTCTAAATACTTCCTGTCGCCTACCCGACTGCTAGCTGGTCGGGTCTTCCGACAATTAGGTGACTATATTCATTATAAATAAAGGGACTGCTATTAGAACAATACGCAAAGTTACAAGGGAGATTGCTGCTTTAAGATCTCATTTCATCAGGATGCCTATGGAGTGTAATAAGAAGGGTTATGCGAGATTTAAAGTTAGCTGAACGCCTCTTCTCTTTTGCTTGAACTTCCATATTTTGTTTATGTTTTCCAATTCACAGTGTTGTAAACAGACGAAAATGAAAAAGATGTACATTGGGCATATAATGGAGATAAAGTAAGCCAAATAATTATGCTTTTACAAATACTGTTTCAATATGGAGTAAATTCTTGTACTGTTTATTTAAAATACATTATTTCTAGGACAAATAAGCATAAAGTGAAATATTTATTTAGTTTTTGTTATGTCTAGATTGGCTACTCTGTGCACTTGAGTTAAACAGTGTCAAGTAATTCCGATAATTCCCGAATCCTTTCGATACAACACGAAAGTTGCAACATGTTTGGCGATGCCGCATTTGTTTTTGTGATCTCGGATCAGTACTAAACGGCATTCATCTGATTTAAGATCAGCATCTTGCAACCCACGCGGGTTCGCAAACTTAGTTCAATTTTGATCTTCGATCAAAAATGAACTACAGTTACCGATTTTTATGTAACCGGTCCTAAGTGCATTTAACACGTAAAATTGCAAGCAAAACATTTTCTCCCCTCGTAGGAAGTGCGACATAAACTTAGGCAAAATTGTAATAATTGTGCGGCAAAAGCATCCAGATTTACGGAAGAAGCTTTAAAACTCCAGAGTGTGTAATCTGTAACAGTATTTTGCGACGAGGAAACTGTTTCACCAGGAGAAAATGCGGTTAAATACAGGGGCGACTTCTGAGGTAGTGCCGCTGTGCCATGGCACCATCTGTATGAAAGCGAAAGAAAGAGAGGTGTATAAGAATTGTGCAAAAGGAATTGTTTATGAGTAGTTGCTACCTCGTTTGAATAGGCGCGTTGAACACCAGCGCTCTCTTTTGGTTCTTTTCCGTAGCTTGGTGCCGATTCCAGAACGGCACCGTCTACGCTCATAAACGCCTGTGTTAGGGCTAGGGGCTAAGATGTCTGCGTTATACACGGCTTCTTATGGGAGGAGGTCAGAGAAGGTAGTGCCGGGATTTCTCTGGCGCATAACTTACGCTTTGCCCGTTAGAGTGCAGTAAAACACAGGACTTCAGAGAACCACGATATTGCCACCTAGCGAAAGACAATGGTAAGAATACATTTCGCACTATATCTTCCTTTAATGCAGTGTCACCATCCTACTGCAGGTTAATACTGAAGAACTTCAAAACGCAAATTAACGCTTAATGAAATCAGTTGTAGAAGCACAACACACAGATATCTTTATAAATAAAATTAATTTGGTTTCAATGTGAATATAGTTTTAGATTTTAAAGTTAAGAGACAGTATTTCAAAATGTGCATATTTCACAGCAGCAGTTTTGTTGGTACAACATAAAACCCGCGTGTACAGCATGTGTTGGACACATGTTTTCAAAACAATGGTAGAGTAGTTCTGTATGTGATCCTGTAATGCTGTAGTTCATCGTGAGCATGGATTTTTAAAACAGTGTTCAGTGTTTTTTCTTTAAGTTAATCTTCACAGTAAAGTTACGAACATGAACAAGGTGAGTAAATTACTGAAAACTCCATTTAGTAACAGGACTCTAAGTGGAAAAAATTCAGATAAAAACAATGGCTAGGCTACTCCCAAATCTTAATCTGCAGCAGCAAACAAAAAATCGATGCCGTAAGTTTAATCCAGATATTTATCAAAAGAACAAATGGGTTTGCGGCTGTGTTGAAACCAATGCAGTTTTTTATTTTCCTTGTGTGTTATTTGGGAGAGATGTCCATTGGTGTAAGTCTGGAAAAACTGATATTGGGCATTTATGGTCTAAAATGAAAATTCATAAAACATCGAAGCAACACATGGACAAAGTTCTGAGTCTTTCATTTCTAGGCAAAACCAATATTCAGGACAACTTGGATTCGCAGTATGGGCAAACAGATAACAGCCATAACAAACAAGTATAAAAGAACAGGTATATATTGAACTTAAATATAAACTGTATTCGGTTCTGTGGTGCTTTGGAGCAGGCTCTTAGGGGACACGACGAATCTGAAGCCTCTCAAAATAAGGTTTTTTTTTCGTGAGCTCATTCAGTTTAGTGCGGAGTTGGATAAAGAACTTCAAGTACATCTCAGCCAATTCAAAGGCATTTCTAAGATTGTTCTGCACGTTCTGTTTGGTACAGTATATTATAAAATAGGATGGATTATTGATAAGGTTACCTCAATCGTTCGTAATTGGTACACATATTTATTCTCTAACAACCCTTATTTATTTAGTTATTTATGGCACCATCAATACAATACCTCACCGGCCGCCCCTGGTTAAATATATAAACTTCGATTAAGCAAAATTGCAATAAAACAATAGACACTACGTCTAACTGAACTGTTTCCTGGAGTGTAAAAGGCTGTTTAATAGATAAATGTCATATAATCCAATCATACCGCACAGAAACAAAAGTTCTGCAGACCTTAGAACATATTTAGAAAGCTATTTATATTCCTAGAGTGAGTAATCAACAAATGCTTTTCTGCGTAGTGGTTTCGTTTGAGAAAGACATTTCGAAAGGCTAACAAGCCGATGTAAATCATTCTTATTTTACTTTCAGGAATGTGAAGACAGCTAAAGGACTTCTTTGGTTGTCATCGAGGGCACGCTGTCAGTAATCCCAGATACGGAAATGACCTATGACAAAATTCCTTTGACATGATGAACCCTTAAATTTCTTCCGCAATTCCTAAGTGCAAAATCTGAAACATCGCGTTCCTTAATGCTGTGTCATTTGGCAAAGAAGTGGTGCATCCATCACATTTTTTCTTAGTGAATGAAGGATTTCTACAGCAATTACACATTACACTTTATATAGCGATGACTTCTGTAGTAAAGCGAATATTTTGTCTCTCAACTCCTATTTATAGCTGCAGTCTCTCAGATTTCTCATATCAGTTTCATACATGCATTTACGAATACGTTAAGACTGTTTATTTGACATTCTTTGAGTCTCATATATTTTCTCCACGACCGTTTAGTTTGCTTAAAATATCTCGAAATTCACATTTCTAATATTGACCGTCCATTACTGTCGATGAATAAGTACATTTTTGCTAAAGATAAAGCTAGCCTTTATTGATAGCCTTATAACACACTTAGAAGCCTTCCTAGATTTTACCTGTCTTCAGTTATCTAGACATTATTTTTAAATAACCGCAAGTAATATAAAAATAACTCCAAATGTCATGTCTTGTCGACAGGTCATATCGAAGATGTTAACCCGTATTCGTTGGGTTTTAATTATTAGGCCACGCACCAATTCCCACTCTCATCCAGACTCTGGGAAAGATGAGGAATTATCTTGGTCGGAGAAAAGTCCCCACACCCACATCCGGGAATCAAACCCGGGACCTCTTGCATGGCAGGCAGGTGTTCTTCCGACTGAGCTACGGGGCCATCCAACAGTTTTACTGTTCCTCTGATCTTGAATCTTTCCAGTTGGCAATTTGTATTTTAATGTTTTCTCTACCATTTTATTAAGACTAACGCTTTTATTATGGGCGTCTTCGAAGTATGGTTTTTGTTTGAATGTCATACATTTGGAAGTTACATTTATGGCATGGTGTATTAAATTTGTGAATATACTTCTGTATGCCTCCTAATTTTCTTATATAGACCTTTATCATCGTCGTCATCATCATCATCATCATCCTCATCATCATCATCACGTTCAAGAGGTCCCGAGTTCGAAACTCGGTCAGGATGAGACAAGGTTTTTTTCGGGGTTTTCCCTCATCCTTCAAGACGAATGTCGGGTAACTCTAAGCTCCTTGGACTCTGGACCTATTTGAGCATCATTTCACCCAATTCATTCACCGTCAGATATGACTTAACGTTGGAGGACGTAAATTACAAACAAAAAATCATTATCATTATCTTTATCACTAATTATTATTATTATTATTATTATTATTATTATTATTATTATTATTATTATTATTATTATTATTATTATTATTATTATTATCATCATCATCATCATCATCATCATCATCATCATCATCATCATCATCATCATCATCATCATCATCATCATCACCATCATCACCATCATCACCATCACCATCATCATCACCATCATCCTCATCCTCATCCTCATCCTCATCCTCATCCTCATCCTCATCCGTATCCGTATCCGTATCCGTATCCGTATCCGTATCCTTATCCGTATCCTTATCCGTATCCTTATCCGTATCCGTATCCTTATCCTTATCCGTATCCGTATCCTTATCCTTATCCTTATCCTTATCCTTATCCTTATCCTTATCCTTATCCTTATCCTTATCCTTATCCTTATCCTTATCCTTATCCTAATCCTTATCCTAATCCTAATCCTTATCCTTATCCTTATCCTTATCCTTATCCTTATCCTTATCCTTATCCTTATCCTTATCCTTATCCTTATCCTTATCCTTATCCTTATCCTTATCCTTATCCTTATCCTTATCCTTATCCTTATCCTTATCCTTATCCTTATCCTTATCCTTATCCTTATCCTTATCCTTATCCTTATCCTTATCATTATCATTATCATCATCATCATCATCATTATGGTCATTATTACTATTATTATTGTTATTATCGCGAACCCATTATTGCGACTTGCGTCCGGCGCACATAAGGGAAATGTGCGGAGATGAAAACGCTTGCCGAAACAGATAAAGTTTGATCAATAGGATCAAATCCGCATTCAAATGGTGATCTTTTTCCTCGATCTTCAATTTTTTTAATGGTTCGTCTTGATTGTTAGAGAACGTTTCACGAATTTATAGAAATATGAGTAGAGGTATATAAAGAAGCCGCGACTCGCCAGTGGACGTAATCGTAATGGGAACGTGATAAACGTGCGCGTGCAGCTGTTTTGAAAGTGTTTTGTTTGTACTCTTTTGTTTGTGGTCGACGACCTGGACGATCGCATTTGTATATGTTGCGTAATTCTGCTACTGTAAGAGGTGTATAAAGTGTTTTTCTACGGAAATAAGGAACATTTTCAATTTCTGCAAATTGGACTTTTAATTTTAGGAACTCACAAAGTCGCATTATCATTATCATCATCATCATCATTATCATCATGTTATTTATGCTCTCTTATGAACACAGATCCATTCCATCATCTTCGTATACATCCTACCATCTTAATCAGATTTGAAGAAACGATGTCTTCTCCTGCAGTGAACCTTGCATATTCCAATCTCACGATGCTACTCTAACGTGGGCAGAAAAGCGAAGGATCAGGGCGCTATGTGGCACACGTTCTCGAGAGCGAACGTCTTCATAAATTAAGGGGAATTTTTGAGGGACAATGGTCCATCACAACGGGTTGCTCTCCTTTCAGCTTGTCGGGTCGTTGTCCGGATGGCCGGCTAGTTACAAGGGGAGGGGAAGGCGGTCACAAATTTCGTGTGTACTCTGCCGCTAGAATGTGGGCGTACCACTGAATTAATACCTCTCCACGAGTTTTACTGATTGCATTGTTGCCATTTGTCAATAAAAATTAATGACTTTGAAAATGCAAGCCAAATAATATGCAACAATGAGAGTGAATTTCTCAATCAATTTTCTTATTGCACCCTATAAATGATTCTTGCAAGTGCTTGCTTTCGTAACCACTTTCTGTTAATCATTATTGTATTTTCAAGTATTGCTGTCAGAAGTGTGCATAAAATTTCAAACCAGAAACATTAAAAACATATGGAATAATTAACCTTATAAGAATTTTGATTTAAAATTGCACATAACGCTAAGTATATCTGTCTTTTGTCAAGACATTACTTGTACAGGACATATGCTATTGCCACATAAAAATCATAAGAATTAAAACTTACATCAGAGCTTGTTTGATAAAAATAAAAAAATATACTTTTTCACCTAGCCATTCTTTGTTTATTCAAATAAAAGTGAGAATAAAGTGAAAAATTTTAATGGGGATCTTCGTTTCGCCGTATTTTGATATAAAATATCTACACGGTACTTACTTAGTTCTTTGTTTTTAACCATTTGTCTCTACCTTTGTAGACACAGCTGCTGCCTTTAAAAACATTTTGGCTTATGCAGGACTAAAATTAAAAAAAAAATCCTGCCATTGGATTTTGGATTTTTTAATGAATTGCAATATTCGCAGTAATTTACAAGGATGCTCCATCATGTGCCCATTATCTATATCGCTATGATCTCTCAGAATAAATTTTAGCTTTCAACTGCATTACTGTAATAGTAAAGAAAGCACAGTAAATTTTAAACAGATGATTGACAGAGCTTTGGAGTACAGCCAAATTGCTTGTTCAGCTACGGTGTGTGCACATTGGTGCTGTTTCATCACTTCTTTGTAGCATTATTCCTCGCTGGCTTGATTTAAGCAAACAGGTATACTATTCGTTAATAGTCATATTACTGAATATAATCAAATATGATATTAAGAAAAAATTTAATTGATAAACGTGTGTCTTATTCCCGGTGGGAATGGCCTGAGTAAATTCATGAGATACAGAATCAGTCTCTAACAAAAAACGGAGGCATTCAACTGAGGGGATGTATACTTAAACTATCACTCACAAGTAACATTTTACAAATTTTACAACTGTTATATTGTGTGCGGCTTATCTGTGCATTCGAAGTAATATTAGACATTTTAGAATGACAATAAATGCTTATAATGCCAGTAAAAAGTTAAAAAAAAAACTTTTAAAAAGATCTCTGCCTATCTCCAAAATACTTAACACTAAAAAGAACTAGTGAGATAATTATTAAATTTCTTATAAATTTAGGTATTTTAAAGAATCAAATTCAAGATTTTATAATAATAAAAACTTTCATGCTTCGTTTATGAACTATGTATACATTGAGCATGGCATGAACCATTTGCTGCTTCAAATTATATATTTCACAGCTTCCACGCTTTTTAAAGTATTTTAAATGGATTTGTTTATATTTCAGCAGTGCAAGGTAAAAAGTATGCCAGGGAGTTTTTGAAGAACACAACAAAACAAGATCTAAAACCAAGCATAGAATTTGTCGACCTACCTACTGTCGTCTCATTAAGAGGTTTAATCATACTATTTTTACCATTTTTATCATTAATCATTATATTCGTATAACTAGAATACGAGTGTATCATATTTGAGATTAATTTTGCATGGAAGGAAATAAAGAACTAAATACATTTTCTGAGATTGCTTCTACTTTTACTTTAAAGTTGAAAGGCACTGGAATTTATTTGCACTGTGGAGGACCTACTAACTGTATTGCGATTGATTTTATAATGTTACACACTTTCGTTCGGCAGTTGAAACTTTGCTTCAAAAATACTCTTCATATAATATGTACAAGCCAGTATAAATGTTGTTGAGCTTTTCCATTAACTGTCCGACAATACTCTGACAAACGCTAATACAAACTAGCCGCTGGATTAAAATGCTATAATACTTTTCAAAGTTTTATAACGCAACATGATTGCCTTATCACCTTTTTGTGTTTTCTACAAATTCTAAGCGGGAAATTTATGTTCTTACTTCGATTTATCAGAATTATTATTGGATTTACTATCCAATGTGTTAATATTTATGGATTGTTGGAGGTATTTTCGGATACCTTAAGATGACGCTGTAATAAATTATGGAAATGATTTCATGCATATTATAAGCCTCGGGTGATAAGTTTGCTGACAGTTGTGACACTTGTTCAGCCTCCGTTACAAGCAGAATGCTATTCAAAAGGCAATCTACATTAATCTCTTCCGACATATTGAACTACACTAATAAACAAGTAAGTAAATGTTAAAGCTGTGATTTTGAACTTTTAGGAACAGGTATTGCGATAGATTTGTGTTTTCATTTGCATTGATATGAATAACAATGATCTGGTTTAGGAACTATAATCCAAACATAAATCTGTCCAGAGCAATAATTTTAAATGTGATTTCACATAAACCCATAATAGGTGGGTTTAATATACAGGAACAACAGCTCTACAAAACATGGATCATGGCTATGTATTCCGTGATTGAAGGGATTGGATAAAGAATATCTTCTTCCCTTTACAACTGATATTGTGCCACGTGATCTTCATGTATTTGCGACCCATATATTCTAACATAAACAATCGGTTTTCACTCCTCTTTCAGCCCCATTAAATGATCTGTACTGTCCAGCAACGCAAAGGAGCTCTCTGAAAGGAATGTGGCACCCTTACTCAGTGGGAAGGGCATTGAAATATCTATATAGAATTGCTAATTTGGAGGAAAACAATATTATCAAGGAAAGTTTTCTTTTGCAGATGAGAAGCAAACGGGGAGAGTCTTGGGCGCAATAAGTAAGGGAACTGATAGGTATGAGACATATTTGGAGAAAAGAGGAGTATTATTATAGGGGCTTTTGGAAAGAGGTAGAATTAAGGCTGGAAGATTTAGATAGCCAAGTTATATTTACCAGTGTAATGGAGAAAAGATCATTGAAGTTATATAGGGAAATAAAGACAGTGTGGGAGAGGGAGAAGTATATAAATGTGTGTAACAAGTTTGGGCAAGAAGGAGTTGACAGGCAAGGACAGGAGTTAGAAATTTGAAAGGTATTAGATATGAAAAGGATACAGGGAAATGCCCAATGTGTGGAGAAGAGGATACAGATTGGCATAGTATACTTTATTGCAAACAAACAAAGATATGGAGAGAAAAAATTGGGCAACAAGGGTGGGAAAGTTTTAGGGATGGGGGGAGGTATTAATAATACAAAATGTTATTGGTAAAAGGAGAAAAGAATGTAAGAAATATAGGTAAATATCTGGGGTAAGTTAGAGAGAAATGGTTAAGATTGATGAGGAATAAATAACAATTAGGGGCTGGAAAACTAGAACGAGGGATACAAGGGAGAGGAGGGTCATCAATACACGGAAAACCGGGGGTTATGTGTATTGAGACCGAGACTCGAGGCAAGCAGGTAGAAAGGGTATGTTAAATGTGAATAAGCTATTTTGTTATTGTGTGAAAGAAGTGTTATAAATGTCAATGTATCAATGAAATTGTATGTAGAATAAAGATGAGAAATAAAGGCAAATACTCAGTGGGATAAGGACAGCGAATGTGTGTGACAGAGAATGCATGCTACACAAGGAGAAGAAACGTTAAAATAACATGTGCGCTATTCACTCTGTACACTAAAACCAAGAAGATTCATTCACAAAAGTAGAAGCTGTCAGAATGTTTTTGAATGGCGTGTAACTGTACAGACATGGGGTGTCATAAACCTGTCGGGGGAGGTTGTAGGAACCTTTTCCACCCCCCCCCCTGCGTCTCATCCCGCGGAGACTTTCTCTCCTGTGGGGAACTGTAGTTTCATTTACCGAGAACAAGGTTTGCAGTAACGTGAGTCACACATTCAGAATGTCTGTTGATTAAAGCCCAGCCAGGTTTCCCAGACAGTTATTTTCTCCCAAATTTTTGTCTGTTTTAATAAGTTACAATTGGCAGGGAGCTATCCTCAACCTAGACATAAAGTTTACTTTCCAAAATTCTTCAATCACTGCCAAATATAGTTTAATAGCATATATCATCAACGTCTAGGGCTTACGGTACCGTATATAGGAAGAACAAGGTACCTATTAGATTTTGTCATAAATCTGCAATTTAACATCGGCGCTTTTTCCTCTCACAGCTTCAATAAGATCAACATGTGGTTTCGTTAGGTACCAGCTGACCCGGCGAACTTCGTTCCGCCAGTAAAAGTTGTCTGAAGTTATCTACCAGAGGGTGTCAAAATTTTCAGTATCATCATTGGCCCCAGTTTCTCTACTCAGTTTAAAAATCGAAATTTAATGTTGTCAGTATTAAATATAAAAATATGCAATTTTAAGTAAAAAGATCTTACCGTTCATAGCCCAAATAAGTGTCGAATAATTTCCCAGTCATTTTTACCTGTTAATTGTTTTATATCTGATTTTGGAAATAGGAGCTTTTGAATATACATATTTTGCATACGTAACCATAAAGCTCATTTAATCGAGATTTTCATCACTGATTAGAATGGTAGACCAACATTGTACTATACGGGATGATATCGAACCCGACGACGTAGGCGTGACAAGCATAAGCACTAACCATTACATCACTTAGGTATATATACTAATCAAGTTAACAGCGTTGAGTCACTGCCCTGTACTTCATGATGCATTTCCTCCAGTAATAATATTATTAAATGCAAATAAAGTCAGCGGTAGTCAGCCAATATCCTTTGGGCTCTTGGTAAATAACATAAAAATTTACTTCCAATATTCTTTTAGCTATCTAATTCTCAAATACTTCAGACTCAGTTTGTGGAGTATATACTATGTCATTCAAACCTTGATTCAAATGTTCTTTTTCCTAACTACTCTTAATATTATTCAGTTTGTTCAAATGTGTATATACAAAACGTCAACTCTCTACGTCCAGTGCTTAGCTAAATAAAGATGTTTTAGAAGTGTCTTCATTTAAACTACTGTTAGTTCTGTACCAATTCACTTTCATAATAAAGTTTAAAACATGTGAACAAATGTTCTTCAAACTCCCTATATTAGGATTAGGATTAGGTTTACTCCGATGGGGATACCGCAATGCGACCAACGTTGATCTACGAGGGCTGTTCAATAAAGAATGATCATAATTTTTTTACGGTGATAGTTTTTAGCACTAAAATTCAATCTTATTATATTCTGTTAGCTTAATGTGATACAAACACGCCGTAGTAGTTTCATTGTTGGTACTCATAGTTCCCGCCTGTGAGAACCAGGCAAGTTCAGAGATGTTCAGGATCGCCTACAGCTGCAATGGAGGTAACACGCGAGGAACAATATGCGACTTTAAAATCTGCTTTCGTCTCAACAAATCTTCAGTTGAGGTCTACACAATGTTACAGAGGGCCTATGGAGAGTCTGTTCTTCCCTACAGCACAGCTCGAAGGTGGTTAAAAATGTTTAAAGAGGGGAGACAATCAATTTCAAAGGAAGGTGGACCCGGTGTTCCAGTTACTGCTCTTACGGAAGAAAACATCAACACTACTGCTGCCATTGTAAGATAGGATCGACGAATTACCCTAGGATTACTTTCTGAAATACTGAACATTTCATTGGGTGCCACATTTGCGAGAAGCAGGCTGGATACTGCACCACGATAATGCGCAACAATGTTGTTGCTGAAAATCTTGCAAAAGTCAACATAAAGGGCATCCCTCACCCTCTCAATAGTATTATCCATCATGAGAAGCAGTGGTGAAGGCTGCGGAGGGGATTTTTTAAAGATCTCTCAAAAATGGTTTCCAGCATGTCTTTGAAGACTGGCAGAAACGCTGGGACAAGTGAATCGCATTCAGGGGAGACACTTTTGAGAAGGACCATCAAAATTATGAGGTTGAGTAAACGTACGTTGTCGAAAAAAATTGTGATCATTCTTTATTGAATAGCCCTCGTATTGTATCTGTGCCCCCAAGAGGGGTATCCCCAGGAGGAAGGATGAGCTGACAGATAAGTGCAGAGTTACTACCCCCATTAGTCCTGGACGCGTATGACCCGGTCCTGGATCCGGGCCTCCTTTGACCAGGGAGTTACCGAGTTGTCCCAAAAGGGCGCCCGGCGCCTCCGTGGGGCTTTCCGTAGGGCAAGACCTAAAGACTTAACAAGCCCCCTCCCCCGAATCTGGTCCTGTGGACTCAAGACGGGATAGAAGTGGATACACCACTTACGCGCGCCAACACCTAAATAGGAAGGCTACCGAACAACCTCGGTGTGGCCACCTGGTAATCTAGCACACCTTCTACTAGCTATGCTGACTAGTACACAGGAATATTAATGGTTTCCCTCAACCCTGTCCGGAGACGTACCCGATCTCCTACGGGTGTCGGGAACCACTACCCCCTTGAGTCCAACCCAATCCGAACATCTCCCCAACAGGGAGGGGCTCGAATGTTCAACCCGAGGTTCCTCTAGTATCGTCAGAGGTACCACGAGTGTTAGGGGTCCGCAGCGCCCGCACCACGGCAGCTGAAAGGGACGGATGCCCCCCCCCCTACAGGGAGGATGAAGTGACAGGAGACAGAGGGCGGCCGACCTAAGCAGCCACTTCAGTACAGAGGGCAGGCTCCCTATATTTTTTTAGAGACCTCCCCCAGTAGACCAGGACAACAGACGTTCCCCTTATTGTGGTTCAAAAACGGTTTCAGCTGCCGGTTCGGAAATACTCCCAGCAGCCGTTCCCGAAATGGTTCCAGCAACAGGTTCGGAGACCAGCTAATGACCTACCGGAGAAGGAAATACGATAGTTTCCTTATCCTGCTCCGCCGAGACCCCACCGTCACTTCTACCCTGAAAGAGACCACCAGGTAAGAAATCATTGAAATGTTAAAGTAGATGAAATGGAGGAACAGGAAATTCGGAAGATGTAATTTAGCCAGCATTCGCATGGCGACCCCAGAAAACCCTCAAATATACGCATGGTTAGGTTAGGTGGGCCACGGAAATCGAACCCAAGCCTACCAAATGGGGTCCCAGGCGAACGTGCCTGAGCCATCCTTCTGGGTAACTCCCTATATTATAAAATATCAAGTGTACTTGATGACGTGGCGAGCTATTTCTTGCAAAGGACAAATGGATAGTATAGGCACAAAAAATGCAATAGATTGGTGTTGTCAGAACCCCAAACCTCCTTTAGGTAACACGATACTTTTGTTCAAGCATTGTTGCATTGCCATTAACTTTTTGCAGTGTCACAAAATATTTTAGTTCAAATAATAATTATTGTTATTAGTTAATAAGTAATGTGCTTTGCTGTGTGAGTTGATGTATTTGTTACCTTGTTTCAGAAATTTTCTTAGGAGGCCATAATTCTTTGAGACCTATCTTAAAAATTAGAACTGCTGCAAGATATTTCTAGCTTTCATACAATATTTTATATTGAAATTTTACTCTTATATTTTAAACATCCAGGAGTATGCAAGACTGGTGGCCACCTCATAACCTGAGCAGTTGTTATGCCACTCAGCTAAATGGTTTTCGAATATTGACACCCAATATCTTTGGAATACTTTTGTTAGGCTGACTATGTTTGCCGCTTCCTATATTCGCTTCATGTTAAGATTTTAATATGAATTTCAGCCTATTTGATCTATTTTTCATCAATTGATTGACACATTGCGTGTGTTGTGTCAGATATGAGCAGTCATGCCTCCAGAATTTAAATATTAATTTAATATCTACTCTGTGATAACTGCAGAATTATTGCAGATGTATCTTTATTGAAGTGTGCAGCTTCTCTGATTGTTTTGATCCACTTTATTGTTTCTGGTTGATTTTGTTTTGTAATTCTTTCATTGTGAATTTTCAGAGTTGAGAAGCGAAGCAGGCTGGAGGGAAAGCTCTATAAATATTGATAGAAAAAGTAGAGGCAACTATGTTCTTAAGTTATTTTCGCTCAGGAGTGCTTCTGCTCTTTAAAACACTTTTGCTTTAAACGTAGATGTCTTCCGTCTGTTTAAATACATGAATGAGCTGTAAAGCCTACGACTAGGGCCTAAGTCACGTCTTCCGTTTAGTAGGTTACATAAATTAAAATAACAAGAATGATCTAGGAGAGGTGATTCACCTGGTATAACATTTTTACGGGTTTGTGCGTACCTGAAAGGTACCGCTATTTTACCGGTAAAAAACCCCACAGTGAATAAAGAACAAACACGGAAAACATTATGAGTCTATCAAAAGTTAGTTACATGCGGTCAAGGTGGTAGGCTCCCTGCTGTTTTTCTCTTGGCCCTACAAAGACCCAAGATAACCACCAACAACTAATGTCTTTCGGGCATTTCATTAGGAGAAAATGCATTAATAAAACTGTTATAATCAGAGACGCATATTATTTATTTATTCAGCTGTTAATGTAAATGATAGATATTCTTAAGACGTGATGTTAACGGCCAAGCCTTAAGCAAGCTTGGAGTTTCAAGACGTTTAAGGAAATAGTTTTGTTTGCACTCGCATAATATCTTCGACGTCATGCTGTGTAGAATTAAATTGTTGTGTCTACCTCACTCTAACTATATCGTACTATTTTCGACCAACAGTACTATAATTAATTAATTTTTCAAAGAATCATGGCAATAAAAGTTCTATATTAGTAGCATTTTCTGTAAATCAATTCCCTATCATCGGTTTCCTTCTCAATTATTAGAGTACAGTTGTCAAAAAAATAGCAACATGAGCTGATGACATCACATTACTGCAATCTGCAGAATGTATTGATGATATGGTACATTAATAAAACTTGAAGACAATTTAGCATCTTAAAAAGAAATTGTTATTGGTATTTGATTCTATGTTTTCTCTTTTAATTATATAAACGTGAAATTCAATTAAAGATCAACTTATTATGTAATTTCTCTATCTAAATGTTCAATTAAACTACGGTTCATTAAATTATTTTGATAAACTATGACGTTGAGCTTTTTGTTTTCGAAAATCAGTTAATTAGTTCTTATATTAAATTATGTCTGAAGAAACACTATTATCTTAACCTTATGTTTAAAAAATAATTTAGGGGTTTCTTTCTCAAGTTCCACACGTATGAAACAATATTTGTAAAATGCATTCTTATGTTGATAGACAAGTATGATATATAAATGTATAATTTTAAATATGTGGAGATACTTGTAATACATAATTTCAGTAAATTGGAATGAACGACTGTTGAATGAAAGGCAATTAGTGTTAAGGCCAAGTAGCGAAGAAAATCATTAACTCAAACTGTTCCAGAATTCAATGAGTTTAATTGCAGACGACACTAATAAAGTAAATACTGTAATTTATAACATACACAAAATCCTTAGAAGTTAGTAAATTGCACACTAACATAGTTTCATAGACGAAAAGGAAGCTTTGATGTTGGTTGGTTTGGCACCATTATGTAGGAGTGTTGGTAGTGTTAGTTATGTATAAAGGCCGGAGACGTGTGCCTTTTTCCATAGGTATACTGCACATGGACTGGACTGTTACAGGTGGAACATGTAAACAGCATCAGGTTTGAAGACGTAAATTTAAAAAAAAAAAAAAAAGAATCATGTAGGTATAGCCTGACCATGACAACGGCCTCACTGAGAGGAAACCTCACATTGACCTTCCGTCTACATACAGTTGCAGGACAATGCTTTTGCGCCCCTCAGTAGCGTGGTGATAGCATGTCTGCCTCACATTCAAGAGATCCCGAGTTTGAATCTCGGTCAGGGTGAGTTACCTGCATAAGGTTTACCCGGGTAAGGTTTATCCAGAAAGACGAATGTCGGGTAACACTAAGCTTTATGGACTCTGGGTTCATTTGAGCATCATTTCACCCAATCCATTCATCGTTCGATATTACTTAAAGTTGGAGGACGTAAATTAAGGAAGGACAATGCTTCACAAGTTAATAGAGTATTATGTTACGATGTACTCGACGTTTACACATTTGATGACTGTGCTGTACTTCTGAGGTCATTTACGTAAATTCTGTGTCCAGTTAACTTGTATCGCATTAGAGCGCACATCCCTTCAGGCTGCAATCGTGTATGTAGAGCTTAATTTTATAAAAGAACATCTACTCTTTATGAAATTTCTATCTTCCCTTGTATTTTTACAGTCTCAGAGAAATTTTACTGTAATCGATTATTGGCGTCTCCTAGTGCTTAGCAACCGCGTTCAATTATGTGGATGCGTCAGAAACTAGCGTATGTAATTTAGTAGCTACCATTTCCGGTGATGAAATTAAAAAATAACTTATACTTTCAGTCTCAATACTCAGCAACTCCCTGCAAATGGTGGATTAGTAACCTCTGTTAAATACTGCACCGACCCTCGTCAGAGGGAAGGGTGCAACATGTTTTTAAAAAATACAACAGGATGGCTGAAAGCAACAAGGCAAAAATGAAACAATCGAAGGAAGAATTGAAGGAAACAATTAAGGAACGTCCAGCTAAAGCATTAATTATGTTGTTTAATGTAGGGAAAACTCAGATTATGCGATTTTGAAAAAACAAAATCAACAATAAATGGCGAGTGGCTAAAGGGAACTGCAGGGCATGTGAAACGCATCACAAAATCTGCAGAGTATGACCAGATAAATTGTGCTGTGTTCGAGTGGCTTGTTGGTGGGCGCGCTAAAGGAATTCTCATTTCTGGACCAGCTTCAGACTCAAGCTTTAGAGAGAGCAAGAAAATCAGGCAACGACAATTTCACAGCTTCCAGTGGATGTCTAGATAGTTTCAAAAATCGCCATAAGATTGTTTTGAATGCTGTTTGTGGAGAAGCAAATGATGTTAATATGTAGTCAGTTGCAGATTGGAAAGGAAAAATTGAAAACAGAGAGGGAAATTAGGCGATATACCACAATTATTGTATCTAAGTTGAAAATATAGTACATAGTATATATCAGCCTCTTATTATTAATACCTCATTCGTTATTGTTTCACTGTAAACCTGTGCGACTACTTCGTAATCTCTTTCTATTCAAACACAACTTTTTGTAGGACTGAAATCTGTGCAAACGAAAAATAAATGCCGGAACGATTACGTTGCGTTTTAGAGAGCTTTTACTGCATTTATATTCGATTATATTTAATGGTAAACTGTTTCAACTTTTACAGGTATAGAACGTTCTAGAATTCGACCGAAAATGTTTAAGAGATTATAGTGGAATGTTGAAGAAACAATTCCAGATAGGACACTTACGAGTATGGTCTCAGAGAGCATCATTTTGTACAGTGAGCGAAACTAAATTTGGGTCAATACGCCACTGATATCACCTCGATGTTTTGTGTACGCCTTTGCTCGCCCGCCTTAGTAGCGTGGTGGTAGCGTGTCTGCCACACCTTCAAGAGGTCCCCAGTTCGAATCTCGGTCAGGGTGAGTTACTTCTACGTTTCTTCCGGCATCCTGAAAGACGAATGTCGGGTAACTTTGAGCTCTATGGATCCTGAGACCATATGAGCATCACTTCACCCATTCCATTCATCGTCCGATAAGACTTAACTTTGGAGGACGTAAATTAGGGGAAAATATGCCTTTGCTCAGTGGCAACATGGTTATAGCAAATTACAATTGTTTTAAGTTTTACGAATTTCTCTTTTGTTTATTTACTTATATTTTGGCCACATGGGTAGCGTAGATGGTAGCATGTCTACCTCACGTTCAAGAGGTCCCGAGTTCGAATCGGGTTGAGTTGCCTGGATAAGGCTTTTTCCGGGGTTTTCCCTTATCCTGATAGACGAATGTCAGGTAACTCTAAGCTCCATAGACCCCGGACTCATTTGAGCCACATTTCACCCATTTCATTCATCGTCCGATATGACAACGTTGGAGGACGTAAATTACAAAAAAAAAAAAAAAAAAAAAAATGTCGACTCTGTAGGATTTGAACTACCGTTTGTTATTACCGCTGCTGTTAATCTCATCATCCAAACCTAGTGAACAAATGAATTGTGAACAACATTGTGCAATATCAAGTACTGTGACGGGTTCGTAGACTTAAAAGTTTTGTTTGCAGCAATTTAAAATACCCCTTATTATAGTAAACAGTAAATATGTACACGCCTTGCGGCCTCTAAAAGTGAAGTGACATAGAGTCTTCAAGGTCGAATGGTTCTCATAAAATGTGTAGGGTTTAACGTCCGCTTTTACTACATACGGCACCGCAGGCGATGACACTGATGATAAATGAGATGAACATGGAGCATCGGTGGAATGAGATGGCCGGGGAAACCGGAGATCCCGGAGAAAACCCGCCATGTTTTCCACCACAAATCTCACTATGCGGTCGCCTGGGATCGAACCCGGGCTGCCTTGGTGAGGAATCGTTCTCAGCTGAACGTAAACAAACAAAAGAATTCACTGCGGCTCACTCTCACACAGCTGCACAACTCTACTGCACAACTGCAACTCGCTAACAATTGAATCTGCTCTGAAAGCTGCGGCGTTTTTATACATCCAATCATTGTTCTAGAATGTAATCGATCGTTGCACAACGAGAACTATCTCGGTCTCTTTCTCTCTTTGTTTCTCTCTCTCTCGGCAAACGTTTAGCGCTGCGCACCTCTGTCTCTGCCCACGCATAGCTCCGGCTTTGCAGCGGCTCCAACCAACAAGCAATTGGAGACAGTACATTATGTTCCGGAGGCCACTGTAAAAACGGCATTATCAGGACCTGGGACCTATATAATATTGTGCTTACGAATTGAAACAGTGTGTTGTTAGCTCTGGAAAAGAAATAACAAGTGTGCAGGGCAGAGTCACATTCCTGCTTTAGTTTTATTTATTCACTTCCAAAGAATCTTCTTGAATTTCGTAACAAAAGCGTATGGAACAGTCTCCAGCAACAATCTGCAAGCAATTCCCAGCACAATGTCCATTGATCCAGCTTTTCACTTACATTACATCAAAATTATATAGAAGTAACACATATAAAACCTAAGAGAAAAATATTTGCAGTCATATGTTATTGTATTAGTAATTGTGAATTGTTTCATGTCTGCTACGTATAGCAATTCTTTCTTCACTGTTATGAAAAATATAAGGGTAGGGAACAATAGGAAACAAGGTCCAATATGAATTAGGTCAATTGAAACACACATACACACACACCTCGGTAGCGTAGATGGTAACGCGTCTACCTTACGTTCAAGAGGTCCCGAGTCCGAATCTCGGTCAGGGTGGGTTACCTGGATAAGGTAACTCATCTTATCCTGATAGACAAATGTTGGATAACTCTAAGCTCCATGGATCTCGGATTCATTTGAGCATCAGTTCATCATAGAAGGATGTTTTAACAAACAACAAGAAAAGACAAATTATGGCAATGCATTAAAGTAAATAAATAAATAAAAGATACACAATATATAAGAAAATTAACGTTAATGTACGGGTGGAAAGAGGTGATTTCAACATCCCCTTTCCTGCTTTAACTGAGCACCCCAGTCCTAGATGAATATGCACGAAACATATGAAACGACATACAATGTGTAAATATTCTCATTATTATTACAATTATGAGAGGTTTAAGTGGGACGAAGCTAAAGAGACGCATTCCTTGACACCATTGTAGACCGACAGTGGAAACGATGTGAACTTAGAAAAATATACCCCCCCCCCCAGAGTATGCATTTTTTTTTTTTTTTTTTTTTTTTTTTTTGTCGAAGGGTGTATATTTTTTCGCATCCAGTGCATGAATACCGTCATTGAATACAGGGTAGGAATGTTTAAGGCACACATCCTACATACATTATAAAGAGCACACAACACAGAGGAGACACTTAGTGCACCATGACTTTAAACATATCTATTGTGGTTCATGGCTCAATGAGGAAGGGATGAAGTGAGGGAACGGCAGGACAGGATCGCAGGCCGACAATCCAGAGAGAATCTCGGTGAGGGTGAGTTACCTGGATACGGTTTTTTCCAGGGTTTTCCCTTATCCTTCAAGACGAATGTCAGGTAACTCTAAACTCCATGGATCCTGGACTCATTTGAGCATCATTTCACCCAATTCATTCACCGTCCGATATGACTTAACGTTGGAGGACCTAAATTACAACAACAAAAAAAAAAAAAAAAAGATCCAGAGAGATGCGTAGAAATCCTAAAATTTCTCGAGTACAATTATGGTGGCCAATTCTCAGAAGAATGAAGTAGACTGAGCTGTAGCACCCATCAAAACTATGAACCTCAGGAAAAGCTTAAACTTCATTTCGATTGATATACGTTCTGTACTACAATTGATCTATCAGTTTCAATAAAGACATCACTCTTGAAATGAGCATTCTGGATGACCCAATGCAAATATTGGATATGTGTCAAATAAACGGGGTTAAGTTGTTAGAGAAAGAAATGTAGCAATGTTTTCAAAGAACTATGTTTTTGAAATATTCAAAATCATGTTACAAATTCTAAAATACTAATAGTCAAATAAAAACTGTTTTTTTTTTTTTTTTTTGTGATTTATGTCTTCCAACGTTAAGGCATATCGGGCGATGAATAAAATGGATGAAATTATGCTCAAATGAGTCCGGGATCCATGTAGCTTAGAGCTACCCAACATTCGTCTTACAGGATAAGGGAAAACCCCAGAAAAACCTTATCCAGGTAACTCACCCTGACCGAGATTCGAACTCGGGACCTCTTGAACGTGAGGCATACAATCTACCACCAAGCTACCAAGGCGGGCAAAAAACTGGAATGAATCCCATAAGTTGTACTTCATTAATGCGAATAACCTCTGTGTGGTAAGAGTCATTATCTCAGATGGGAAGTGCATTATTGGCATGATAATTAGAATGATCTCAAAAAGTTTAAAAAGTTGGGTGTTTTACGCTCGATGGTTTCTGCACTCCGGTGCATACGCAAATGGGATTAAAGAGAGTTTAGTTTTCACATGATTAACTACTGCGAGGATTTTAGTTGTTATTTCTTATTTCTAGTTAACTATAGGAAATTAATGTCTTTTTTCATTTTTACTTATTGAATGCAACCGATTGATTTAAGGTTCACCGGCTATAAAATCGTTTAATACTAAATCAAACATAAAGGCAACACAGGAAAAAAATTATAAACAATCACTTCTAGTTGAAGTTTACACTAACTCAGTTTAAAGCTTCCAATCCATTTAACTAAAATTGTGTGAATTTTGTTCAACACTGTAACACCACATAAATAAACAACTGGAAGAGTAACATTTCATTGATATTTTACATCGGTTTTTAATTTTTTTATGTACGAGGACAGTTCAATAAAGAATGATCCTAATACTTCATGGTCATAATTATTCACATTAAAATTCAAACATATTATGCTCTGTTAGTTTAACATGAAGCAAACACGCCATAGTAGTTTCATTTTAGGTACTCCTGGTTCCCGCATGTGAGAACCAGGCAAGTTCAGACATGTTCAATATCGCCTGCCGCAATGGAGGTAACACGCGAGGAACAATATGTGGCTTTGAAATTCTGCTTTCGTCTCAACAGATCTTCAGTTGAGGCTTATACAATGTTACAGGAGGCCTATGGAGAGTCTGCTCTTCCCTACAGCACAGCTCGAAGGAGGTAAAAATGTTTGAAGGGGGGAGGTAATCAATTTCAAAGAAAGGTGGAACCGGTGCTCCATTTACTGCTCTTACGGAAGAAAATATCAACACTGCTGCTGCCATTGTGAGAGAGATGCGACGAATTACCTTAAGATTACTTTCTGAAATACTGAAAATTTCATTTCAATGGGTGCCACCCACACGTAACAGAAACATTGCATATGAGCCGTGTTTGTGCACTATCGGTTCCGAGACTGTTGATTCCCGAACAAAAGGACATTTGCTTGCAGGTCTGCATGCAGTTAAAGTTGATGTTAGAGGAAGTTCCGGAGATTCTTTCAAACGTAATCACTGCTGATGAAACTTGGCTACATCAATTTGAACCTGAGAGCAAACAGCAAAGCTCAGTGTGGAAATCTCCGTCATCACCAACACCCTAGAAAGCAAAACTGCCTGCTTCTGCTGGGAAAGTTAGTGTCAACTCATTCTGTAATATTCATGGAATGGTTTGTCTGCATGTTGTACCTGCACACACACCAGTAACTGGAAAATACTACCGGGATGTCCTGAAAATATTGCAAGCTCATATCAGGCGCAAAAGACCACATTTCCGTGAAGCTGGCTGTATGCTGCACCACGATAATGCGCAGCCGCATATTGCCAATGTTGTTGCTGAATATCTTGCAAAAATCAAAGTGAAGTGCATCCCTCACCCTCTCTATCGCCCGGATTTAGCCCCATGTGACTGTTTTCTGTTCTCTAACTTGAAGAAACGCCTTCGTGGGAGGTATTGTCCATCATCAGAAGGAATGGTGAAGGCTTCGGAGGCGATTTTGAAGGATGTCTCAAAAATTGTTTCCAGCATGTCTTTGAAGTCAGGCTGAAACGCTGGGACAAGTGCATCGCATTCAGGGGAGACTGTTTTGAGAAGAAATTTTGTCTCTGTATTTAAAGGGCTCTTGATTCGTACTACTTCGTAGTGGCTTTATATACCGTATCTCAGACTAATTCAATTCCTGAAGTAAATGTCCGGGAAAGAACAGAGAGAGACAGACAGACAGACAGATAGACAGACAGACAGACAGACAGACAGACAGACAGACAGACAGACAGACAGACAGACAGACAGACAGACAGACAGACAGACAGACAGACAGACAGACAGACAGATAGAGAGAGGGAGAGAGAGATTCCCGGATTGGTTTAAGGAAAGAACGGGTATTATCTTTTATTTGGATAGAACCGTAACCGCCTCATAGATGTACATACCGTGAGAAGTTCCTCTGATAAGACAGGGCAACAATAAAAATGTTTCGGGCTTAAAAGCAGTGAATTTATATGTATTTCCATCAGCTGAGTTAAAAAATCGCCATAAAAATGATAGATTAGCTCTTGTTTCGAAGATAAAGTGACATTTCATTTTTTTTAAAGTGAAGATGTTAAATTTGGGGAATTTTTTTTTTTTGCGATTTGGCACACATGTCAAATCAGAGAGAAATTTTGGAAATTAAGTGATGCAAAAGTTAAGGAAGGCATTTTTGTCGTACCACAAACAAGAGAATGTGTAAAGGATCCTGCATTTGACCAACTTTTGAAGGGGGAGGCAAAGGAAGCTTGGGAAGCCTTCAAGGGTGTTGTTCATGCATTTTTAGGCAACAAAAGGGATGACAACTACAAGCATTTGGTGAAAGTGTGCCCTCAAAAATACCGTAACCTTGGATGCAACATGTCTATTAATATCCATTTTCTCCACCTTCACCTAGACCTTTTCCCTCCTAGTTGTGGAGCTGTTAGTGATGAATATGGGGGAGAGAATCCATTAGGATTTTTCTGTTATGGAACAAAGATATCAGGTCCGTTGGAATGAAGTAATGCTTCCGGATTACTGTTGGTCTTTGTATAGGGATTCTGCGGAACTCTATCACAAGAGGCAAGCTAAAAGACGACGAAGTAAATAGGCCACCACATGATTCTCTTCAGACACGACTATCTGCGAAGTATTTTTCCCGCAATTTAAAAAAATCAAAGACACTTTCATTGTTGTTAGCATGTATGTAATTAAAATGTGACCTTTTCTCTCAATCCGTTAATATGTAATACTTCCAACTTGTGTATATCATAGATACTAGAGCTAATAAATATTTTTCATTGTCATATTTATTTCTCTCAACCCAAAATTAGTAAGAATTGCCTCATGAAGTGCTCGAAACATTCAAAACTTATTTTTTTTTTGGACCCAGTGTAATTGCTCGGCGCGAATTAGCGTCGGAGTAAGAAAAGTATAGGTATATACCTAGCGAACGGGATGGCTCATGCGGTTGTGTCTGTGCCCCGCATTCGGGAGGCCCGGGTTCGATATAGTCGCGTACGCTTTGGTGAGTTGGAAAAACTTAATGTAACAGTAACAATGTAATGTAATGTAATGTAACTTAATGTAATGTAACAATGTAACAGTATGATGTTTTCCTATAAAATTGTATTACCATTTTCTAATTTAAGGTCGTTAAACTTGATAGTGGGCCTAGCATGAGAAATTCTTAATTCGTCAATTCAGGGGGCTATAGTCCCACAGTTATGCCGATTCAGCAATTTGGGGCATTGAACCTCGTAACAGGGAAATTATAATCAGCGTGTCTTGAGGACTTCGGAGGGCATGGTGGATGGAATATTCAAGAACATTGATAGGGTTTCTGCTGATCTAATGTGAATAGGTTCTGGGTTCAGAGATTCACCCCCCCCCCCTCTCTAATTAGTTGTAAATACCTATAGTCGCAGTTTTGGCTGGGTGCGGAATAATCCAAACTGAATTCTTCTGGAGAGGTTACGCTGGTTCTCCTTAACTTTCTTACCCTGTAGGGGGCGTCACCAAAGGTAAGGGCTCAATGTAACTGTGTAAATTTTACTGGTATTCGAATTGTTTTAGCCTGAACAAGTCACTGATGTAACGGGTTGTTTAAACAATAATAAGGGCTTGGTAACTCGCGGCATAATGAACTTAGGTGTAGTCTCTTCTCCCCTGTGCCATCCAGGCTCTACCATCCTAATTCCCGCTAAGCAACTCCAGTCGCCATTTCACCCCTGGGCTGTGACAATATGTGCTGAGTAAAACTTCCTCCTCCAGTAGAACGGTCTCCGTTTTCTAAACCCAGGTCAGTATGGCCGTTTCCGCACCGCAGTCAGAGTGAGTTGCCGGTTTTGCTGACTGGTCGGGGAGTTTCCAAACAGGTAAAGTGCAGTGACCGTGCCCTCTGCACTGTCGTGGCTCCTTGACACGGCCGCCTTCTGTCTCCTCTCCCGTCATCCTTCCTCCCGGGGATGCCACACTTGGGGCATAGGTACAATATATCACAGGTTTCGGTGCCAAATCCCATCCGTAGTGTAATCCTATCCAATACGAGAAAGATGTGTAAAATTCTTCGACTCCTATAAAGCTAAACATCAGATTTTATCTATCCGACATACAATACACGTATTCCGTGCTCAGGAATTCTAAATGGAATATTTAGAACAGACGTTATATGTGTATTAAAAAGTTCTGGTGTGTTTACTTTCTCTAATCTTGTTCAACATATTTCTGCAAACACCTATTCTTACAAAGCATTCTTACATGTGATTCGACTTCAGATTTGCAAAATTTATCTTACTGCTGCTTTTCCTGTTGGACTAAGAGAATATCGCTTTAAGCGAATGTCAAACATTTTAAAGTGATTCCTGTATTTTGCCTAAGAAATCCCATTTCTTGGCGTGACCACGATAGAAAGAAAGGAATAATGAGTTGTCATTTGAAAAAAAAAAAATGTGTATTTGAAAATTCTTAAAATAACAAGGAATAACTCTGAAATGATTCACTCAAAGAAAAATAAATGTATATAACTTTAATTGTGCTACAGTTTTGTGTAATATGATTGTCACGGTAAGTCATTCAGAATGAAGACCGCTTTAGAGGACATTCCCAGAAAATTCAATATATACATTTCATCTGTCTTAAAGATATGTTAAACGTATTGTATTTAAACAAAATTCGTTAGACTCAATTTTGAAAAATCAAAATTTTCAAAATATTTTGTATGTAAAGGTTAGTATAGAGTGAGGGATTAGTTTTCCAAGTTAATAATTTGGTAAAGAGCTAAAAGTGTGCTTTTCTATTAAGAGCAATGGAGAGTTGAAGAAGAATTTGAATACAACTGATGAATAGGAGACCAAGGTCAAGGATAAGGGTTTTTTTTTTTTTTTTTTTTTTTTTTGTAATTTACGTCCTCCAACTTTAAGTCATATTGGACGATGAATGAAATGAGTGAAATGATGCTCAAATGAGTTCGGAGTCCATGGAGCTTAGAGTTACCTTACATTCGTCCTTTAGGATAAGAAAAACACCGGAAAAATCCTTAGCCAGGTAACTCACCCTGACCGAAATTCGAACTTGGGACCTCTTGAACGTGAGCAAGACACGCTACCATCTACGCTACTGAGGCGGGCAAATGGGACTGGTCTATCTCTAATCTCTGTCCAGATTATCCAATCTAAGAGAAACTTAAGGTGCACCTCGAACTCGAAGGAACTATGGCAAGGTGAACCTAGGGAAGAGAAATAGTCTAGTAAAGAAGTGGTACTGTGTCATCCTGCAGAAAAATTAACCTTTTTCTTTGAGTCACAATGTAACAATTCTCTATTTAGTGTATATGTGCTATTTCTCCATATTTTGTGTATTCAATATTACTTATTTTAATACAGTTTCTACACAATATTCTTACGAATTCTTATTTTTTCTGTTTCATGTTCATCGGGATAAACTTTTGCAGAAAGTTGGAGGTACATACAAGGGAGAAAGAGGGAGCCAAGTAGTCGGAAGTTCAAGAGCGAGTGGCAATATGTTGGGCTTCAAATTCCATAATCTCTCTCTGATAACTTCAGAAGTAACTAAATAGCGACAGCACTTAAAAAAATGACAGAAAGAAATCATAAATGCAAGACAGAAATAAGCATAAATCGGAAATGGCTGAAGTCCCAAAATAAATTATTTGAAACATTTATCAGTTTTAAAAAATATACAGAATATCGTCCGAATAAGGAGGACTTCATAGAATGTTCCGAGGAAAAAAATCATTTTATATATAATTGAGGTATCTGTTAGGTAAATATTCTTTGAATGAAAATGATTAAATTTGAGAAAATCAAATATCCTCTGGAAGATATTTAGTATTTATCAGTTCTTTGTTTCGAAATATGCTCTAGATGTAAACATATGGTCACATGCACTTTTTTTTAAAATAGCTTCTTTTTTATTCAACGGTCGTCACATCACGTATTTTCGATGATATCTCGTTTTTGAAGTTTTGAGAGGAATGAAATATCTTTTCCACCTACTGGTATAAGTCATCAGTCGTTGCTGACATAAACCTTCGTCGGAGTGGAAGAAATTCGGTCAGAAGTTTTGTCTCTGTTGGAGGTCGCGCCGCGAAATGCTCGTAACAGACAGCGGCGGGCGGATCAGTTGAGATGTAGCCGAGATACACCCGCTCATGGCGTCCTCGCTCCCTTAATCATGTCATTCTCCTTCCGCTTCCAACTCCTACGCAATAAACGAGAACTGCTTAAATCTATAAATTTGTAAGCTTGAAGGGGCACGGGGTAACATCCACTTGTCTTTGTTCTCAAGAGTCAAGGCGACTTTTTCAGTTTTTGTTTGTAACTAACCCAAACGCTACATGTTGTCATTACGTACTCCGTCTGACTCATTAGCGCGGCATTGCTTTAACTGAAACTGGAAGTCAATTAGCTGGTCAGAATATATTCTGACTTTGTTCACTTTCAATGTCACTTCACTTAGTTTACATTTTCACTTCACGGATATATCGTTCAACTTTCACTACAGCTTCACCAAGTTCTTACGGCCACTTCACTAATGCGATCTGCTTTTAGTGTTACTTCACTTTACTTCTGTCACTCAATTCACTAGGGCCACTTAGTTCAACTTTCACTGTAACTTTATTATATCTTCACTAAGATTTCACTAAGTGACTTCCAATGTCACGTGATTAATGCCCTCTACTTCAACTTTTATTGTGAGTTTCACTTCATTACAGTAATTTAATACAACTTTCATTGTGACTTCACCACCTCCTCACTATTACTTCATCACGACTTCACTAAGTTCTCATGTCTTCACAAATCCCATCTAGTTTAACATTAACTACGATTTCAGTTACTTCACATTAAAATGATCTAAGGTAGTTCAATAATATTTTTCCTGTACCTTCACTTTATGCATCAGAGCACTGCATCATACAGTGTAAGCTCATTGAGGATCCACTTCTGTTTTCTATTGTTTTTGCTCTTTCAATCAAATTATTGCATTTAATATTGCAGTACTTTGCAGTATCTTCATCTACAACAACAAAGATTCTATTAAAAAGTAAAAACAATAGAATTTATGTAGTTTCAAATGAAGTTGAAATAAGTAAACCATTGCTGCAAAAGATAATTTAAATCAAACTCGGACTGGATTTGATTTATTTAAACCGCAAAGACCTCTGATTTAATTATCATACTCTCAGAAAATGTTTTTTCTTTGTAAATCTATTCCGCTGTATGTTGATAACGCTCGATATTGTGGCCTGGCCTCACAGGAATACTTTCTATCATTGCTGGTAAATTTTCTCACCAATATAATGTGGGAGCTGTTCTACCATCTAGGTTCCTCACTCACCATGAATTTATGAGGGTAGCGGCTGTCATTTAGATTGGACGGCGTATTTCGGTCTCTTGGACCCACCACAAGAAGTATGTAGTGCAAAATATTGTTAGAAAGTTCAAGTTGTGTTTACTCTAAATGTACTATCTCCAAACAGTATTATTTATCTTTGAATTAGCTAGCAGCCTTATGAGAAATCTCATTACAGCAAGTATGACAAACATACCTTCGGCTTGAGAGAATTACTGAGGTGGTGAAACTAGATCAGCGATTGCAACAATCAAGAGCTCAAGTCCGTACCATTGGCAGATGCCAAATATACCAAAGTAGTGAAGCTAATTATATTGGAGGGCAAATATTTCCCCTTTTACGGGACAGTTTGGAACAAATGGTGTTTAGCTCAGGGTAAAGCAATGAGGTTAATCTCAGGGTATTCGTGGATAGGTATAAGAAGGATAGTTAAATGACACTGGAATGCCCGTTTCAAACTGATTTATTGACTGCTTCTTTTTCTCAGAACATCGAACTTGAAGTTGCCAACCAAGGATTGCCAATAGATCACTGTTCAGAGTTACTGAAGGCGGAATGTTTATTACTCGATAAAGTCTATTTGCTCCTCACGTATATATGAACCGACAAATATCTTCCTTCATTTCTGGTATGCCTGGCCCAAGACAGAACAAGAGGATTGCCCTAATCGCCCTCACGCCTCGGACTGTCTTAATGGCTTGCCAACCACGAACTGCCCTAATCGGCCGAAGACCGTCCTCCACATCTGCGCGTGGGTGTATGTGTCCCTTTAACTTTCTGAAAGCCCTCTTCACTCAACCAAAGATTCTCTTTGTGACAATCTTTTCCATTGTCATTATTAGGGACCGAAGAATACCTCATTCACCAAGTCAAGTGTTATTCTTTAGAAATCTGCTAAGGACACTGTTTCTTACATTTCTTTTGTTATAACAACTATTCACCCCCAACTGCTATTCGACTCAACTGCCCTTGCACGTGTTGTAACAAAGAACCAACATTCCTTTGAAATCCATCATGATTCTTTATACATTGCAATTCTTAATTTCAGTATCAGTAGGAAGACAACTCAAGTAAGTGTAAAAAATACAGGTTTCTTAAGTATATTGACGTTTTGTGCAAGAATAGTGAATAAATTTATGGTATGGTAATCAGTAATCATGTAAATAACTTTTTATATCTCTGCCTAATCTATAACATCCATTATATCATACTCTGATGTATACTGTGTTCAAATGTGCAAAAGTATTGCTTGAAGGTATGGTGTATTGCTTCCATTTGCTATATATTAATTACTTAAACAAAGGGTTTTAACCTTTTTTAATATTTCCTACTTTCATATTTACTTTTTAACCAATCTCCCAACATTTCTCTATTCTTATTTGCACTTGACATGCTACGATATACTCTGTTTACTCAATGCTGATTCTTTTTATTCAATTGTTTATTATGATTATATCTTAATTCACATCGCTGACGAAGGGTTAAGTGCACACGTTAAGTTGACGGAACCCTTATTTCCATGAAAATTATAAATATAGTGTGCAACAATTCCTAACGTTGAGTGATTAGCGTATCTTTAATGTTATTGCCAATACATTACAGGTACAAAGCAGTGAAAGTTTTTGCTTCCAGTACCTATAGTATCTTAAGCAATTCTGTTACATTCAGTACAGATGCAGAAATTCTTGGAAAGTCTATCGAAGTCGATTTACCTAAACAAACGCAGCATTTGTCCTGCAACTAATATGTCATTGCGGCTTCACGAAGAAAATGTTTTTAAGTGAAATAGGGCTCTGCGACTGACATTAATATAATGCGGGTATTCTGTTTAAAACAAACATCTCAGGAAGTCATTGGGAACGTAGGTACTAATGAAGAATCACTTAAGAAAGTTCAAAGAGTGATTCAAATTATGTAAAATTATCACTCTCCCATCTGCGGTCAATGCTCCATAAAGGTCGTTAGAGATTTCTAAAGACAGTTTATAAAAAACGTGTATTATTCACTGTAACTCCGTAGAATTATCAACATATTCACTCTTCATATCATTAATTTATTACTGGTGAGTTATTAAAGCACTTGCATTTTTGCTGCGAGTTTGAAGAGAGAAATTACAGTGGCTTATCTTCGCGATAAATATGCCTATTAATAATTTTAATACACAAAAAAATAAATTTAAGCATTTTGAATCCCAAAATCCTTTCTCTTACAGCGAGCAGAGAAATTCAGTATCTATATAATAATGGATATATTTATGGTGTTTTTAAATTGTCTATGACTTACATTATTTAGGGGAAATTATTAAAGACTTTAGCGAAGACATTGTATTTTTATATTTTCATGAAAATTGAAATGAATATGTTGAATTTCCTGAAATTGTCCTCAGAAGTTCTCTTCCATAGCCACAAAACTATATTTATCTCTAAGCATAAACAGAGACTTTATGTCAAATACATAAATATTTATTTGGCTCATGGAAAGTGATTGTTTCACGGATTTTAGTGACTACCTATAAAAGCTTCGATTTACATTTAAAGCCGACCATATTCTCATACTCCCGTTGTACGTACACAAAAATTGGTAATAAGGTACTTCCTGCTTATCTTGTTTAACAGAAAATATAGGCATAAAAAACGTAACCCATGGCGTAATAGTACAAAGCAGGCTTGAGGCTCCCAACCCGTCTGTCGGCCTCACGCCCACTTACGCACGACAGAGGTGGGTGATCATCCAACCGATACGGGGAGATGTGAGCAGCATCATGGCACCCCCAAGCTGGAAAGTTGGCTTTCTTGACCAGGGCTCGCTACATCGATCTCGGGCGCATTCCGCACGCAGGGAACCAAAGCATACGCTCTAGCCCACTTCGCCATGGATCAGTACAGTAGAGGCATAAGCGACTGTAATAATAGTTCTTTTAGAGTAAAAGACATCCTATGAGTACAATAGATTAATTTTCATGCGATATCTACTAAGATATATATTCGTGGCTTTGACCTGCAAGTAAATATTTATCGTTTTCAAAACTTACCATGTGTAGACTAAACCTGGAGAGTAGAATTACATAAAATAATTACCATGGATTTCGGTAAATTGTAAACTCCAGAATTTAACTGTGATAAATGCTCACGATGTTGAAATTTAAATGTGGTGTTTGGGTAATGTAGCACATGCCAGCCTCTTGCCATGGTAACTCAATTAGAGGAACGGCTCGTAAAGAAAAAAGAAAAAAAAAACGTTCTAATTCGCTATGACGTTGAATTTTTCTCTGATCCTATATATGAAACATTAGCCTAGGTGTAGAAGAACAGTTTACTATCAGTAATCATTGGTGCTAAGAATCTGCTATATATAATTCCTTCTCCTGTGGAGAGGAGAAGAGTCTGTGTCCAACATAAACTCTTCATCTTCTCGGAGGAAAGGATGAAAATAAGCAACTGTAGGAGGCCACAGATACAGTTGCAGACGCAACTGCTGCAACCGCCTAAACAGGGAGATATACCTTTCCTCTACCTGTCAGCTCTCTAGTGTTCTAGGGGGTATTCTTTCCTCTGATCAAGCTTGTGCCATCTCCTTGACACCACCACATGACAGAAACTTAAACGTACACCTGAAAAATGAGAAGGAAAGTAAATGAATGGAACATCATCCCAGAATCCGTTTACCACCCGGGAAAACAACGAAATACGCAAAGTTGGGTTGGCCAATCATCGGGAATCAAGAGAGTGGACCCGGAATACGCGATAGAAAGTGAAAATCGAGAGGTTACAAAAGGCTGAAACGGAGTTTTGTGCATTACGGCAATGGTGTTGTAACATTCCACAACAACAACAATTGTGGTAATGGGTTTTAAAAAAAAAGTTTCTAGAAGTTGCTCTCTAGAGCAGTTTTACCTTATAATTAATGGTGGGTTACAAGTATCAGGAACATGCTTCTTCACGAGCCACTGAGCTTCTTTCCAGAAGCTGTCATAAATCATTTTTCGCAACGAAAGTTCTTGAATGGCTTGGGGGAGTACGGAGTATTGCCCCTTCTATTTTGATTCTTGGATGTCGTATTCTACCTCACAATGATGCAATAACTCATTCTCACCCACCCTTTTTCTCTTTCAGTGTGCATTGTCGACTTTACAGTGCGTGACTGAAGTGTCAGTCGGTTTGACAGTTGGCTATCGTCAGCTGAATACTTGCAGTGATCGGTTCGCTGCACCTATTTGGCCGTAATCCATCGGCTATGGTATATTGGTTCATAACATCGCTACTTGAAGCCCAAACTCAATTTGTTAATTTGAAATAAAATATTTGGTGAAGCGAATGAAGAGAAATGCTTTCTCTCTGATGTGGTTGTATTCAAGAATGCTAACATAATTAAGAATAATTCTTGATTCTTGGAAACTAATTGTTCTTTCACACTAGCCGTGTGTAGGACGCACTATGAAAGGGCAGAGCCAGACTGAAACATTCAATTCATAGTGCGTCCTACACACGGCTATTGTGAAATAACAATTAATTTCCATTAATTGTACCTAATAGTGGTCCGAACTATAAAGCCCGGTTCTTAAAGTACTTACAGCATAGTAAGTCGCCATTAAGGTAGTTGTCTGATGTGTTTATGAGAACTCCTAGTGGTTTACCGGAAAAAACACGAATTCAGTTAGAGAATTTAATGTCATGAGGGTACACCGGCCATAGTAGCTCAATGGCTTAGAGCAGCTGGACGGAGACCAGAAGATCCGTTTCTCAAATCGCGACTATGGCATAGAATTTTTCAGTCTGGCCTTACCCTTTCTTGGTACTTGATTTTAAAACACTTTTTTTAAACATAAGGTGCAACTATGAAAACCTAAAATTCCAACGTCGATTTCAGCGACCTGAATGTTTTATCACTCTAGCTAATTTAATAACGTTGACATGTAACTTTTCGATTGCACTTCTGATTCATTTCAGATATGTTAATATTTTTTCCTAGATTTAATTAATTAACTTGTGTAAATTGAAAATCCGTACGGGTCAAACGACTCTTACTAATGATTTTAATTTGCCTTAATGAGCTATGAAGAACATCACATTAGAATGATTTAAAATTGTAATGAATCTGTGCTAGAAAATAAGTATAAGCTCCTTAAATTTTGAAAATTTTCAGTTTTATTTTTAAGAAACTAGAAGCATTATAAAATATGTTCTTATAAAGTTTAAGAATAGCTTTATGGATCTCTTAAATAATCAGTCACGAAGATTTACTGAAAACTAGAAGCTAATTGTCTGGCATTGTCATGTGGAGCTCTTTAAAATTACTGAGAAAGATTGTTAGAAGAACATTTAAATTCAAATATATTTTAAATTAGTGCGTTTTCTAGCTTTCAGAGTTGCGGGAAATTACAAATAGTAGCCATATTAGTTTACTAAAGACGTCAAATAAACATAATATAAATTCAGTAAAACGCAAATAAGTGCAACTTTTGCAATCTCTTCCTAGATTTTCATCAAATTTCACAGCTGACCTGCGTTAAGGCGAGATTAAAATCCATATCCCGCCAATGTTGAATGTGTTAAATTCATTAACTATTAGCTTAGAGTATATTTAAAATGTTAGAGTGATTTTACAGAATATAGATGCACTAAGGCTGTTCAATAAAGAGAGATCATAATTTTTACGGTCATAATTTTTCGCACTAAAATTCAATCCTATTATATTCTGTTAGCTTGATGTGAAACAAACACGCCGTAGTAGTTCCATTATTGGTACTCCTGGTACCCGCCTGTGGGAACAAGGCTAGTTCAGACATGTTCAGTATCGCCTACCGATGCAATGGAGGTAACATGCAGTTAAAGTTGATGTTAGAGGAATATCCGGAGTTTCTGTCAAACGTAATCACTTGGCTACGTCATTTTGATCCTGAGAGCAAACAGCAAAGCTCAGTGTGGAAATCTCCTTCATCACCAACCCCTAAAAAAGAAAAAGTGGATGTTTCTGCTGGGAAAGTTATGGTCATCTCATTCTTTGATATTCATGGAATGATTTATCAGCATGTTGTACCTGCACACACATCAGTAACTTGACAATACTACAGGGATGTCCTGAAAACATGCAAGTCCATATCGGGCGCAAAAGACCACATTTCGTGAAGCAGGCTGGATGCTGCACCACGATAATGCGCGGCTGCATATTGCCAAAGTTGTTGCTGAATATCTTGCAAAAATCAACATCCTCACCCTCCCTATAGTCCGGATTCAGTCCCTTGTGACGTCTTTCTGTTCCCTGACTTGAAGAAACGCCTTCGTGTGAGACATTATCCACCATCAGAAGCAGAGGTTGAGGCGTTGAAGGATATCTCAAAAATGGTTTCTAGCATGTCTTTGAAGACTGGCAGAAACGCTGGGACAAGTGCATCGCATTCAGGGGAGACTGAGAATTACCATCAAAATTATGAGGATGAGTAAAGGTACGGTGTCAGAAAAAATGCGACCATTCTTTATTGAACAGCCCTCGTGTAGGCTAATTATTAAGGAAATGCATTGTTCAATTATACCACATGAAAATTAAAATTCCTCAACGAATATATCTTAAAATAACCGTGCTATTCATATCAAAATAGTCCACAAGAGCACTTATCTTTTTCGTCCTAGTGTTCCAAAATTAATTGAGCTATCTTCAATACTTTCTGGAAAGAGCAGCTATTTATATCTGGCGCAGAATTTAATTCGCATAAAAGGTGTTCAAATGAATATGGAGTAAACATTTATATTATTCAAGTATTAAACGGTATGAGAACAGTGCCATATTTAACCTAGTTCCGGTTTTTAGAGCAATGTGTCCCGTAAGGATGGCTAAATTTTACATCTTTACTCCAGAGTAGATCTTTGCTGTAAAATAGAGCACATTTTAGTACAAAATGGTAGAGCTGTATCGTTTCTAAAACCATATTTAAATTGTAAATGTTTTTCATGCAGTGATGAACAATTAGTTTATCCTTAATTGAAAAATTACCAAAATTTTTGACCTTCTCAACATTGGCTCTAACATTATTGAATAAAGTGTCATTATTTAAGAGATAATCAGGACAAAAGAAAAGCTTATATTGAAATTTCTGTGAGTGCCCTCAGAAGTGTTCATTTCTGTATAATCTATGCATAACTGTGAAACAATAAATGATAGAAACCTCTTACTCCACAGGAATGTAGACCTCATTAAAGCCAAAATGGATACATTTTTGTGGAGTGAACGTTTCGAAGATATTTTGTTATTTCTCTTAATTTTCCAAATCTTATTCCTTATATACTTCTTGGCCATGTAAAGAAAATGGAACTTCAAGGCCATCACATAGCGACCAGATTTAAAACATTTTACTTTCCCTTAAATGCTATTACACTTCCACATTCTCTTGCAAAAAGATATTATTTTAATTATATCAACATGAAGTAGAAAGAGGAATATCTGTTTCATTTATGCCCCGCCTTTACTGGAGTAGTCATACCCGCGACCGTCCTCCTTTGGAACATATTTGTAGTGTTAGCTCGTATACGTTGGATTCCTGGTACTTGAATTCTTTTAATCATTACATCAAGCACACATTCACACTCTCATTCATACTTCCAGACTGGGAAAGATGCGGAATCATCTTGGTTGGCAAAAAATCCCCACCCCAAGCCGGGAATCGAACCCGGGACCCCTATCACAGGTGTTCTACCGACTGAGCTACGGGGTCAGTCCTTTGTAGGAAATGTTTTTACAGGACTAGAGAAATTCCTGTGAGTACAACACATTAGACATTTATTTAAAACCTTACCACCACAAAGTACTGACATTACGCGCTTTTGTGATAGCATGGAACGAGCCATATTTCGACGATACAAATAATTCACATATTTTTTCCAGCGGAGTCAGGAGTTTCTCTAAACACACCGATTAATTGTTCAATGTATATATCACTAAAATATTTGTAGAAAAATATTAGCAAACCACACTCACAAGCGTAGCTGTTTCGCAGGACTGAATAAGTACATATTACGAATGTAGACAATCATACAGGAGAACTGATATACTAGCTCATCCGGGGAAGACCAATCCAAAATCCTCCAGCTTTTGCAAATATTGACCGTGACTATAATTTGATCTCTACCGATACCCGAGCAAGGATGTCGAGAATCTGGAATAAAAAGAAAGAGAATGGTTAAAAAGAATCATTAAGTGAAAAACTAAAAGGAAAGCTGAGATAGCAAGGGGATCCTTTAAGTCAGATACAAACTTAGTGTCTTGAGTATGGGCTACTATTTGATAGTAATTCAGCTGGACCACTGCATCACTTTTGATTGTGTATAACAATATTAATTCCTGTCTTCTAACAGGCAGATGCTGCGTTGATGCAATCGAGCAAACAGAGGGACAGATGCAGAAAGGCACGGTTATGAGAAGATTTCAAGCCTGCTTGAATGACTATATTAATTCGTTCACTGTTACACTCCTTAATCAAATGGTCTTGTCTTTGTGGCTAGTGCCGCCTCTGGTGTAGGTTTTCGAAACTAAGTGCCACCTGTCCGCGACCGAATTGCCTCATTGACTCACAATGCCGTGCTAAAATATTATCCCATCTCGTAAAGGAGTCAGGCCTCCTCCATATTTCCTAACATTCTATAGTCCGGACGGTATTAATGATGAGTTTGAGAGCGGTAGCGGGGAGTGTTGGAGCAGTGGAAGCTTGTTTGTAGCTTTAATTAAACAAGCTACATTTATATCCTGTTTTTTCCCTTGTCTTTTCTTGGACTGCTCTTCCATTAGGCTGTATTATATCTCAACAGGTGGCACTTGTTTCTAAAAGAAAAACAAAATAATAAGCGGTTCTGTAAGCAAGTAAGGGAAAGCTTTTAATGCCTTATGGTCGCGTATCCTTGCCGATAAGTTTGGACATCGCCATTGCTGCAAACAGCTACTTGTTTGTTGTTAGTCACATTAATAACATTCCATCAAAGTAGTTACTACAACATCAGTTCATTTAAATATGTCAGAGAACATTGCGAAAACCACGTGATCAATTGACGACATCGAAAGTTCTAAGCCTGCAAATAAGGTCTATTAATCCAAGTTGGGGTTAACCTGAAAAATATTTTTGCTTCATATTTTAAATCTTGCCTAATTTGTTATCCAAAGCTGAATATATGAGGGTATCTGCTTACAGATATATAATTGTGTTTGAAGGATCAGTTTATTCGACACTCTTCCATACGTTGGTTGCTCTGTAGGTCCTACAATGAGAAGGGGATACAACGTACTGCTCTTAATGTAGAACTATTTAGGTTTCACACCCCGGGATCTCATCGGTGGTCTAGGGGTACCAAGTTGCGAGTTGCGAGTTTAATCCCATAGGACAGTGATGATTTTTCGGACGCATAATCCTTATCATGGCTTCCTTCAAAACTAAGTACACGTGTATTTTTAGACGTGGCGTATGACGTAATGTTGTGCAGTAGTTTATGATCAAGTCCACTTTTTTTTTAAAGAAAAAGGGCTGTCAGGTTAGCCATCTACCATCTAACCCACTAGCTTTATCAGCAATCTGCTGGTGAAAGCAGAGATCTTACTCCCACCATTGATTCGCATGACGTCACTCGCGCACGTTCGAGCATGGTCATGCGCCACGTCTCAAAAATACTCTGTAGTCTGATGTACTGTACCTGTTTACGGTATGCAAAGAATGTGAACCTTGATAAAGAGGCTGTGAGCAAAATTCAGGGAACTTTCAAGCTCACGGAAGAACATGACGTTAAGAATCATAGGGATTAGAGCGACTGGACGGAAACCAGCAGATCCGTGGTTCAAATCCCGGCCGTAGCATTGAAATTTTCATTTGGCTCCAATTAATTGAAATCACCCACATACCGGAGTAGTGTGTTTAAAAAGATTAATTCTTTAAGAATTAATTCCTCAATATAAATTCACATTAAAAATATTCAGCTATAAAAATCCTGGTATTTAAGTACTTACAATAGTAAGTCGGCACAAATGTTTATCTCGCACATGAGAACTTAAAGTGGTCTACCGGGAAAATATAATGAGTCAGTTGGAGAATTTAATGTCAGGACGGCACGTTGGCCATGATAGCTCAAGTGGTTGGAGTGACTGGACGGAAACCAGGAGATCCGTGATTCAAATCCCGGCCGTGGCATTTTTCAGTTGGCTCTAATTAATTAAAGAGTATATTACTTTTCCACCACAAGCAAGCGCAAGCGCAAGCATTCTTAAAGTCTCTTAACAGTTCTAGACTTGAAGATCTTTGGAGGTGGATAGAGAGGGCGATCAATGATTCATTCTCTGATGTGCACAGAGAGTACCTTTATTTTAATTTTGAGCAAGGAGCCGCACCACTTGTCCTGCACCAAGGCTAAATAATGGAAGATAAACTGTCGTGGATAAGAAAGTAGCTTGGTATTTCCGTAAAGACTAGGGAAACCCGCAAAAACTCTAACAGCGGAGTGGGTAGTCAACGGTAATATAAATTTGAGCTTCCCAAATTTGATTCTTAGGAAAAGTGACAAGAGTTTACTCCTCAAGACTTAAGATGAAACACAGATATAGTTTTGGATAGTATATACATAACAGTTATGTTGCTTAGATTTTATATGTGCATAAGTATATATATATATAGTCTGCGACGTAGATGTAGTCTAAGCAGGCTAATGAACTAAAGATTGAGAGCTTTCCTTTCTTTGCCACAGCACTACTGGTAACTGCTTAAGCATCAACTGAGAGAGAATAGCGCTCCTAACAGAGTAAGGAGAGAACCTAAAGAGAGAAGGAAGTGGCAGAGGAAGTTTACTACAGCTGCCCCGCATATTGTCACTATAGCAAAGTTACACCAGTCTTCAGAACATGTGATCAGAATATCTGTACAAAGTTTCAGCACGTTTGCTAGGAAGTAGAAGGTTAGTTATTGGATAACCTTCTTGTAGAACAAAAGGTACTGTTCTTCGTGCAAGTTGTGAAGATCTTGAGATGTATTGAGTGCTGCTACTGCAGCAGGGACTGGAGACTGGGCTTTTCAAAGAATGAACCGTTCAGAAGAAAAGCATGCGCCGTGATATTTCATACGGCGCTACGTCATGAAAAGAAAACAAGTGAAGTGACTGAGAAATGAAGTGAAGTGATACTTTAAAGTTGGCAATGGCGAAGTGATACTGTGAACTTAGTAAGTGAAACTTAAAAATTGGACAAATTTGATAACTCTTGCATCATATGACTATCAAATGATCGCATCGCAGGTACTGACAGGCTGTTAACAGCCAGAAGGGTTTTGCTGCGTACCCATCCAGGTTTTGGGTTTAACCGCAGGTTAAAATTTTGGTGATGCAGGATGGGGATGAATTTTTCAAGGTAGCTTTTCTTGCTCCTCTGATTTTTTACAGGATGCCAAACCATTTTTTTCTTACAATCTGGTGTTTTATTTGATTAATAATGGGGTAAATTTTGTAGCCAAACAGCTCATTTGAAGATTGAGTTCAGCTTTTGCTGCTGTTCGGATTAAATCCAGTGTTACCTAGGGTGCCCGCATGCCATCCAGGATACCCGGAAAAGCCTAAAGCATCGTCTGGTAACGTTGTAATCTCCTAGAGACCGAACCAGGACGCTTCTGTGTGCTGGAATTTGAGCGTAAAATTTGTCGCCCGGCGCCTAATTTCGTCCTCCACGTATGGGAGAAGAGAAGCATCGTGAAGTAACCTCACGGAGAAAGAACGACTCACAAAATAGATGGATCGGAGTCCTCTATTCTGTGCACGCTGAAGGTATGCGAGCCAGCTATCTGCAGCCATGCCCCAGATTTCACAAGCGTACAACATGAGTGGAATTATCAGTGCTCGAAAAAGGTGTAACTTTAATCGGACTGGCATCGAGACCAAATCCAGCATTGGGTACAGAGAGGCCATAGCTCCCTGTACCCGTGCCGATAGTTTCCTGATGTATATCAAATGATTTAAATTTTTTTGTTCCAGTTATACCCGGCCTTTAACTACGGTTGTCTTATCGGTGGCCGTTCACCTTTGGAACGTATCGCCTATTTGATGGTGTTGACTCGTAGATTTTGGGTGCTGGTACTTTGGAGTTAATCATTAGATTGCGCACGCAGTGTCTTCCAGACACTGGGGAAGATAAGGAATAATTCTGGTTGGATAAAAATGACCACCAGCAGCCTGGATATTAATACCAACTGCCACCAATTTTCTGTAACTTTATCATGAAGGAATTTCTTAAAATAACGGTAAATTCTGTGAAACTGCAACTTTCAGGAAGGAAAACCCAACACTCAACTGCGCGAAGGGAAAAACTAGTATAATTAATTTTCGAAACAAAAGCTTTCAATAAGGAAATAGGTCTGTGCTATCAGTTCCGCCTGAGAAACCTATCGCTTCCTGAAGTTTAATATTTGTTCTTCAGGAAGATGTCAATTAACTTGAAAATAAACGAATAGCAGGGGTGCGCCAGTAAACCAAATGATAATCCATCAATCACACTATTAATCATTGAAGTTCATCTTGGAATGACCATGGTCCCCTTAGTCCATTAAAAAAATAGACATTCGCTATTCTTCATTCTGTATCAATACATCGGCTGCAGGAGACCTATCATGGTTTGTTTCAATAACTGGATGAAATTCGTGAGTGATGCACGGTGGCCATTAATCAATTCCGAATTTCAATTGAGTCGTTCGTAAATGGCATCTCCTTGCGCAAGAGACGTCACAAGTCAAAGCGATTCCATCAGAAGAACTGAATTGAAAACAAAGTTAAAGTAAACGGACAGAATTCAATTAGACTATCTGTCCGGTTTGGACACTGGTCCTTTCATGCATCTAAGGATTAGCATTCGGAAAAGGAAGTGAATGGAGCCGTTACACAGCAGGATGTGACTAAGGCCCTCTTCAGTCACTTCAACGAGTAGTGTCCTATTGATTTAATTGGTTTTCTTTGCTTCTAGTGAATGAGATTTTACAGACTTATTAATCTTAAATGGGAGTTCATGTTAACATTAATACTATATGAAATAAAATTATAATCGGTGAAGGGATTTAAGGAAGCTAATCTTTCAGGTCCAAGCGTAAGATATTTTAGTATTTGAGGAATGTGGGGAAACCTGGAAAACAGCTATAGGTGGACACCTTGATGGTTTGGGTGCAGGATCGAAGCCTCCCGGACCCTTAAGGTCCCTTAATTACATAGCCTCCAAGCCTCCCGTTCCACTCCCTAATTATATAGGACCAAAGTCTCTCGGTCGAAACAAATACACTTTCAGTTTGGTGTTTATAATATGTGATTAAGCATTACATACTCCCAGTTGAAGAATGTTCTTTTTATTGCGTTTATGATTAATAACAATCAAGCACGTCTCTAGTACCAAAAGAAATTGAATCTCTAATGCTTATATTTCAATTAGTGGTTGTTACTCCAGGTCGTTTAGCGTTACCCAGGGTCCACCACGAGGAGGCGAATTGGCTAGGACACCAAAAGATTCCACATTTATCAGCTTCTTCATTATTTATTTTCTATAATTTACTCACAACAGATCTGCATTTAAATGCTTCCTTATTTTGACATTCTAAGCCTATGTCATACAGTAATAGTATTTTTTGTCCTTAAAATAAACATTTTTGTCCTTTTAGATTCTATTTCCATGTATTTCCTGGTTAGGTTATATAAGAAATTGACATCATATGTTCTATTTTTGAAATAGTTTCCAACTTTGAAATTTTTTACTTGTTGCATCATGATTTTCCGTTGTGGATAAGACCTTTCCTTTTTTATTTGTTGAGGAATTAATTTCAGTTTTGGTATCCAGCTAAATTTGTTTCAGTACTTAAAACATATGCACGGATCTGGACCGCAGGAGTTAACTGATTTAGTATCCAGCTGAATTTGCTTCAGTACTTCAAAATGTCTATACAGATCTGGCCTGTAGGAGTAGAATTTTTGTATTTGTTTTGGAAACTTTCGCAAGCGTTGGTAGTTCTGTCTATTGCAACTTGGTTCTGTCCACATAGAAGGAGGAATGAGTGCATTTTAGTCGATGCAAATTTCTACTAATTAGTCTTAAAACATCTGTAGTTTTTCCGAGATAGGCAGCATTGCCATAAAGTCTTCAACAAAGCAGTCACCAGCCATATCAGTATGCAATATAGGTAGTTCAGAAATTGTCCGATGTCATTTCTGGAATCGTAGTCATGTGTAAGTCTCAAGTTTTCCATCTTTCGGCACCACCTTTGTACTAAATGAAATTTACATCCTTGGAATTTAACATCAGTCCACACTTCTCTTCCAGCATTCATTATGCTTTCTTCAAATTATGGAGAGAATTTCAGACCTAAATTGGAGTGTAATGTCCATTAACGAACTCATGGATTGTAAATAGCTGGCAAATAAACCTTGTGGAATACTTGAAAGTTCCATCAACATATATTGTGTTACACTGACCAAGTATTCTGAGATTTCCGGATTCACAAAATATGACAACGTTCTTCGCAGCATCGTTGTGTAGCAAAATCTCGGCTCCATCTACAATTTTCACATTTAATGTGCTCAGAACATCATGAACCTCTTCTATACTCGTGAGTAATTGTGGCAGAATTTTCCGCCTAGCTTTGTGTATCAACTTACTCTGGACGACTCCAGTGGTTTCTTCTTCCCTGTTTTCTGTCTTCAGTTGATGGCATATTAGTTTTGGTGGTCTTTGGCATATATCATTCCTAGTTTTTCTCTTCAGATTACGAAGTACTTTCTGTCTCTGAATTTTGTCACTAGGTGGTGTCGCGTGGCCATGGTTCTCTTGAATATCCAGGACATCTATTTATTCAATGGAAAAGGTTTTAATACAACTTTTGCAACTTTTAGCATTGCCTGTCCATCGCATTACTCCACTTTATAAACACTTCTGTAATCCGAAAGTGTAACCGATCCGAAGTATAATTTTCTTTCCTGTCCTATTCACCTTAATTTCAGTCTCGTCGGAAAACATGTTAACTGCTGGCTAATGACACCTGTTTCGCGGGAGGTTTGGAGGTTGTTACCTGCTAAGCCTCAGTCCTGCACCCATGGGATTTGAACCTTGGATTTCTTAATTGCGAGCCTCGTAAGTTACATCTGGGACATTTCGCTCTATCTATAAGGTATGGCTATGCCACATGGTGTATTAAATGCTTTTGCCAGTTCTATAATCATTATATCCTTGTACATGTAAGGATCATCCATAACTGTAAATGCTTCATTGACTGACAACAAAGTTTAGATAAACGTTCTTCTTTCTAGCAATTTCCTCACGACGCAGAAGGTAGCGATACATTAATTATGATATATATAACAAGAAAGTTCTCTATCGGCTACCGTGGAACTCCAAGGACAAGTTATCTTTAATTTGTTTCTTGGGTGATCTTTGGCTCACGTTTCCCAATTTAATCACATCCATTATCAGTCATCAGATGAATAGGGGTAGCGTTCTAATTGCTGTTCCTTCGTAATGTAAAATAAATAAAGCAGTCCTCTCATTATCTTACCTCATTATCGCGGCCCTCCCTTTAGCTATTAAATATCATTAACACGTACTCCTAAGCTGGTGCTTTAAGTTTGGGTGAAGAAACAGGTATTGATGAAAATCTAGAGAACTTGTGAAAGTAAAAATAGAGCAATTTGAATTAATAAGGGCTGGTTTCTGTTCATAGTAAACGTAGCCAGCACTTTAGAGGCAGGCTGTTAATACCGATGGTTTTCTTATGTACATTTTTTATCCTGAAGTTTACATTTATTCTCATTTATTACAAAACCAACAGAAAAACAATATGTAACTTACTGCTGAATGTAAATAAAGTGCATAATTTACTGATTCCTAACCGTTAATGATTCTGTTATAATACTCAAGTGGTGTAGGTATATTGTTCCATGAAAATATGAGTATGCTATATTGAAATTTCAGTAGAAACAAATAAAAATGTATCTAATATCCACGAATTCGTCTCGGTTTCTCAAACAGTACCTATCCTAAAACTGATAAGGTTAGAGGAATCATTTTATTTTTAATTTACGTCCTCCAACGTTAAATCATATAGGACAGGGAATGAACTGGGTGAAATGATGCTCAAATGAGTCCGGAGTCCACGAAGCTTAGAGTTATCCGACATTCATCTTTCAGGATGAGGAAAAACACAGAAAAAACCTTATCAAGGTGAGTCACCCTAACCGAGATTCGAAGTTAGCACTTCTTGAACGTGACGCAGATACGCTACCATCTACGCTACCGAGACGGGCACAGGGATCTTATATTTTAGCATTCAATTCAGATAACCTTTAAAAATAAAACTATAGTTTTGTTTCTTATGCTGTAAAATGTAGGTATAGTCGCGCTGGTGGAACGGTTACCATGGATTTATCTTTGTTAACAGAAACCTCTCAGATAACGCACTGATTATCCTTGTAAGAGTGAGAGGGGTACTGACGTGCCTCTCATTCGTGTGCTAAGCACCAATGAACGCATCACTTCAGCCAACGGTATTCGCATGAACCGCAAATGACCGATAGATGTTCACTCCATGTGGAGTAATCAGTGCGTTATGTGAGAGGTATCTATAACCAAAGATAAATCCATGGTAACCGTTCGAACAACAAGACTATAAAATCTTTAATAATGATAAATAGATCTCAAAAGTACGTATCTACATATCTCTAAATGAATTGTCAAATTTTATAACTTATTATTGAATACGACAGAATTAGAAAATCTATAGGAGGAAAAGGAATGTAGCTATGAAACTAGGACATCTTGCTATGCCTTACTTTTTTCATAACAGTAAACGTCTTCTACTACTTCATATGTACCACAGTAAATATTAATTTGATGAATCATCACTGAAACATGCTTCAAAATGTAAACAAATATATCTTTACGCAGGAGGTCAACACTGTTTAAGAGAAGCCAAATTTAATATATACACTCAAATTTTGACTCGCTAAATTGAAATTAATCAAATTCGTAATACTATTAAATTATTCTTAATGTAAGAAAAACTATTTATACATTATGAGTTGTACAATTCCTGTGAATTGGCTACTTGCTACGCATTCCAACAATGCAAAAAGTAAAACAAAAATGAAGACAAATCATTTTCCAAATACCCCAGATATTTCACATCAAAAGTGCCTCTTATGCAATATGTTTCATTTCTCCTCCCATTTTTGATATTACTTTGATTATTGCTGGGATATTCTCTGCACCTTCTTCCAGTTCTAATGGAGTAAATCCTTCTTGATCATGACTATGCTTATTATGTGCAAACAATCGTCGTGTTTGTTACAACAGAAAATTCCTATATATTCCTAGTGATTTTTCCCAGGTCATCTGGGAGAATTCTGAAGTGAGGTCTCCTACAACAGATCCAATTCCTTGTCATTTCTTTTCCCTTTTACATATGATTATAGGACGACTCCAGCTATGTGTCGGTCGACGGTGGACAGATGACGCAGATGCTTGCGATTCAGAACACCTTTGCTCAGCCTTTTTTTGTAATTTACGTCCTCCAACGTTAAGTCATATCGGACGATGAATGGAATTGGTGAAATGATGCTCAAATGAGCCCTGGGTCCATAGAGCTTAGAGTTACCCGGCATTCGTCTCTCAGGATAAGGGAAACCCCCGGAAAAACCTTATCCAGTTAACTCACCCTGACCGAGATTCGAACTCGAGACCTCTTGGATGTGAGGCAGACGTGCTAACATGCTACCAGCATACTACCGAGGCCGGCTGTTCCGCTGTTCGAGTCTTTACTGTTGAGTCAGGCTTTCCCCGTCTGGTGTTGCAGTGGACCTCTGAGCCACTCTGCGGGTATTTTGACGGACCGCCTCCGAGTATCTCCCAGTCAGATCGTCAAGCCAGAAATTACTACTCACTCTGCACAATGCGTCATTCGTTCCTGCAGCACATATGACACCTACGGTTCCTTTACCTCGTCCGTTCCTCCCGGTTGTGTACGCACCAAAGATCCAATAGCAGCTGGAGGTGGCAGCCGTTCTCCCTTGTTCCTTATCTACCTTTATCTCTAAATATATTCCAACTCATATGGTTGCCTTTTGGGTAATATGTTAAATAACGGTATAACTAATTATCCGTATATTATAAAGCAGATTTGGATATCATGTGCTATCCATCTTCCACTGTGACACTGGCTCTTGCACTGTAGCTGTTGCACTGTAGCTGTTGCACATTATAAACTAGGTTAATATCAAGTTAAATTACGTGTTACATTTGAACACCAATGCGTTTTACCTCTTTTAACGTGCTCATAATTCATATATATGTTGTCAGTACACGTAAGTTATTTAGTTTTTGTGGAAATATGGAGAAATATTTTGTAAATCAGTGTTGGTCTAACCAAAGCTGTGTGATGTCAACAAAGTATATCATAGAGTCAACATGAAAAATTCAATTCCATGACCGGATTTGAACCACGGATCTCCTGGTCTCCATTCAGTCGCTCTAACCCATTGAGTTACCATGGCCAACTTGCCGTCATGACATTAAATTCTCCATTTGACTCGTATATTCTGCCGCTAAACCACTAGGGGCTCTCATCATTTAACTCTTATTATTTTAGTTAGTTGATAGAAAGGAGTAATTCCCATCAATTAACTAAAAGTATATCATTCTTGTTCGAAATACCAACAAATTGTTTAAAGTGAGACGACAGTTTTAAGATTTTATGAGTAGATGACATATTTCACTATTGATTACTCCTTCAGATTTTGATGTTGAAATCCTCCGAGCGTTGAGGATGACCAGGAAATAGTGGTCAAGTTCCGGAGGATTCCAACATTAAAGTCTGAGTGAGTAATATTCAGTCATATGTCATCTACTCATAAGCACTTAAAATTTATCATTCTTGCTCCTGATTCTCAGAGATGTATTCGTCAATGGTTTTTAATCGACCATTCTTACTCCACTGCACCTCCATAGTGATGGCCATTGTTGATGCATGAAACGAAATGATTATGCGAAAACGATATTTACAAAGGGAACGTTCAAGCTTAAGAGTATATCTCTTCGTCATATACCAATTCCGAGAACTGAGGTAAACCTGAAAAACTCGCAATCCTAAAATTTAAAGTGCAATTCAGAAAACAGCAAAGAAGAAATTACCATTGCCTATAGCATGCTACACGCTCTTATGAGCTGACACTGATATGTAACAAGTTGGCTAAGGATAGCCCAATAACCAGTGCGCCTTGTTTATGATATTAGAATATCATTAAAAGTGAATGACAAAATGTAAAGAGTTATGCATGTATAAAGATATTCGGTACCATGAATACACGTTTTTCCGGCTACAAATAATTTTTTTTATTTTAAAGTACATAAACTATATGTATTTTCACCAAATGTGTTATATACAGAAATAATTACCCCTTCTTTTCTCTTTGCCTCTATTGTAACATTCGAGTTCGAAAAGATTTTAAAAATGCTCCCTCACCTTCCCCAAAACGAGTTCCTTATATTTGAAATCTATTATATGTGAGTGATTACATAGCTGTTCATCAGCCCGCCTCGGTGGAGTAGATGGCAGCGAGTCTGCCTCACGTTCAAGAGGTCTCGAGTTCGAATCTCGGTCAGGGTGAGTTACCTGGATAATGTTTTACCGGGGTTTTCCCTTATCCTTCAGGACGAATGTTGGGTTACTCTAAGCTCTAAGGACCCTGGGTTCATTTGAGCATCGTTTCACTCATTCCATTCATCGTCCAATATGACTAAACGTTGGAGGACGTAAAATTACAAAAAAAAAAAAAAAAAAAAAAAAAAGTTTTTATTAAACATAGATATTAAAACATCAACTTACAGTAAATTTGCAGAGAAGGTCGTCACCTGCGGTTTAGAGGTAATATGATAATCTATGGATTCCGAGATCGCATGTTCAAACCCAGGGAAAGGGTATGAAATTTTTCGGGTGTTAAATCCTTAGCGTCGTTTCTCTCAAAATAAAAGAAAAGGCGGTGGTCCGGTGTTGTGAATGTACGACTAAAAGAAGCTCACGATAGTTTGAGCATATTTAAGCGTCCGTTCACTGTATGCATTCAAAGAGTTGCTTAGAATTATGCATTTTAAACAACGCCAATAAATAAGGCTTTTCTGTGATAGCTTCCCATCAGTTTCATTGAGTCCATCAACAAAAAGGTTTATTCAAAATACTAAAACATTTCAACTACAAACCAAGGGACGTATTCAATAGGTTGGCGTACCATAATGAAACGATTATGCGTTATATTTAATATGTAAGAAAGGCACTTACTCGAAACGTTACAATATAAATTTTGTAAAATTTATAATGTTAAACCACAAACAATTATGTATTAAGATGAGTAGAGCCAGACTGAAGAATTCTATGTCATAGCCGGGATTTGAGCCACGGATCTCCCGCTCTCCGTGCGATTGCTCTAAACCACTGAGCTACTATGGCCAACGTGGCGACATGACATTAAATTCTCCAACTGACTCGTATGTTTCCTGGTAGACCACTAGGGGTTCTTATATGCTATGAGACACACACATTTTGTGGCGACTTACTATGCTGTGAGTACTTAAGTCCCAGGTTTCATAGTTAAACTACTATGTTTTATTTTAGGTAAATTGATGGAAATAATCATTTGTTTCACACTAGCCTGTGTAGACTAAAGTTTGGATGAGTATGGCCAGACTGAACAATTCAATGCCATAGCCGGGATTTGAGCCACGGGTCTCCCGCTCTCCGTGCGGTTGCTCTAAACCACTGAGCTACTATGGCCAACATGACATTAAGTTCATTAAATTCCCGGCTATGGCATTGAATTTTTCAGTCTGGCTCTACTCATCCAAACCTTAACCTAGTGTGGAAGAAATTATTATTTCCAGTTATTTATTACTTTCAGGAAACTTATACAAATAACAGTTCTGGGTAACCTGCGATTATAAAGAAGTCTTATAGAAGAAGAAGTTGCTTTACTATTTGATTTATTCTGGTATACTGTACGGCTAGGTGGAGAAAGAAAAGTTAGTTGAAGGACTATGATCTAAGACATTTATCTTCATGTGTATATAGTAGTTTGGCTAGCATTTCGATTTGTATCGCCTCACTGATTTATCTTCACTTCCGCTCTGTAGTTTTGAACTGAGGTTAAAATACCACCCGCGCGACATGGCTGCTGCTGCTGCAATTCTAAAGGTGTAAATAAATACTAAGACTTAAAGACAATATTCTTTATTTATAACTTTGAAGGATATTAGTTTAATTTAACTTAAAATGATTTTTAATTATTATTTAATTTTTATATTAAAATGTTAAGTTTAATTTAAAAGTAGAACTGATTGTGCCGCTAATGGTTTCTGTTTAATTAACACGTAGTGTTTCGTAAAATTTCATTTGAGGAGCTTATTGCTTTGAAATTATACGCATTTTTGACTTAAAACAGCTTAGCAAGATTTTTAATATGCTCTGCCTATCATAAGATTCAATAATAACTTAAAGATATTAAAGTTATAATATATATAGTTATTATATATAAAGTTATAATATTATAATTATAATATATAGTTGTGGTTATAATGACTTTCGTTTCTGATAGTATAGTACGTTTGGCCTTTATAGTTTAGTGATACTTCTTAAGGATGAGGAAGAAACATCGGAAGAATACTTAGATATTTTTGCTCTTTTAGTCTATTGATTGCGTCTAATGTGTAGCACAATTTTCAATACAAGTTACCCTCAAGCGGTTGTTTGCTGCACTCGGAGGTTCAATTCGGATTTTCTGTTTAAATTTCAGCAAAATGTTCGTAGGCCCCATCCCTTGGGAGTTTACTAATTTATATGTTTATGTGTTTTTGAGAAAGGTAATAAAGGATTACAGTTCTGTAGTAATTACGAGTCATTTTTTTAACTCAGTACCGTTATGGAATTAAAAAAAGACGTGCATAGATATCGCAATAATTTTACTTTTACATGAAAGCCTGTACCTTAATCTACTTTTCTACATAATTTCCGTGAATATTGAGGCACTTGTCATAACATGGCACCTGTTTTTGAATACCCTCCTCATAAAATTCTGCCGCCTGACGTGTTAACCACTGTATCACAACTGTTTTGACTTCGTTATCATCTTGAAGACGCTGACCGCCCAGATGTTTCTTCAAGTGCAGGAACAAATGTTAGTCGCTGGGCGCCAGATCAGGGCTGTATCGAGGATGATCTAGAGTTTCCCACTGAAAAGATTTGATGAGATCTTTGGTCCGATTAGCCAAATATGGACGGGCATTGTCATGCAGCAAAACGACACCCTTACTCAACTTGCCACGTCTTATTTCTGGATTGCACGGCGCAGATTGTTCAATGTCTCACAATAAGCCGCTGCATTGATTGCCTCATTACGAGGCAGAAAATCCACTAGCAGTACCCCTTTTCTGTCCCAAAAAAACTGTGCACATGATTTTCCGGGCAGAAATTATTTGCTTAAACTTCACTTTTGTGGGTGATGATGAATGTCGCCATTCCATGGAATGTTGTTTCGATTCTGGTGTGACGTAGGCCATCCATGTTTCGTCACCAGTAACAATTTGGTGTAAGAAATCTTCACCTTCACTGTGTTACCGCTCAAAGAAGGTCAATCCACTGCCTAAACGTTGAGTTTTGTGCAAATCCTTCGACATTGTTGCAACCCAACGTGAACACAATTTCCGGTACTTCAAGTTATCGGTCACAATACGATACAAAACACTACGAGAATATTGAGGAAAATAGTAGCACAATGATGAAAGTGTAAAGCATCTGTTTTCTCTCACCTTTTCGTCCACTTTCTGCACCAAATCTTCAGTAACGACCGAAGGACGCCCACTCCGTTCTTCATCATGCACATTTATGCGGCCATCTTTAAATGCTCTCGCCAATTTCCTTACCATTTCATCACTCATAGTGTTTTGTCCGTAAACTTCACAGATCTCACGATGAATATCGATCGGTTTACGCCTTTAGCACTAAGAAATCGTATAACAGCCTGTACTTCACAATCGGTGGGACTCGCGATTGTCGGAGGCATCTTAAACACTCAGTAACCAACGTATGCAATGAATAATAAGACTGTAATGGCGTCAGTGCTTAGACAAGAGATGTAGGTCACCAGCGTGCATGAGCGGAGCGCCGATCGTAGCGCTGCGGCGGCGGAATCGCAAAACGGTAATGTCTTAAAAAACATGCCTCGTATATTATATTTATTGAAGTATTTTAGTTTCCTAACGCAAATCAGGTGCAAATTTCGCTGAATTTCTCAGTATTATTTAATATCAAGTAGTTATGTTCGAAGTAACTTAAAGAATTAAGAATAACTTCTGTGCATCAAATGGAAACCAGCCCTATGCATGGAATATCAGGTTAGAATTTCCCGACAAGTCAAATAAGATTACTGATTTCTTCTGGAGGTGGAGTAATCGGCAAATTGAAAATTCCCTTTATCCTCTTTTATCTCAATGAATACGTTTATAAATCTTGGAATTAAATCTTACCACAAGCATAGCAGTATGCTACATTTTCCTTGGTGAAAAATAAACAGCTTAATCTTTAGCTGCGATCCAATGCGTTCACTTCAGACGTTAATATCCACCTAAGGCGTAAAGGGAACAAATTTCGATAGTAACCGAAATGTTCACACTACCAAATTGCTTGGACTGGTTTTAGCGGAAAAGGGGTGTGGAATTAACATGCGTATAACAACGTTTCACCAGCGAGTTCCTTAACTCAGCAAAATTGGGATACCTGTAATTATAGATGTGCCCCAGCCGCTTATGAGTATGCCTATTTAGTCGGAACTATCAACGAGGCTGTTTGTATACTCCAGTCCCCTCTTTTGCTTTATCCTATTTAAACTTTAACTTATCAAATAAAGGTGTCTCAGAATAGTTACATCATATGCACGCATATGCTCAGGTAGTGATGACGTGGTGCTATGATGCACGCCTTGATTATCTCAAAGCTGGATTCTGGAACTTACATAATGAGTTCCTATTTCAGGGTACCGTCATAGATGAGAAGCGATGGTGGATTTCTATGAAGATGAAATAATTTTTAATACTCTGTTTTCCAAATTGTATTTTTAATTTGGTTAAAGCATTTGAAACAATTCTTTTAAAAAATTAACATATATCTACTTTGGTGAACGTCAGTACTATGCGAGGGCTGTTCAATAAAGAATGATCACAATTATTTTTTGACAACGTACCTTTACTCATCCTCATAATTTTGATGGTCCTTCTCAAAATAGTCTCCACTGAATGCGATGCACTTGTCCCAGCGTTTCTGCCAGTCTTCAAAGATATGCTGGAAACGATTTTTGAGAGATCCTTCAAAATCGTATCCGCAGCCTTCACCACTGCTTCTGATGACGGATAATACCTCCCACGAAGGCGTTTATTCAAGTAGGGAATAGAAAAAAGTCACATGGGGCTAAATCCGGACTATAGAGATGGTGAGGTATGCACTTCAGGTTGCTTTTTGCAATATATTCAACAACATTGGCAATATGCAGCCGCGCATTAACGTGGTACAGCATCCAGTCTGCTTCACGGAAATGTGGTCTTTTGCGTCTGATATGGACTTACAATATTTTCAGAACATCCCTGTGGTATTGTCGAGTTACTGATGTGTGTGCAGGTATAATATTCTGCTAAACCATTCCATGAATATCAAAGAATGAGTTGACAATAACATTCCCAGCTGAAGCAACCACTTTTGCTGTTTTGGGGGTTGGTGATGAAGGAGTTTTCCACACTGAGATTAGCTATTTGCACTCAGGATCAAAATGATGTATCCAAGTTTCATCAGCATTGATTACATTTGAAATAAACTCCGGATCTTCCTCTAACATAAACTTTAACTGCATATTACCTCCATTGCTGTGGTAGGCGATATTGAACATGTCTGAACTTGCCTGGTTCTCAGAGGCGGGAAACAGGAGTACCAACAATGAAACTACTACGACGCGTTTGTTTCACATTAAGCTAAGATTGAATTTTAGTGTGAAAAATGATGACCGTATTTATTGAACAACCCTCGTATAATATTAAAAACAATTATGTAGATTTCGCTATGTTTTATGCACCGCATCAATCTTTGCAGACTTACACGCGCGCGCGCGCGCGCGCGCGCACACACACACACACACACACACACACACACACACACACACACACACACACAGACACACACGTCCGTTCTTTAGGACGGTTAAGCGCAGAAGAAGGATGCTAGCTTCAGCCAATTTCGTGCAAATGGTCATATCGTTCCTATGACAAGTCAACATCTTTGTATTGGTCCACGTAACATACAATTATAATTGTGTTCATTGTAATATTTAATAGTTTTTTTATAATTTTTCTTTCAAATCAATTTTTCACACTATTTAATACACAAAATAATATTTCTTCTAAATTTACATTAATTACGTTGTTATTAAAATCATGATCAGTATTCAATTTTCTTTTTTTTCTGTTTATGAAATTACTTTCACACTTTCACTTGTTATCTTAAACCTCGTTTTCTATCCAATAAAATGACAAATTAATTTTAAATAAAATTGAACATAAAATAACTGTATCTTCGTTAACAAAGCTATATCAAAAATACATCATTTGTGACCTGTTGTTGAATTTGTTGTTTTTTGAGGGAAACGCTTTGGAAATATACATGTCTGTAAACAAAATAATTAAAATAAAACTAAGATAGAGTTGATAAATAATGCATAAGTTCCGTGCCCTTTAGAAAATTATTTTAATAAATTATCTCATCGTAAATTATTTTAATTACTTGTAAAATTAATTAGAGCTGCTGGTCAAATCTTCAGAGTTACTTGGGTAGTAATCTGCCGTGAAACTGCAAATGAACATCTTTTTCGTCACGATAAAATTCAATTGCTGTGCTGTGTTCCAAATAAGGCTTTGGGTTCAAAACCTAGAGCAACCATCTCAAACATGCATCAAATATTATACATCAAGGCAATATTTCTTCAGTTAGTGGCCAGTTTCCAAGAACAAAGTATAATACGTCATCATGAGAGAACTGACGCACGAACACGAATAAATTGTAGTAACTCTTTCTAGAGAACTGGGGAGTATTTAGAACCGTTTAACGGCCTAGTGTGGTTCGGTCCAGGCCAGAAAACACACATAACTTGTGGTATTAAGGATTATATCTTCACTGTATGACCCAGGTCAGTCGTCGACACATTCCTGCGCGCTCTCAGTCTCACATGCACGCTTCTCTACTCGCCATTCTCCTCGATGTAATCTTCTGTTAATGATGCAAAAACCAACTACATTTCCGCATATAATCACTTCTTCATAAGCATGATGTATTACAACTGCGTCATCGCTAAATTTCAACCGTCAGTGTGAATCCTAACTTACTTACTTGATAACAGATAGAGGCAGCTGGGATGCCTGGCCATTCTCAATGAAACTCTGAGAAAATTTTACTATACCAAGCTTAAGCTATGAATAATACATCCAGTAATTTCAGTAACGATAATTCGTTAGAAAGTATACATTTATCATGCTCAATTTTATATCCACAACAAACACCTCCTTGGGTATAAATGGTATGTAGAGTTTCAGGGAATTTCTAACTAAAAGCCATTTTTCGCTGGATCATAATATTTGCTAACTCAATATGGATATTCGATTATCATGGACGTTTTACATGGAGATTTTATAAACACCGCACCTAGCCTCATTAGGTAACCAATTGAATGGCTGTTTTTTGTAGTTGCTTCTGATTGGACAAACCGTCTCTAAGCACCTGAAACTGGCTTTTTTTCTATGAATTTAGGTCCTCCAACAACAGTTATATCGGGTGATGAATGACATGTTTTGAATGATCCTTAAATGAGCCCAGGGTCCATAGACTTAAGTTGTTTCCCCCCTGTATTTATTGCACATATTTATTAATATTTTATAAATTTGATATAATAAAAGAATTATTTTAATTTATTTCGTTGTTTTCCTTATAATGACTTTTCTGTATCATATTAATTTCGTTTACAAAAGTAGTAAATCATAGACAAAAGTCTCATATATATTGCTTTAGTCACTTCTGGATAAGTAGTTAAAGTATTCTATTTTTCCATTTGTGAGAAGTATTTATTTCATATTACGTGTTTGATGCACTTCTTTCAGTTTGTTTAAATTTTTAAGCTGAGTAAAATACTGAAGAATCTGCACTTGTTGGAAGTAGTTTATTTGTAACAACAAATGACATTAGAGACTGTGTCCCATTACTCTTTTTTGTTGTAATTTACGTCCTTTAACTCTTTAAGTCATATCGGACGAAGAATAGAATGGGTGAAATGATGCTCAAATGGGCCCAGGATCCATGGAGCTTAGAGTTACCCGACATTCGTCTTTTAGGATCAGGGAAAACCCCGGAAAAACCTTATCCGGGTAACTCATCCTGACCGAGATTCGAACTCGGGACCTCTTGACATGCTACCATCTACGCTACCGAGGCGGGTCATACTTGTTTATTGCTTGTTTGCTTGCCCGTTAAGTTTGGAAGCATTGAGTAGCAAACCTGAAATTTATGCGCCGTTGAAGAAAACTACAATAAACTACCATATGACTCCCAATTCAAAACCTATGTCTTCATGAACGTGAGTAATTTTATGAGAAACCGTGATATAAATGCCCATCTCCTTGTTTCTAATGAACCCATACCTAACAACGTGTGAATTTGTTTGTGTACAAAAGTAATCTCGCAGCGCAAAATTTCCCAGGACCCACAATCGGACCGCGGCCTCTGCCTTCTCTGCTTGCAAACGACTTAGGTCAAACACTTCTGTACATTTAGTCATTCGTGAGATATTTGTTATTGATCTGAATTTCCAATGTTTTATACTTTCTCAATGACAAGTTGTTATACATTATTTTCTACCATGGCAAGGGTATTACATAATTCTTTAAATATTAGATTACACTGGGCAACAACAAAAAAATTAGTTTTGAATGTTTCGAGCACTTCATGAGACAATTCCTACTAGTTTTGGGTTGAGAAAAACATTTATGACAATGCCAAAATGTTATTAGCTCTAGTTTCTATGATATACACAAGGTGGAAGTATTACATATTAACGGATTGAGAGAAAGGATACATTTTAATTACATACATGCTAACAACAATGAAAGTGCATTTGATTTTTTAAACTGTTAATTACATGCTACGAGTTCTAAGATGCTGGAAAAATACTTCGCAGATAGTCGTGTCCGAAAAGAATCGTGTGGTGGCCTATTGACTTCGTCGTGTTTTAGCTTGCCTCTTGTGCTGGAGTTCTGCAGAATCCCTATACAAGGACCAACAGTAATCCGCAAGCATTACTTCATTCCAAAGGCCCTGATATCTTTGTTCCATAACAGAAATGTCCTTATGGAATCTCTCCCCATGTTCATCACTAACAGCTCTACAACTAGGAGGGGAAAAGTCTAGGTGGGAGTGGAGAAAATGGATCATAAGGGACATGTTGCATCCAAGGTTAAGGTATTTTTGTCACCAAATGCTTGTAGTTGTCATCTACGGTATTTTCATAGGTGTGCCAACACCCCAAATTTAAAATCTTCACTCTAAAAATGAAATGTCACTTTACCTTCAAAACAAGAGCTAATCTATCAGTTCTATGGTGATTTTTGAATTCAGCAGATGGAAATACATGTAAGTTGACTATTTTTAAGCGCGAAACATTTTTATTATTGCCCAGTGTTATCACTAAACCTTCTAAATATGCATTCCCCTGGTATCTGCAAATAAATGTGTACTAAAACTATACCTAGGAATATTTATCTGGATTTATATTTATATTATAAGAATAGTTTCTACAATAAGGGTAGAGAAGTTCATGTCAGTGCAACACACCCGATTATGTTTGTCACAAACTGTTTCTGTACTTCTTTTTTTTTAAAAAAAAGCCTGACGCTTTTATGTTTGGTCTCATAATGTTGTGCAGTGATGGCTTTTATGGAAGCATATTTGCAATCAAGGCCATAATAGGTGGTCAATTTCCAGTTGTTTTTGATTAGTTTCTATCTTTCAATAACTATATAGAACAAAAAGTTTATTAAGGTGTTCATTCATGGTTATCTTTTGGAGGGGCACCTCAGTGAAACACGGTTTGTATTAGACCAGTTATTGCATGATGGGATGTTATAAAAGATAGAAGCTAATTTCCAATCTTTGTTTACACATCTCCCAATTAACAAGTTGTTGCCCATGGAAACTCACACTGAGGTACACGCGAGCAACATGAAAGAAGGAACAAGAATCTCATTCATAAGTTCTTCATTCAAGCCTTCTTGGGTAAACTAATTGAAATAGATATAGCCTCGCTTAAATTATCTTTAAGATTTAGGTATTCTAATCCCTTACGACGTAAGTTTACAACAATTTCATTTTACCTGTTTTGCAAGTTCTTACTCCTAACGCAATATTTTAGAGCAATATTTATTTCCTCTTTCAATACTATGTTGTGTGATTTATATGTTTTTACCTGTCTAGTACAAAATTCCAGACATAATAATGTGACCTGAAATATAATTATAGTTCTCTTAATTTGCTAAATATGCACTCTTTAAACATAGTTGGATTTAGACTGTGTTTAAAATCAAAGAGTACGCAAAGAACAGCTATAACTTAATTGACAAACATATTGTAATTTTGTGGGTTCGCAGAATTAAAAGGCCGAGTTTCAGAAATTAAAAATCTCCTTTATATCCGTAGCAATACACTGTCCAATTCTCACGTAACAACATTACACCAAACAATCTTCCAAGGTCGAGGACAATAACAAACACTTGCAGCTGATAACACTTCCAGCTGTCTGGTTTCACAACTGTTTCACAACTATAACTGTCCTGCTAGCTTGTCACAATCCCTTTTATATCTCCATTCATGATTACCAGACTGTTCTGTCAATCAATAGAACTTTCTGGAAAAAAGGCATCTAATTACATAATTCGAACATTCTATCACCTTCGAGAAACGTAACTTAATCTACGCTGGCGAGGCCTTTGCCTCAGTTATCTTGCTTGCCGGCGTTATCTGTTTACACAAGTTCGTTATCTACGTTAAACCTATCCATCTATTGTCTATTTGCGCCGAAACTTTAATTCCCGTTACCGCGACACTACTCCCACGTCACGACTGGTCGTCCCGAACAGCACCATCGTAGCGGGCCAGACGATCCAGGTGTACCACCAGCATCTTCCCTCGGGGCACCTTCTGGATGCGGTAGACCACCTCGTTAATCCTCTTCACCACACGGTACGGTCCTTGCTATGGTTGCTGGCGCTTCGGGCAGCGTCCCTTGGTCCGAGTAGGGCCTGCGCCGAAACTTTAATGACCATTACCGCGACAATATTATTTCTGGATGACTTAAGAGCATTTGGTACTCATTGGTATTAAACACGTTAGAAATATGTAATGGTAGAGAAAATTATACAAATAGGATATTTATAGTATTGTAGTTGCTTGATTAGCATTGGCAATCACTGTTAACCATCTATAAACAGAATAATCAAGGTGCGCTACAAGATTCTCACTGAAATCTGTACATTTAAAAAGTATACACGGAGTTATAAAATAATGTCGAGCATAATTTACTCGCTCACTCCCTCAGTCAGTCAATCCATCAATCAATCAACCAATCACTCGCAAATTCACTTGCTATCTTTCTGTTAAGGAAAGCTTTAGACTGTTCAGGCTTTCGGTTTCATGCCATCTCTTCTTCCGATACGATATCTGAGGTCAAACTTCGAAGTTATTTCCGCCTTAAAAATGCCGTTTTCCGATTTCCTTTGCTTTGTGAAATTATTTCATTCAACGAGAATATATTTAATTATTGTTTTATCTCTTCATTGGGTTTTTATCTTTTAAGGAATATCCTATTGTGACGACCTGCTCTTAGTTTGTGAATATTAAGGAACACGTGGTCAGGTCGAACACGGGAGCCTAACATTGTGTAGATAACTTGAATCCAAGAGAGAACACTCAACTCCTTTTCTGAAATTTATAACAGGTAGTGGTTAGCAATTACGAGTGAGCCAACATTACACAACAAAATATTACTCCTTAAATGAAAGTTAGGAAAAGGTTACTAATATATTAATCAACATACAGAAAAAGCTATCTTTAACTGCAACTGAGTGGCACTTTTAAAGCATTTCGGCAGATTATACAGAATTACTAAAGGGATTGGAAAAAAATATAAAAAATAGCAAAAATGAGGCCAGAACTAACAACTTAATCCTTCAAATTGTTAGTGGTATGAGGAGAAGTTCCACCTACTGGAACCAAACAAATAAATTCCTTTAAAAGCGTAACATTTACACGTTAAGTTTTCTACTTACACTTTCACTTGTTTCACGCTATAAATTCAGCAATTGAGTAGTTTTGTTGTTACAACATACTCCTTAACTAACAAAATGTTAATTCATAGAACTTTTATTAGTTTTTCCTGTTTACTTTAACTACTACTTCTATGAATAGGGTAAGAAAAGCATTTTACACGTGGTCTTAAATTTTTTATACACAATTTCTACATATCACGAAAGATTTTTTTGTTTTGAATTTTCAAAATGAACCTTTAAAAAAATTATACATGGCGCTCAACACCAATATGTGACGACGTGATCTTAGTTTGTGAATATTAAGGAACACGTGGTCAGGTCAAACACGGGAGCGAACACTCAGAGCAGAACTACATGCTTTAGTGAGAGGTTGGGATTTTTTTTATAAAGGTTTCATTTCTACAAAGGTAGGGTAAGGCTAACTAAATGTGGAATTCACTTAATAAGAATATTTACTACAGCAAGCAGATTACAAAGTCGGCCATAACGGCCATTTACCTGCCCAGAAGTGAAGTCGCCTACCACTACATCCTACTTCACTAAGTGTTAGTGTAAGAGAGAGCGTCCATCGCCCAAAGACCACTCACCCAGTCATAAAGGAGGGGAGGGAGTGACGTCAAAACTACTACTTGAGTCACCAGAGTGTAATTAATACAGTCATTTGTGACACTATCTCAGATTATCCTTTCAGAAAACTGTATTTTGTTTGGATATTTTTAATTCAACAATGTGGCACTTCCATTCATCACTAATGAACAATCATAGTGTCACAAAATTTAAATTAAATCTCTTTTTTTTACTTTACTGTTCAATGTGCTCAAAATTCTTCTATCATATGTTTAAATTGATGAAGCCATTTCTTCACATCGTTACCATGATTTAAAGGTGAATCATAAAGAAGATAAAGGAAACTTGAAACTTTTTTTTTTTTTTTTTTTTTTTTTTTGCTTGTTCCATTTAACTACAATGGTCATATCGGCGGCCGTTCTCCTTTGGAACATACCGAAGGTGTTAACTCGTATTCGTTAGGTTTTTTTTAATCATTAGATCACACACACATTCACACTCTCATTCATACTTCCAGGCTCTGGGGAAGATGGGGAATTGTCTTGGTCGGAGAGACATCCCCCATTCCCACCGCCGGGAATCGAACCCGGGAGCCCTAGCTCGGCAGGCAGGCAGGTGCGCTACCGACTGAGCTACGGGGCCAGACAACTTGAAACTTGTTCTATTGACTGAACGTCGGTATTATTTTCTAGATTCTCACTGGAAACTGTCCTTGCCATCCATATACCTCAGAGCGTAACTATATACTAGGAATTATGATTGTAAATGAAATAACGCTAACCAAGTCACATTTGCTGAAAACGGAGCCAAACTAAAAATAGAACGTACCTATATTCCTCTTGATGCATCAGTTAAAAAATCGACACAAAAAGTCTAAATGTTTTAGATAACTATCTTGTGAAATCGAAAATATATTTTACAGTTAGACAGCACAACAAATAACTACAGTTAGGCTGTAAACAAGGCGAAGAACACTTGAAAAGTAGTATGTCTGAATAGTTAAGGCCTTACTTCTGTAATGTAACCTTTACCAATAAATGTAAATACTTTCACAAAATGTGTAGAGAATATTTCTGGCGACACTTTAATTCACAAGGTTTTTGTTGTCCATTCTGTAGAGTAAATGAAAACTGGTTGCCTATTTTGGCGGAATGCATATACTGGATGAACAAGCAAAAACTAAATTCACACAAGAATTCACAAATTCTCAAATTAAGCTAAAAAGAGATGGGCATGTTCGGACCTACTGAATACCCAGAGAAACCGACAAAACATGAGCAATTATCTGGATAAGGTGCCCTAAGCCATATATTCTTTTTTCAGTTAGAGACAGTTCATTCCTATTTTTATTCTTTTTTTTCTTTTGCTTTTCATTCTTTCTGTCTCCTAAAATTTGTACCAATTTCTGATTAACAACTTTAGTAATTGCACACCAATAAACATTCCTACATATTACATACAATTCGCATTAGCGCAATTTTTTAGATTCACGTCATCGATACATAGGTGTTGTGCATATTCTTCTCCTTCATATACAGTTTAAACTGCAGTGTAAACTAAGTACGACAGTGGGAATAATAACTCCATAAGGGAAAGATCGTTTTCAATACTCACATTTTAAATTATTGAAACCGTTACCAATGTTCAGGGTACGAATGTTCTTATATTCCTATTTCAGAGGTTATAGCTAAAATAAAAAAGCTTTACAGTACGATTGCATATCTCTTTAATTAATCTTTGTATAAATCAATAATATGTCGTACTTCAATAGGAGGAACATTTAATTGTACCTCTAAGTTGCAATGCGAACGTTATATACCACACAAAATTTGCAGACTATTCCTAAACGTGTTTAGCATACTATTTTATATAATCTTACTGAAATCTCAATTCAATAGTAGTCAAATTAAAGTTTCATTGTTAATTATCTTAATACAATAAACGCACTACTTGACACTTGGCTTTGATATGGCACTATAATTGATAAGAAATTACCTGTTGATTGACGTACATGCTACCACGCGAATGTCTCAGTTCGCTGTTACTAAAATTATTCGTCGTTTGTTTACAACGGCAATATCAATATCACTAGATTGAAAGCCAGTAAAATTTTGAATATAGCACTCAAAATGTTTAAACTCTTAAAAAATCACTGCAAAAAATACTTCTCTGGCAATAAAAGAATCAGATCACTACAAGCGTGTGAAAAAAGACGAAAATTTTCTCTGAAACCGTAGACATTGCAATGCTATTGACGTCATACCTCGGATGATAAATCATTTTTAATACCTTACCAGACAACAACTTGACGTGCTCTTGTCATCTAATAGCAGACCACAGAGTTGGCAATCATAATGTTGAAAGGGTAGAGCCAGAATGAAAAATTCAATGCCATAGCCGGGATTTGAACCACGGATCTTCTGGTTTCCGTCCAGCAGCTCTAACCATTTGAGCTATTGGCCAACGTGCCAACCTGACATTAAATTCTCCAACTGACTCGTGTTTCTCCCGGTAAACCACTAGGAGTTCACATAAGCAAATGAGACAACTACCTTAATGGCGACTTACTATGCTGTAAGTACTTTAAGGCCCGGGCTTTATAGTTCGGACCACTATTAGGTACAATTAATGGACGGAAACCAGAAGATCCGTGGCTCAAATCCCGGCTATGGCATTGAAATTTTCAGCCTGGCTCTACCCTTTCATAGTGCGTCCTACACACGGCTAATGTGAAAGAACAATTAATTTCCATTAATTGTACCTAATAGTGGTCCGAAATATAAAGCCCGGGTTTTAAAGTAATTACAGCGTAATAAGTCGCAATTAAGGTAGTTGATTCATGTGTTTATGAGAACTCCTAGTGGTTTACCGGGAGAAACACGAGTCAGTTGGAGAATTTAATGTCATGTTGGCACGTTGGCCATAGTAGCTCAAATAGTTAGAGCGGCTGGACGGAAACCAGAAGATCCGTGGTTCAAATGCCGGCTATGGCATTGAATTTTTCATTCTGGCTCTACCCTTTCATAGTGCGTCCTACACACGGCTAGTGTGAAAGAAAAATTAATTTCCATTAATTATAATGTTATTTCCCACCTCATATAGAACTAAACTTCTTTGATTGATAGGCATATTTATTTTCGTTTATATGGATACGCAAATTCATACTGCTGCACACATAGATTTATTTAAGAATGTTTCTGGAAATGATCAATTGCCTAATGCACAGCCCGGAGAGGGGGATTTCGGCTGAACCTAAGGGTGGAAAGAATTATTAGAGTTCATTGTTACACTCCAGTTCTATAGAGGAGTAATGAATGTTATGACTTTATATTCTAAAATTAATTGATAGAGGGGTTGGAAACAAGTGAATGTTTTTTCGATGAAGCTAAAATACCAAGTCGAAAAAATTATTAATGCATCAATTCCAAAATAGACATTATAAGTATAAAACTGCAAATATCCGATTATTACTTATTCTCCAGTTAAGGGTTTTAGGTATACAAATAAGAACATAGCCCGCCTCGACAGCGTAAATGGTAGCGTGTCTGCCTCACGTTCAAGAGGTCCCGAGTTCGAATCTCGGTCAGGGTGAGTTACTTGGGTAAGGGTTTTTCCGGGGTTTTCCCTTATTCTGAAAGACGAATGTCTTGAGCTTCATTTCATCCATTCCATTCATCGTCCGATATGACTTGATGTTGGAGGACGTAAAATTACCAAAAAAAGAAGAACATTCAATATGTATCTCCATTTATCATCGAGTCAAAACAATTTTTAAATTTCCATTACAGAATTTTCAGTGTAAAACCTTTAGGAGGTTAGAATTTCCGGAAAGATATCATAAAACACAGTTTTTAGTATTAGCTCTGATTTACATATATTTGTTTTAGATTCAAACACTGAGATTTGTGGAAGCGTAAAAATAAAGTTTTGTCTTTTACTGAATTTCTTTTATATTCTGCTACGAAGGTTTAGTATTCTAAATCCATATCTAAACTTCAAAATTATGTATTCTTGAGTATCTAAACGCTTAATCAGAGAAAAATATTTTGTTAGTTTATTTCATGTACTCTAACAACCTTCTGTTAAAATAAATGGTATAATTAATGTTCTGTGTATAGGTTTTAAAAGTTTTGTTAGAACTTCAAATAAAAAGAATTGTTATAATTCTTGGTTGGAAATTCTGTAAAATATTTTGAAATATCCACACCCTTCATACGTGTACTTGACATCAAAGCAAACTAATAGAAATCCTGAAATTCATGTTTACATTCACGCCTAATTAAACTGACATTTACTGGTAAAGTAAGTTGAAGAAGCCAAAAAATTGTGTGTGGTCTGCAGTCATGTGCACAAGGTAGAGAGAGTTCTGTGCCCAATTAACGGAGGCGGTACACTTTCCGTTAAAAATATATATACGCGTTAAAGCGCTTGTCTACAAGGGCGCAAGACTTGGTTGCCAGTAATTGGCGACGAGACTGCAGACATGATGTGCGTGCATGTGCAATATATGACAAGGAAGTAAACTAAGGGAATTTGTCACCATGTGCTCTGTACGGACCAGTTGTACGAAGGTGCTAACACAAATTAATGCGATTTCTGTACCCGATAAGTAGGCGATATTTTACTGGGAAGTAGCTCGTTCCGTTGTCACGATAGACCGGTTGGGAAGTTTTAATTCGTGCCCTGTACACGGTGTTCACAAACTTTCTACGCAAATATTTTTTGTTAGGAATTAATTTTAAGTTTTGATCCATAATTATATTTAATATTCTGTTTAAATATTATATCTTGATGGAATTTCCTGTTAAATAATACTTATTTCATTTTTATATATCACTCGCTTTGTTGCAGTATGTAGATCAATTTATTCGTATTCCATAAAAGTTGTATACAGAAATTTTATTGTAATAATGAGAAGCCCAGCTCGTGAGTTAATTTTAGTTAAGAGCTTTGTTGATAATTAGGAAATGCTGTAGAACGTTTATTTTTTTAGTTAAATTTCTATTACGAATATGTTTCCTTTGTTAATTCTACATATATGATAGAGAATTTGATATTCAGACGTGGTTAAAGGGTGCCAGTCGAGTATTTGCAAAATCTTTAAACTTCATTTGGGAAAAAAAAACTGTAGTCAAGCTCTAATTATTTTCGTCAAAATAATACATAGGTATGAGATCTTGATATCATGAATAAAAGGTACTTTTTAAATTATCATGAAACAACACAAGTCTCTCTTTATTCTCGTTGTATTCTGCATAACCTCAACGCCCACCTCTGTAGCGCAAATGGTAGCATGTTTGCCTCACTTTCAAGAGGTTCCGAGTTCGAATCTCGGTCAGGGTGAGTTACCTACATAAGCTTTTCCGAGGTTTTCCCTTATCCTGAAAGACGAATGTCGGGTAACTCTAAACTCCATGGACCCCGGACGCATTGAGCATCATTTCAACCATTTCAGTCATCGTCCGATATGACCTAACGTTGGAGGACGTAAATTAAAAACGTACCTCAACAAGGAAGGAAAATAGAGTTTTTTAAGGTCACTGTGAGGTTATTTTTATCCAGCCAGGGCTAGTTTTTAACAATATTAAAATATAAATATACAAAAAAACTAAACATTGCTATAAATTGAAATTTGGTACGATTACAGTAAAAGGATATGTGCATTTAATGATTGTATAATATTTACATTAAGTTCATACAGCTCCTTGCAAAAGGTGTATAAGACACTCTGTGTATCCTGAAAAAAAGTATTACACCCTATACTTCAGGTCTAGGTTCCTTGTAAGAATTTAAAGCTATTGGTACCAAACTTTTTCCTAAATAACATAAGGCACAGTTTTATAATTTAAACTAAATAAAAAGCATACATAGTTTATACTATGCACATGAAAATTTATTTAGTTCTGTTAATAAAAGAAGATAATATTTTTAAGGGCTGAAATTTATTTTCCCTCCATTTTATAAAAATATTAATATAAAAGTTAGATTAATGTGTTTATGGATCATTAACAAATAAGTACTAAAAATTTTCTATCAATATATTCTATAATTTTTGAGAAACATGCACCTAAGGTATGAAACATCAAGGTTTTGGGAAATCACGATCAAAGATTAAGCACCACCCTGTTTAAATTATACATACTCTCTGAACATGCCTGCTCCATATTCCTGCTCAGTTAGGTTTTCTTCATCTTTTCTTTTCCTTTCCTCGCTTCTAGCTCTACTTTCAGGCAACTCAACTGTTTAATTTTTTTCTTTTTTGCCTCTGAGAGTCGATGGACATCTTTTTTTAGGCATGCTGCCCTCAGATTTTCACTAACCTTTATACCCATTTTTAACATTACTTTATGCCTACCACTACACCCATCATTATAACAAATAACACTATCATATACACCAATTTCTAAAATTTTTGGCCCAACATGCACAGTTTTTGGAATTCTTTCCAATATTAGATGATGAAAACTTTAATTTGGGTTTTGGGTTCGACGATGCAAGGACATTCTCAGCAATTCATCTTGAGAAATTTCCCTAAATACTGGTTTAATTGCCAAAAGAACCTCTTCTGGAAGAGACTATGTTTCTAAGCAGGTTAGTTCAGAAATTTCAAGTTTTGGAGGTATGCTGAGTGAAATATATAGGCATGCAAGGGATCAGAAAGTGGGCGTGTCTTGGTGCCACTATATTTAAATTGATGGATTAAAGGGCTTTAATACCAGCTGATGACGTATGTATGACCTATATATCATTTAAAAGCTGAAGAATTATATAATTTTTATCACTAAAAACAAAAAATCGATTTTTTGAAGCCCATCTCCTCCCAGTGCCCTTAAGAGATTATTTTTATGTAACATTTTATGTCATCATTAGTGCTTTGAGAAATATTTGTTGTTGTGTTTTCTCAAACTATTTTCAAAAAGCCATATGTCTTCTAATGGAACATATTTGAAAATTTGAGATTATGCTTACGATTTTTCAAATTGCAGGTGGAAATGAACTTTGAAAGATGTTAAAATGGTTGCATATAAATGCATTTTAACTGTTTAATTCTGTAATATCTTCATATCCTGCTCTAAAATTTAATAGTTTTTTAAATAAGTAATTTAGTTTTCTCAAATTCCATGGTTTTAAATTATCCAGAATTATTAGATTGATTGTGTAATTCTCTCGACATATCTGATGGAAATTACTAATAGGCGCATATCCGGCTTCTTCTTGAAACACTCAACAAGAGCAGCAAATTTTGTGTTAAATGCATAAAATACTTTTGAGTAAAACTTTCATTCATTTCTGTTAACCGTAGGTTCTTCCCCATCCGCTTCTCTGCTCGCTTAATTCCTGCTGTTCTTTGTGATATATTTCTAACAGTGTTTCAAACAAGTAATAACAGTTGCAGAAACAAACACATAAGTAATACATACACCCACGCGACCTCATCTGAGGTTTCTTTTGGCCCACAAGGAGAGCACCTGTGTCTGCTAACTTGAAACTTGTCCATTGAGCACAAAGCGAGGGAGGAGGAGTTGATGAGAGATGTGTTTGCAGCACAAACCAACTGGTGAATGACATAAAACTGCAACACAAGGAAAATAAACATACACTGCAGGCAACTAAAATAGCTAAACGACAAATAGTGACGGCTAACTCGTGAATGAGCTATTCAAAAGGAACGCTTCATTCTTATGAACTACGAACTACCCACTTATTTGAATATAATGATAATAAGCTTCCCACACTTGACAATTCTTACAACTAATTCAACTGTCGTATGCATTTCTTTTTTGACTTCACCCCAGCAAACAAAATCTGGACATCGTAACATCTGGACATCGGTATTATGGGAATTTATTGAGATATATTAAGAGAACTTTCTCTGGTATATTTTGAATGAGTAATAATAAGAAGTTTGTCTATACAGTTAATTGCAGAAGTTCTACACCCATTAGTTTGGATCCGTAGGACCAAGGATCCGGGCCTCCTTCTACCCGGGAGCGATGGATACTCCAGGGCTCTCTCCAGGGCAATACCTGATTTCTTAAAAAGCCCCCCGCTGAGCACAACGTCAAGACGGGATGGAAGTAGATACGCCACTTACGCGCGTCAACCCCACAGGGAAGACTACCGTAAACCTTTGTGGGGCCACCTGGTGATGTAGCACACCTTCTACTAGCTCTGCAGGCTAGTAACCGGGACTTATGAGGCAACCCTCTACACCCTCCGGGCGGCCGTAGCCTTCCCGGATGTACCCAATTCCCCGTGGGTGTCCGGAACACACTGCCCACCTCGAGTCCAACCCAATCCCAACTACTCCCCTACGGGAGGGGCTCAGCAGTTCGGCCCAAGCAATTACTTTCACTAGATGAGAGCTACAGGACGTACCCAACCTAAGCATAGGTGGTACAGAAATACCTTGGTCAACACAGGCAACGTACTTAGGCGTGCTTCTGGATATGCGCCTCACATGGAAGGAGGTGGCTAACAAAGTTAGCAAAAGGATGGCCATGTTATATCCGCTATATAACCGCAAGTCGCCAATGGCTCTCCGTAACAAGCTTCTGCCCTACAAGCAGGTATTAAGGTCGGCAAAGACATACGCCTGCCAAATCTGGGGTGCAGCAGCCAAAACCCACCTCTCCAAACTTCAAGTCCTCCAAAACCGCTTCCTTCGGACTGCAGTTTTAGCCGAATGGTATATCCCAAATCAGAATATCCAATTAGATCTATCCTTTCCAACACTTTTCGATTACATCCTACAACTGTCCCACTCTTTCTATTCAAAATTACCAACCAGTTTCAACAGCCTCATCCGAGGACATGGAGAATACGACCTAGACCCAGGAGAGACATATAAGAGGCCAAGACTTGTCTTAGGACCTCCTTAATATTCAAACTACATCTTCAATAACCATTCTATCCCTGACTATTTATCACCCACCCTAAATTAAATAACCACCATCAACCCACCATCATTATCTAATTAACCCTCATAATGCCAGTATGGGACCTAGTCCCGGTATGGCAAGAGTCGAAGCACCCTCCTCTGCGGAGGAAGACACTCCTTCAACGACCACAAGGCTGCTGCTCGGCAGCTCGGCCCGAGGTTCCTCTAGTAGCGTCAGAGGAACCACGAGTGCTAAGGGTCCCAATAAAATTATGATAAACAGCAAAGAACAATAACATATTAACAGCAACAATTTAAAAAGGAGCTAGACAAGGTTGCCCACTTTCGCCATGCATTTTAGTAGTGTGGATGATGTCATCTCAAAATGGCAGACAAGTTAAGAAAACCACTTTAAAATAAAAAATACGGTGTTAGTATTGTATATGCAGATGAACAACTTATAATATGTAGCTCGGAAAACAATGTACTAAATGGCATATATGTATTAACTAATTTATGCAAAGAGTATGCAGTAAATATCTATCTCTATAGGACAAGAAAAATTAGCTTTTTCCTGGAATGTAAACTAATACTAAGCATATATTTGCCCATTTAGTACCTTAAGGTACACCTGGAGCTTTAATACCTTTTATAGTATGCATTGAAACTATTAGAAATATTATTCGTCCTGAAAAAAATTAATAAAGGATCAACATTTATTTTTATTTCAACTTTTTCAATTTAAACAATTAGAGAAAACTAATATCGAAGATAAGGTGATAGAACAGGTCAACAATTTTAACTATTTGGGCTGCATTGTTTTATATTTAAAAAAAAAGACGTTTAATGAAATATGAGGGAGGAATTAAAAAGCAAACGCAATAATCAGAAAATATTCCAATAATAACATTAAAAGTTAATTATTTTGACATGTAGGTTAAACTTTAAGACATACTTCGTCAAAAGTTTGAAGAAACAAAATGGCAGTAATAGGATATTACAGAGGTGGTCCTCGGAACTGAACAAAGTAATAATGATGAGGAGGAGGAGGAGGAGAAGGAGGAGGAGAAGAGGGGGAAGGCAATGGCAATGGTGATGGAGAAGGGGAAGGGGGAGGAGAAGAATAAAGAAATCAATACATTATCAATAAGTTCGAAAAACAGTTTCCACAAAATGAATAAAAGTAAAACTGCAAACAGCAGGAGGACAAAAACAAGAAAACTTATTTAAAGACCAATGTATTAAAGAAACAACGAGAAGAGCTGCCAAGAATCATTAAACATTTATACATCTGATGTTTATCCAAGAATTTTATTTGTATTTTGTCATAAACTAATATATTATTTATTGTGCCCAAATCAATACTGAAAAACAATAAAGTTCACTGCAATTTCTTTTATTTTCTGAGGTATTACTGTAGCTGCAGCAGTGAAAACCAATGGAATATACTACATATGCTAAATAGCAAAGGGGATGATTACTGCCGAACAATGTGGTCAGTGACAGCAATAAACCTTGATGCATATTAATGAAAAAACAAGCTTGTTTCTTTTTATCAGTTTCACCCATTTACACATAGCTAGGTAAATGGTAAAAAGTAAGGTGTTGACTGAGGGTGAATAGAAAGTTCTGTAAAGCCTTTGAACACTTATTCTACTTGTACACCACTGGAAAACCTTTTAGAACTTTTCATGCTTTTAATGTTGAAATCTAGCCAAATCCATTAACTTTAAAAGGTTTGACTTGCTGACCCCTGCAATTTTTCGTTGTGTCTCCAACAAAAACACATTAAAACAATAGAGAAGTATACATGACGTTGCTCTAGATGAGCTCTTCCTTTCCTGGTAACGAAACTTATCCAGTAAAATGGTATCCAGTACAACATACTGACCATCAGAGCTATAGGGTTTTCAAGGAAACGAAGTTAAATGTTTGTACAGGGCATGTGCTTATTCATTTGGGCCCTTGGTATGAAGAACCAATTAAGCATCAAGACACCCGCCTCGGTAATAGGATGTCTGCCTCACGTTCAAGAAGTCCCGAGTTCGAATCTCGGTCAGGGTGAGTTACCTGGATACGGTTTTTTCCGGGGTTTCCCCTTATCCTAAAAAGACGAAAGAAAAAAATTAATAAAGGATCAACATTTATTTTTATTTCAACTTTTTCAGTTATCATATATAATAATTTTATAGGTAACTCTAAGATCTATGTACCCTGGGCTCATTTGAGCATCACTTCATCCATTTCATTCATTGTCGGATATGACTTAACGTTGGAGGACGTAAATTAATAAAAGCATTACGGTATGAAATTTCTAGGTTATTTTGATGACTAATTATCGTCCTTCATCCTGGTATTTCTTTTGATAGGTAAATGTACGAAATGGTTGAAATAATCCTTAAGGAGCCCAGCTTCCCTGGAGTGACTAGGATGGACATTCGTCCTCTTAAGAGAAAATCCCCGACAATATTTTTAGTTAACTCTTCTAACATTGAGCAACATGGCTCCTTTAACTGTATAAGGTTGCATTCGGAAGGTCCCTGATTTGATTTCCATTTGATTTCCACTCCAAACTTGGGTTTTTCTTATTTACCCTGGCCATTCGTCGGGAATTAGAATGGTTTTGCTCTACCACGGTTTCCTTTCCATTATTTATCCTTTCAGTTTCATTTCTTCTATGTCATATGCTTCTATGTTTCTATGTCTAATTGTTGCTCAAAAGAAAAAATTATCTCCGTGGACATTGCCTGGTTGACGAGTTGTTCTTAGCCCTGGGCAGCTCCAGTAGTGGAACGAACCTGATACTTCCACACCTCTCAGTGCCCTATCTCTCTGAACTATGGTTCCATCACTTCCTCCCGAGGGAGGAATAGATCCCTTCAGTACGTATTGTGAGAGATGTTCTCCTCAGTGGTGTACCAATCGCCCTATTTATTCTAACTTACTTTATGTGAGATTCAAATTCGTGACCTTTTGAATGTTAGGCAGACACGCTATTCACACATCATAGATATGGCCTAAAGGTAGCTGAAACTGAAGCGTGATGAAGAAAGAGAAAACTAGCTAATCGAAAATGTAATTAGCTGTTGTACAAGTAGATAACGTGCTTAAAGTTTAACATTGGGTCTTCATCGGAAACACCAGAGTTACAAGAGCTAGCCCGTTCTGTGTGAGCAGTGCACTTTTGAATACACTAACACTCGATGCAGTCCTCCGTATCCCACTACGATGAATAACTAGTTTCTGTTGTTCCAGTGGTAAACTGTGACATCTTCTTTCTCAAGGTATCCATGGGTCACTGTAAGGTTAAATAACACTAGTTAAGTTGACAGATAAATTTAGCGGAGGCTAATAGTGATCTAGGTGAAGTGAGTTACTGACTTTGAGGTTGAAATAAACTGTTTCTGAGTTTATCATTGAAATTCTAACAGATGACTACACCTGTCCCATCAGTACTTTACGATTTACAACAATATTTAAAAATAATGATGATGACGATGATGATAGTGGTGATGATGATGATAATAGTAATAATAATGATAAATAATGATTAATAATAATAATAATAATAATAATAATAATAATAATAATAATAATAATAATAATAATAATAATAATAATAATAATAATAATTATAATAATAATAATAATAATAATAATAATAATAATAATAATAATAATAATAATAATAATAATAATAATAATAATAATAATAATAATAATAATAATAATAATAATAATAATAATAATAATAATAATAATAATAATAATAATAATAATAATAATAATAATAATAATAATAATAATAATAATAATAATAATAATAATAATAATAATAATAATAATAATAATAATAATAATAATAATAATAATAATAATAATAATAATAATAATAATAATAATAATAATAATAATAATAATAATAATAATAATAATAATAATAATAATAATAATAATAATAATAATAATAATAATAATAATAATAATAATAATAATAATAATAATAATAATAATAATAATAATAATAATAATAATAATAATAATAATAATAATAATAATAATAATAATAATAATAATAATAATAATAATAATAATAATAATAATAATAATAATAATAATAATAATAATAATAATAATAATAGTAATAATAATAATAATAGTAATAATAATAATAATAATAATAATAATAATAATAATAATAATAATAATAATAATAATAATAATAATAATAATAATAATAATAATAATAATAATAATAATAATAATAATAATAATAATAATAATAATAATAATAATAATAATAATAATAATAATAATAATAATAATAATAATAATAATAATAATAATAATAATAATAATAATAATAATAATAATAATAATAATAATAATAATAATAATAATAATAATAATAATAATAATAATAATAATAATAATAATAAATATAATAATAATAATAATAAATATAATAATAATAATAATAAATATAATAATAATAAATATAATAATAAATATAATAAATATAATAATAAATATAATAAATATAATAATAAATATAATAAATATAATAATAATAAATATAATAAATATAATAATAATAAATATAATAAATATAATAATAATAAATATAATAAATATAATAATAATAAATATAATAAATATAATAATAATAAATATAATAAATATAATAATAATAAATATAATAAATATAATAATAATAAATATAATAAATATAATAATAATAAATATAATAAATATAATAATAATAAATATAATAAATATAATAATAATAAATATAATAATTATTAATAATTAATAATTAATGATACGATGAATATGTGAGGTGTAAAGGCCCGTTTTAACAGGTAAGTCAATTGGCGTTGTGATGTTAATAATTGTTGATAATGATAATGATGATAGGAAATTGATTCCAATATGATTCCTCAAAATGAATGTATTACATCCTCATAATATCCGACTTCTTGAATTAATAATAGTACTTAACAAATAAATAGGACACGGTTTTTATGCAATAATATTACCGGATAGGCCACTTGAGGCAAATTCTATTTTTTTTTTTTTTATTAGAGGCAGTAAAGGAGTTAATGGTTCTCTGACGATTAGCAATAAATCCAGTTAAATCAATCCAGCTCTCTAACCATTTGCGAGTATAACCTAAACCTTTAAGGGAAAGACGTAAATTTTGTAAATACACGCAATTTTATTAATTTATATTCCAGCTTCTTATCACTTCTCACCATAGCTCTTACGTGATTAAATTTTAAAGCTGCTAATTCGTAATTAATTACAATTTTTACTTTGATTTGCTTCATAATTAAAGTTTCTCTAGCTTTATAATATTCTGATGTTTATCATATGTCCTAGTAAGGTATGCGATAGCTGAACATAACTGAATTCCAGGAACACCTTGAGCTACTGTTATTTTTCCCCACCACGCTTTAACTGATTGTTTTACATTTAACAAGATTGTTCGCTAATAACCTCAAGTATCTTAAAAATTTAAGAACATCTAGCGAAATGTTCTAACTCGGCCTCTATGCATTAAGTTCAATTAGTTATAGCTATTATTTATCTACTTCCCTACCATTTCCTTATGGAACTATTAATTTTACCCTTAATATTTAGCTTAAATTCCTGTTATAATGATGTGTCAAGTTTTGCATTTGAACAGTGACACATTGAATACAACACTTAGGCACACCTTATGTACATCCGTAGCAAAACCGTAAAATAAAGCTTAGTTTTAAATTTTCTGATATTGAATTCGAACACCTACGGAGCGATGAAATAAATTAGCTTCAAATCCTTCGTGGCTTGTAGACACCACATCTGAGAGCGACCTGTCCCCCAACTCGTGCTTGGCAAGGAGACATATAGTGCATAAGCCGCAGGTGTTGACAGGGATAATGTAACATGCAGAAATGGGTTCCCCAGTTGAGATTATTGTGCAAGCTATAATGTAGAGGTGGCTCTGCTGATCCTTAACGAGCGTGTTGCCGTTACCACGAACGTCATATAGCTTCCCACGCTCGCACGTCTGAGGTTTCTTCCTTGGCGGAGAGGAACTCGCACCTGCCCGACGCAGCTTGAGTCGGATCCAGAATGAAAACCCATTGATCACAACGCTAAGAAAAGGGGCAGAATCGAACCCTAGCCAACGGGACGACTGCTATTTGTAGAGTGGTGTTGAACCCATTCATTCCTTGTAATCCGGAACTTTCGGCCTCCGAGACTGCACGACTTCAAACATTTACAGCTGTTTTCTTCAACAAGAAAGAGGAATGTCCAGTAAGTGTTATTTTCTCGTTCAATCGCCCTCAGAATGCCAGACGTCCTGTAATATTTTCGGAGACTGTAGGAGAGGAATTTTTACGATGATATTTCGTGCGAAACTAACTCCCTTCTTGTTTAATGAGCTATGGAAAATGCATTTTAAATTTGGAGGATCTGTCAGAGTAAAAAAGCACAGAACAGATGATGTCATTCTTCGAATATTTACAGTTAATTGTCCCTGAAACCTATTATTCAACGAAACTTAAATTGAAATTCAATTGTATTAGTGCACCTTAGGAGACCACTAATTGTGTTTTATCAATATAAAATTTATCCTCGTCGCCATTACTGTCCTGTTCACTAACATTATGATTATGGGCATCTTCGTGGTCGTCATCACCAACATATAACTGACGTATGACAGGAGGTTGATTTTACAGAATAATTTTCTGAATAACGCTTATAATGGGTCACATTTTGTAACAAAGCGTTCAAAATCGATTCTTATGGAACTTCGTATATAGTTCACCCTAAGTAACACTTAGAGAATGTTCTCCATGTCATCATAATTTCTTTTCTCTGAAGGGGATAGGTTTACAGAAGTGCGCAAATTCAACAAATTAATTATTTTCTATTCAGCCTTTAAACATCTATAAGGATTTTAGTTAATTGATGGAAATCAATCATTTCTTCACACAAGCCGTACATAGGCTAAGGTCTCTGATAGAGTCAACATGAAAAATTCAATTCCATGGCCAGAATTTGAACCACGGATCTCCTGGTTTCCATCCGGTAGCTCTAACCCATTGAGCTACCATGGCCAACCTGCCGTCACGACATTAAATTCTCCATTTGACTCTTATATTTCCCCGGGAGACCACTAGGGGCTCTCGCATTCGAGATATACCGTTTGTGGCGACTTACTATTGTAAGTAATTAAGTCCCAGCCTTCATTATTTAACTTTTATTATTTTAGTTACATGATGAAGCTTGGGGCTCAAGTAATTACGATAGAAAGTCACCACAAACGATGTATCTCGAATGCGACAGCCCCGGGGAAATATACGAGTCAAATGGAGAATTTAATGTCGTGACGGCAAGTTAGCCATGGTAGCTCAATGGGTTAGAGTGACTGGACGGAAACCAGGAGATCCGTGGTTCAAATCCCGGCCATGGCATTGAATGTTTCATGTTGTCTCTATCTATCTATAATTATATTGTTCTGACATAGTCTCATGGGATTTTTGTAAATTATATGTTTTGCTATTACTGTTGTGTAGTTCCACTCCGTTTGTAGCATAAGGAGAAAAAATAGGTTCATGCTTTTATTATATTCCTGGTTTGAACAATTTTATTTCATGTTCTCATAATATCACATAAAGTATTTCGAGAGGAGTCAATGAAAAAGAAAGGAATGGCGAAATAAATGATAGAACAGGAGAAAAGGGAAAAATAGGAAGAGAGTAAAAGAAAGGGACGTAGAGACAGAAAAAAAATTGGAGAAGTATAAATTAAGAACAAAACTTGCCTTTTAACGTAATAATTAAAGCAATGCTCCTATTGTAGCAGTAAATAAGTACAATTTTATTTTAATAATCAATGTAAGTTTTTTCTTTGTATTCCCTAAAACTACTATTTTCCTTTGAGTTTAACGCCCTCATACCTTACAAATTTAAAATACAGAAATCATTTTCACTATCAACCCTAATCTGCAATGAATGTTTGTCATTTACTTCATATTTATTTCTTGATTATATTCCCCTGATGTTTTACATCTAAATGTCTCTCTTCGGTAATTTTAGTTAAAAATTTATTCTCTCTCCGAAACTAATGTCTCTCTAATAAATTGTAATTCACATAATTGATGCTTTATACGTCGTCTATGTACTATTTATAATTTTACTTCATATTTTCTGTAGTTGCCTCTCTCGCTAGGTCATGCATTTATTGGGGCAATTTTACTCTTCCAAAATCATTAACAGAATTGTTGTTCTACTTTCTTTATTATGGGTGAGTGAAACATGCACTTATATTGTTGTTTAGAGGAGTTTCACTATTCTTATAACTATTATAATAAGAACTACAAGCGAAAAAACTAATTGCTTTCATGCATTTTTTGTTATTTTCATTCAACCACATTTACCAGAGAAAACCTGCCTCTTTATATTCCAGAATATTTCCAAGCCTTTTCTTATCTCGAGAATACTTGTGATCTAGCGTTTGTATTAGAGATACAGGCAAAAAGAGAGATAACAGTGTAATTTATGACCAAATAAATTCATGTATCAGTCTCAAATTCAGTTTGTGGACACGAACAGAGGAAGACGTCACCGCAACTTTAGAATGATTACAGTTAGTGTAGGCCCAGACTACATTTTAAAAACAGTCCTCCAACTACATTAACTTGGTCTTTCAGGTAATTTTTTTTTATTTTAATTTACGTCCTCCAACGTTAAGTCATATCGGACGAAGAATGGAATGAGTGAAATGGTGCTGAAATGAGTCCAGGGTCCATAGAACTTAGAGTTACTCGACATTCGTCTTTCAGCATAAGGGAAAACCCCAGAAAAACCTTATCCAGGTAACTCACCCTGACCGAGATTCAAACTTGGGACCTCTTGTACGTGAGGCAGACACTCTACCACCACGCTACTGAGGCGGGCGTCTTTCAGGTATTTACATAACTGCCTCCAATTAGTAATTCTGTGATTGTATAGAAAACGTGCTACAATATGATAGCTGCAAGCATCTATATGAATCGGTATCTTGGAAACTTGCTTTCAAGTTGCAATAGAGTACATCACTTACTATTACTCCTCGAACAATCACGTTTAATTGCGTTGATCAGCTCGTAACGTACGCATGCTGGTACTCCAGGTGTTCTTGTGAAGCTCCTATAATCTGTACCATCATGGAAGCACATGATTTCTAAGATGACAGTTATGACGATGATGATCATGATGGTGCTTGAATTAGTTTAACGTGATTTAAGCGATGTAATGTTTGCTACTGAAGGATGTTGCCATTTGTAGATATTTGCTGTTTGTAGTGCAAAGAAGGTGGATGCTGCTTGAATTGTTAGTATTTTTATTTTTCTCACACGTATTCGTCAGTGATAATGGATTTTGAAATAATAAATCATTAACTTTTGGATATTCTTTTGCTAAATGATGATATTTTATAAATAAGGGCGCTAAATCCAATGCTCATCAGCACCCTTTCAAAAACAATATTTTATTTTACTATAAATTTACCTTGACTTTACCTTAACTTTAACTTTGCTTTGGCTTTGCTCTGATTTTGCTCTGACTCCAGTTTGGCTTTGCTTTGGTTTTGCTTTGGCTTTACTCTGGCTTTGTTCTGTCTTTGCTCTGGCTCTGCTTTGGCTGGCTCTGCTCTAGCTCCGCTTTAGCTCTGCTTTGGATTTTTTCAGAGAAGGCTGCATGACAAGAATAAAACATAACGTCAGATATGATTCTATATACTAAAGCAGTGGACCTAAAAATTAGGGTACAACTGGCTAGCGATTATCAAAACGTTACTCTCGAATGTAAAGTCATCCCAACATTAGCTTTACACATATGAAACTGGCATATACTGTTAAAAGGTATAGCTTTGTCCAGCTGCATGTACCTTTTTCTGAGGTATGAAAAAGTAATGTTGGCGTAAGGTCTGGATTTGCTGACGTAATTATACGCAAAAGGATTGACGTGCACCTGAATAGAAAGATATATTACAGCAAAGTGCGTCATTTAGCTCCCACGTTCTAATCTTATTTTGTTACCACGTTCATAAACCAATTTGTTACGTTTTATTTCTAGTGTTGGCTTTCTTTACTTATAGGGGATGCCTCGTGCAAATATTTTATAGAGTTTTCTTTACAGCTCTGTATTAGGCATGTAGCATTTTGTTACAGAAATAGTTACAGTCTGCAATGGTTATCGAAATCTGTATATCATTGTTATAATTATTATTACTGCATTGTTTACTAAAATGTCCGCCTTGGTTTCATTTTTCTTATACCTTAATAAGAATATTAAAACATAAATATCCAACTTTCAGTTGTGTTGAGTTTACAGAAACAGAAACTTGCTACGTAGACGGTAGCGTGTCTGCCTCACGTTCAGGAAGTCCCGAGTTCGAATCTCAGTCAGGGTGAATTACTTGGATATGTATTTTTCCAGAGTTTTCCCATATCCTTCAAGACGAATGACGGGTAACACTAAACTCAATGTACCCTGGAGCATCATTTCACCTATTTCATTCACCGTCCGATGTCTTAACGTTGGAGGACGTAATTACAACAACAACAAAGACTACAATCTCGCTAAAGTCATGAATCTCTGTATTACGAGTAGTAACGAGATTGGCTTATTGATAACCCGAAAATAAAAACATTGCCTTACATTCACATGACAGTCCTAATCGTTCTTCAACAAAATTATACTAGAAAAGCTTATACCTGTGCCCAATTTATGTTAATTGAGATAAATATTTGAAAAATTGTTTTATTACAGGCTTTCCCGCAGATACAAGGAAATTAAGGAAATCAGAAGGCTTAAGAGGTAGTTCAGTCTTTCAAGAGTTGCTAGCTGTATAATGACTGACATTAAAATTCAACTCTGTTTGCGTGGTTGCTAGTAAATATCTACTAATAAACAAAAGATCAGAAATTTTCAGTTGAAGAAAGCTTGTGCTTGAAAATTCAGAGACTAAAAAGGAAGAACGTCATTAAAATAATGTTTGGAATTAATCGGGGCTTCAACAAGATATGGAATTCTTTCTAGGCGGGGGAGTGGGTTAAGATTTTGTCTACATCTTGCGGTTAACAGTTGCAAGTCATTCTCAATGAACATAACCTTATAGGTTATTTGATGAATATTACGGGCTTATTTCAGTTTTATGAAAATATCTCACGCCAGCAGCATTTTGAATAAAATTGTCATCACCATTCTATAGAAAATAAAAAGTAACGAAGCCATTTTTATACAGGATGTTACAAAAAGGTATGGCCAAACTTTCAGGAAACATTCCTCACACACAAAGAAAGAAAATATGTTATGCGGACATGTGTCCGGAAACGCTTAATTTCCATGTTAGAGCTCATTTTATTACTTCTCTTCAAATCACATTAAACATGGAATGGAAACACACGACAACAGAGCGTACCAGCGTGACTTCAAACACTTTATTACCGGAAGTGTTCAAAATGTCCTCCGTTAGCGAGGTTACATGCATCCATCCTCCGTCGCATGGAATCCCTGATGCGCTGATGCAGCCCTGGAGAACAGCCGTCCACAATACGAGCACGAAGAGTCTCTTCATTTGGTACCTGGGTTGTGTAGACAAGAGGTTTCAAATGACCCCATAAATGAAAGTCAAGAGGGTTGAGGTCAGGAGAGCGTGGAGGCCATGGAATTGGTCCGCCTCTACCAATCTATTGGTCACCGAATCTGTTGTTGAGAAGCGTACGAACACTTCGACTGAAATATGCAGGAGTTCCATCGTGCATGAACTACAATGGGGTATTTTGACAATTGTCTGCACGAATGATTTCAATTTACATTTTAAGAGAAATACTAAAATGAGCTCTAACATGGAAATTTGGCGTTTCCGGTCACATGTCCACATAACATATTTTCTTTCTTTGTGTGTGAGGAATGTTTCCTGAAAGTTTGGCCGTACCTTTTTGTAACATTCTGTATAAAGGGCAGTTGGATTTAAAGAGTATCTTGAACATCTTCATGTCGCATCTTTGGGGAATATAAAACTTTTATACAGATTTCATATGTATTGAAATTTTCTCTTTGAGTTATGCTGCCCCTCCTCCCCCTTTTTCCCTCACACACACATACACACAGTTTTTTTCCTCTAAAAATGCTCTTTTGTAGGCTAAGGTGGCCTCAAAACTTGTTATTCTGAAAAACAAATTAGGTGTCCAATTGAAAGAACAAAAGCAAAACTTAAAAATACTATGAGTAATGAATGAATGACTTTATTTATGGTCAGTTCTCATAATTGTAAAGCACATACTTACCCTTTAATTTCTATCAGTGATAATAAATATTCTTGTGAAATTTATCATATAGTTTAAAGATACCTGAAAGACAGTGTCATAGTTTAATGCTAATCGAGAAAATAAGTACTTGGTGCATTAGATGAGAAATGCATCAGCGATACCTAATATTCTAAGAATAAACTGAATAAATATGTTAAAATCCAATACAGTGAAATTTCTGTAATTTTTAATATCACGTCATAACTGAACATAAAAGTTACGTTTTAACATATTTTATAGAATTCAGAACCTCTTAGTTTAAGTACCTATGTTTTAATCTTATTAAAATAATTAGAGCATATAGCTCATATAGTTTCTACAGTTTAAGGAGACATTCCACAGAAGCCTGTCTAATGCAATGAATAATGACGAGGAAACGATTTAGAATTATGCAGAGGGATTACTCATTGCATAGCAAAGTTAGCAGTTGACCTCAGAGTTTAATTAAAACATTCAAGATCTTTTGAACCTCCATCACATTTCATAATCTATGCGTTACGAGTTAATTAAGGATTGGTAGTCGTTCTCAAGAGAGTAGGTCCTCTTAGGAATGAGAATCGACCTCATAATCAACCTCACAATAAACACAGAAAACTTCTTAATGTTAAGGGTTTAATTTCAAATTTCTATGGAGGGATAAAATAACTATGAACATAGTGTTGGAAGGAAAGACAACAAAGAAGGAAAGCTACTGGAAATTAATTGTTCTTTCACACTGGCTGTGTGTAGGCTAAAGTATGGAAAGATAGAGTCAGACTGAAAAATTGAATGCCATAGCCGGGATTTGAACCAAGGATCTTGTGGTTGCCGTCCAGCCCCTCTAACCCTTGAGCTACTATGGCCAACGTGCCGACACGACATTATATTCACCAACTGACTCGTGTTTCTCCCGGTAAACCTCTTAGGAGTTCTCACAAACACATGAGACAACTACCTTAATGGCGACATACAATATGTAAGTACGGCCCGGGCTTTATAGTTAACCACTATTAGGTCAAGAATGACATATAAATGAACCAGATCTTATTCACTTATACACAATAATGCCTGTCAAAACTGCTATAGTGTGAAAGAGTAGCCCGAATGAATCCAACCTCGGTGATGCGTTGAGATGTGTCCTACAAATAAGTGGCATGGATTGCACAGTGATGGGGAATACGAAGCCTCAGCACGGCCTTTTGTGACCCATAAATTTAGTGTTGCGTAAAAATTACTCATGGAGAATTGTGAAACAAGGTGCAAACGTGAACGTCGACATCAAAGCAAACATTACGAAATTAGAGTGTGATTGAGCTACTACAAATTGGATATGTCAGGAAAGTGGTTGGAAAGAATATATGCGGCTTTGACAGAAGCAAAAATGTTACATGCCGCAAAAATATTGTGAGGATCAGCAATAAGTAACAGAGTATACCAGATTGAGAAACTATTCTGCCAAATAAGGACTGTATACATTATTAGAAAAGGTTACGTATAGACAGAGCAACAACACCTTCTATTACGCCGAAACTTTTGCAACATGCAACCAGCATTAACAACGCGATGTGTACAATTAATAGATATATCAGCGACCCCTATTTATTCTCATCTATGCAACCCGCAGTTTATAATATAATGAGAAAACTTTGGCTCTTTTACCACAAAAGCGGTTATTGCAGCTCTGTCCTTGTATTCCATAATATATGCTTCCAGCATTAATACTAAGAACCCCAAATGAGGATCAAGAAGCTGCGGAAAGCTTAAATAAGCAACCGTTTTTTACGCTTATAATACTACCAGTGTCACAAACGAATGCTTTCCCATGCGAATGCGAATTCGATATAGGATATGTGTCGAAAGGGTTAGTTGCTGGAATATGATGATGCAAAGTTAGGTTCGAAAGGACATCACATTGTTTTGTTATTTTCTTACTTCATCCTAGTATTTATTGTCTGTATTTTAGTTACTAATTTATTTATTGTTGCTATTGGCTCTCTTGTGAGTCAGAATCGCAAGAATAACAATCCGATAATTAGGGATAATGCTTGTAAACCATGTTACGCAGATAGCATTCATTTCAGGAGCAAGTAAACAACATTAGATCTAATTGTTCTTGTTTCATGCTTAAATCTTATGTTTCACTTCCTCTACTGCAAAATAGTTATGAACGTGTTAAGTTCTCGGTGAAACAGAAAAATAAATTATCAGAGAGCGTGGATTTCATCAAGTAAATATTCAAAATGACGACTTCCGACAGTATTTAAAAGGTTTCAAATATCGGATACCTAGATGATAGAGTGTCCATTTACGCCAAGCATTGATGCAGGCGAAAATAGCTGAAGGTACTTTGCATTTGTGAAGTGTTTGACTTTTGCTTAAATGGGTCGAGCACAATACCGAAAATAATAAAATATCTACTACGAGCTATAAATGTATATCTATCTGCCAGTGGAAAACATGCAGATTATTGTATTTTTAAACACGTATAATATTATAAAGCGTTAATTTTATTATAATATCAAATTATAGTCCACAAGAAGTAAAATAAAGGGTAATCAAATTTCTGAGCTGAACAGGAAGGATCTATAACCACCTGCAGTGGCAGAGTGATGAAGTAATCTGAAGGATACCATTCAGCTAACGCTACCTTGTAAGCAGAGGTATCTATCGAATAAGTAATCGTAGATCTAACAAGCCATTTCGGATGTTTACGCGCTTTTTACAGCTTTATACAGTGTTTAGGGTTTTGTTAGTTTAAATTAAATAAAAATACCGCATATGCCAATACAATTGCTGTATATGCTTAAAAATTCCATAATTTTTGTGACAGAAGCGAAAACAATCTAATTCTTAACACTTTTTGACATAGTTGTACAACAACAATACATGTTGGCTGAAGATTTAAATCCACTTGGTACCTCTGTGCAGATCTGCCGTATTGTGTTCTAATATTACTGTCAACTGATGCATGTAAGTTGTTCTTCAGGGGCATGTTTTTAGGTATGTGTGTGCGCGTGTGCGCGCGTGCGCTAATGAATAAAACTAACTTTGCAAACCGTCTGAAATTGCTACTGCAGATCTTTATGTTTGGGTTTGATGTTTTTGGAATCGAAATACACAGTGATTGCTTTGGGTCCAGTACAACACCTGTGCACTGAGTTTTCTACCCCTCCTCTATAATCTGATCTGCAAATCATCCATTAGAAGGCATTCAAGAAATGCATAAGTCACATACATCGTTCGGCACGTTGCATAAATTAAAAAATAAAATAGGATCAGCTGTCTCATCTGGTATAACGTTTAAAAGTGGACGGTGATTCGGAGACATTCTGTAATGAAGTTTTACAGAACTAATTCCAAAATAAAAGACCGACAATATCTTGGAAATATGGTTCCAACGTAGTTAAAAGTGAATAGGAAGGCGCTGTAATCATGAATATACAACAACAATTCACAAAACATGAGAAATATTTAGAAGAGATTTGACCAAATAGCTCCCACAAGTAGCTGAAAGAACGAATTAACAACGAAAAATTATTTCTTGCTTTTATTGAAGAGAAGCCTTTGGGTTCCCCACTTTTTGGTGGAGGGAACCATCGAAATTGTTTCTTGTGGTTTCCATTTTCGAGAACATTTGTGAACGACCTCGAGATAAAAATGATATTGAGGTACTGAAACAATGCCTGCCTTCCAAGAAGATATACAAAATAGTCAAAGCAAAATTTAATTATGCAAAGCATCGGCACGTGTTGCACGTATTTAACACATTAAAAGGAAAGCAATGCACAGAGATTCCGAAGAAAATTGGTGTGCACTGGAAAGTTAGTGCAGAAAATAGTCAGAATGGTATATCATCACTTAAATTGTTTGGTAGAATATAATTGGAAAATTTAATGAACTGAATCGAAAACAAATAGGGAGGAGCGTTATGAGGAAGAATAAAACATGGAAGATTTCTTCATGATACAGCATTGCCAACAAAAGAGAACGACTTCTTAAGGAATTTTAGATAGACGAATTCGCAAAAGGACAGAAATATGCAAAGAAAAGAGCAATAATAATTCGTTTCTTATGGAAAGTATGAAAAGCAAAGGTAAGGTTCCTGTGAATTTAATATGGTGATACGGGCTGTTATCAATAAGTCCAATAGAAGATAGCTAGTACAAGTTAATTTCCTATTCACACAGTTTGTGAGAGAAACACCCTCATTCAGTTAGTGAAGTTTCTTTAGTTACTGGTTTTGCTTTTAGGCGCACATGGTTGAAGGTGGCCAACCGCCTATAGTTAGTGACATAGCAGGAAAACAGAATACTGCGGACATGCACTGGGCTACGGTTTGACACAGTGATCTTCTCTTTCACGCTATGAAGTTCTTTCAATGGAAATGAACATTAGCACCAGCGCTTTACTTTCTTTCCTAAGCTATGGCTCCGGAAATTACTGCAAAGATAAAATGTGATAATTTGTAGTGAAAAAAGAGAAAAACATATTGGCGTTTGTGTAAAGTCTATTTGTAAAATAATAAAAGTGTAAAATGGACGGATAAATTAAATAAGGAACTACTTTGGGGGAAAAAATCTAGTAATTTAATCCAGCGATCTTCCGCTTTCCCTGGTTTGCTCTAATCACTGAGCTACCATACAAACATGCCGGTATGACATTAAATTCTCCAATTACTCTGAAAGTTTTTCACAATTTCACCATAAGTCTCATGTTTTTTATTTATTGTAAATGGCATGATCCCGGTTCACATTGTTAACCAGACATAAGGTCCATCAATGATAAATTAAGTGCTCTTTCACATAAGCCATAATGTAGATTAATGTTTTATAGATGGAAAGACTGAAGAACTGAATGCCAGATTTGATTCATGGAATTTAACTTTTCGTTTCGTTATTCTAACCAACTGAGCTGTCATGGCATCATATGTAACATGCATAAGTTTCCAATTGCTCCAGTCAGCGAATACGCCGCGTAATCTATGGTCGTTGGGCTGTAGTTCTTGAGTAAACACCATCTTATAAGCGTGCAACTTAAAAGTCCAGATGCAGAATGTTCCAAGTTTTGTGGGCAAAAGCCCCAAGTCTTGCACTCGACGAGCAAATGATTTGTTTCCGATCTCGCGTATGCTCTCAAGAACGGCGCCTATGTTTTCGTTGTAGTGCTTACGTCGATTACGCACAGGCGTTCTTTGATCGCTGACAGAACCACTTCTTTAAAATTCATCAATCAAACGTCGAAATGTACTCTCGCAGGGACGATTATGCACACCGTAAACTTCACGCAATGCACGGAAGGTTTGACGAACAATGATCCTTTTTGATAACAGATTTCCACAATTCCTACGCCTTGCTGAATGCTGTAACGTGCTATGGCTATTTGCCATAACAACTGCAACCACATGAAAAAAATTACTGCTGTAACTCAATAACAATGACAGCTATCACATGTTAAAGATAGGGCATTCCTGCTGAATCATCCTATATCACAAAATTACATTTAAAAAGTGGTTTTGTTCCACCGTTACTGAAGTACCTACGTAGTTGTGTCGGTTCTTTATTTCTCTTAAACCAAATGACTTCTTATGTATGACAATATGACAGTATGATAAAGTTTGAAGGGAAGATTTCGCGTCTCGAAGAATGAAATGCTTGAGTGCTCTGAGAGAGAGAGAGAGAGAGAGAGAGAGAGAGAGAGAGAGAGAGAGAGAGAGAGAGAGAGAGAGAGAGAGAGAGAGAGAGCTCGTGCTGGCTGGCTGGCTGTATACAGCCAGAAGGTTTTTGCTGCGTGCCCACCTGTTAAGGGTTTTACCGCAGGTAGGATTTAAAATTGAATTTTATAGGATTAAGGTGTTGTAGGTCTTTTGGTTGGGAGTTAAATTTTACAGGTTACCGATGTACCTTCGGGTTGAAGGGGAGGATGCAGTACTTTGCACCCAAATCTTTATGTTTGTTTACTTTTTAGTTGGGGAAAAAGATTTAGATGCCAAACAGCTTAGAAGAATTATGAGGAGCTTAGCTTTAGCTGCTGATAGGATTAGCTCCTGGGTTATCTAGGGTGCCCGCATGCCATACGGGGGACCCGCTGCAGCCTAGATCGGCGTCTAGTGGGGTCATAAGAGAGCGATGAGGAGAGCATTCTAAGAGTGGCCGAACTGAGGAGAGACGACAGCAACGGGAAGGGTGGCTAAAAACCACAGATTTCAACCTCCCGATGGTAGCTCGTGCAAACAGCTCCCCTCCCTCCCTATGAGACCGCACATCTCCAGAGCTTCAGGACTCGGATAGCTCCTGCAATCTGGAGGATGAGAATTTACAGAGAGTAATGCACCTGGCATTCATGCGTCCTGACACATGAACCATGTGAGGGACAGGAATTTCGGGTGATTTAGTCACCCTTTCCAACATTGCCCTAGTGATGCAGTAAACCCTGAAAAAAAACATGGATCTGGAAGACTAACCAAGGGAATCGAACTCACGAGCACCAGCCACAGAAGGTACCATTTTGCTCGGTGACATTTTATATATGTATGGTGCTGTACAACATTGCCTCTTAATAATTAAGTCAATATTACAGTGTACACAAATATAGATTTCTTTAAAGAAATCGTCATTTTCATGATTTCTAAATACATCGTCACAATTAAGATAATTATATTTGTACTTTACTATGAAACATACTGATGGATTTTAAATGGTGAATGTATAATGAGATAAACAATATGTGAAATAAGTGTTGCGGAGTATAATAAAAGGAGCTTATGCAGTTTCGCTCGCTTGGCGTCATAAGCCGGCTACTGTTGGGCCCGTTTAATTTAACTTGCCCTGTCCTCCGTGATAAATTCCTCGTGACAGAGACTGGCAGATTTGTGGGCTCTTGGGTCAGGAAGAATGGAACCGGTGGAGGCGGAGAAGAACGCTATAAATAAAACTGCAAACTGAACAACAGGCGCGCACGGGGGTGTAGGAGAAATGCCATTGGATTGGTTTAAATTGGGGCACAGTGTTGAAATAAACTCGGCTGGAGACAAGAATAATACTGTCGTACGGCTTCTTTGTGTGTGCTACCTATGATGCATAGATTGATTGGACGGGTAAAACCATCAGTAGCCGGATTCATCACAATCGCCGTCTTCAACTCTTGAGAGGAGGCGCGTTTGGCAGTACATACTGTTGCTTAAATAAACGTTATCTGAGTTACGAAGAGACAGTTCACGTCTGCTCTGTCTTCCGAAGCCGAGTTTCATCTTGCCATAAAGTGAACTGTTTGCATCCGCTCTGCAGTCATTTAAGTACCAACCTCCTAAGTTACAACTGCATCGAATTATATGTTCCTTGAAAGCAAAGAACACTGATGAACGGACGTATTACACAATTAACTAAAGTTTGGTTCACAGCACCCTATTCATTAATTAAAATTATAATATATTGTGTGTTCTTGTTGTTTTAAAGAATTTGCGATTAATTTGAAACATCGTTTATCTTATTTAGCTTATTTTCCAGGTTTCACTTCACATTTCTCATTGAAAGAAATTTAACCTATAAGCAACAATGATGATGATGATGATGATAATAATAATAATAATAATAATAATAATAATAATAATAATAATAATAATAATAATAATAATAATAATAATAATAATAATAATAATAATAATGATGATAATGATAATAATGATAATAATAACAATAATAATAACAATAATAATAATGACAATAATAACAATAACAATAATAACAATAACAGTAGCAGTGGCAGTGGCAGTGGCAGTGGCAGTGGCAGTAGCAGTAGCAGTAGCAGTAGCAGTAGCAGTGGCAGTAATCGTCGTCGTCATCATAATAATAGGAGGAGGAAGGGGAAGGGGATATCGTAAAGTTTCAAGATACTTAATAATAATGTTTACTCTTTTTGATGGAAGTTGATTAAGTTGGATACTTTTTTATTATTGTTGTTGTTGTTAGTCTTAGTATTATTATTATTAGTAATATTATACCGCGCCATGGCTGAGTGGTTAGACCACTTGGCTCTCACCTAGGCAGCGCGGGATCGATCCCAGGCGACCGCAAAGTGGGATTTGGGTGGACAACATGGAGCTGGGGTGGGTTTCTTCCAGGTCCTCCGGTTTCCTCCACCGTCTTTCCACCAAATGCTTCATCAATCATTCGTCTCAGGCGTTGGGCCGACCTCTCAGCCCTGATTTCATCTCTCAGGACAGATGCTTCGGCTGCCTAGCTCTGAGATAACCCAAGCGCCTCCAAACGTCAGCATTTACGAGAAAGGGGGGAAAATAGTATTATGAGTATTATCATTATTACTATCATCGTTGTTGCTGTAACTGTTATTATGCTACCGATGGAAATGTATCCGCAGTACATTTTGATGCATTTTCCAACAAGAATGTCCTTTCATGTTTAAAATAAGCTTAGGGGGTGTGCAGTGTCGATCAATGTAGGACCAATGACGACGATGCTTGCCCATTGAAAAGTGCTCTCCCATTTCGCCAGAGGGAAACCTGTGAGCAGCCCGTAGCAACCGGGTTAACAAGCTTGAAATTGTTATAGATCTCTGACCATTCTTTAGGGTTCCGTACCTGTGGCCTAACAACTTCTGTAGTTTCTTCAACTCACCTGTACCTCCTGGGGTAGAAATACAAATAAAAGGTTAGTGTTGAGTCATAGTGTGAGGTGCCCCTCTGTGTACTTAGGGAGAGAAGACCCCTTCAGCTGCTATTGAGCGAAGTTGCGGATTACTAGTACCTATTGTGCTTCTGACACCATGAAAAATACTTGGGTCGAACATTTAATCGTGTTAGACTCGGCGTGCTATTAATTTCTGAAACCCATAGAAGATCACATACATCCAAAGGATGATGCTCAGGTGAAGTTGAGTATCTAACTCCAGTACCAGCACGAGGCACTGTTTTGCCGCATGTAAGTGAAGGCTGAGAGAGAGAGAGAGAGAGAGAGAGAGAGAGCGAGAGAGAGAGAGAGAGCGAGAAGCGGGGAGTGAAAGAGACAGATAGCACCCTTGCTACGCCAGAGAGAGAGAGAGAGAGAGAGAGAGAGAGAGAGAGAGAGAGAGAGAGAGAGAGAGAGAGAGAGAGAGAGAGAGAGAGAGAGAGAGAGAGAGAGAGAGAGAGAGAGCAACAGAGGGAGAAAGAGCCAGAGACAATTCCATGAAAGATAAAGCTAGTTCGGTACTTTTCGTGTGGCTTCGTCAGGTTTCGAGGAACTTTGAGAAACAGCTGCTCGCGTATAAATAAGGGTTCGTCAGGGAGCCGAGAGTCCGGCAGAGAAGAATCAGCCGAGAGCTGTTAATGGTGCAGTGTGGACGTATGGCAGAGGGACTTGAAGATTTCCTACGTGTGTGTTACGTCATTCTGCTGATATCAGAGCTGCACAAGTGTCTTTTTATGGAAGTAAAGAGCAGTTTGAATTTCTACAAACTAGACTTATAATTTTATGAACCCACAAAGTCACAATATTTTCGCCGCCTTTATTGCAATGGGAAGGGGTTTGGGTTCTGGACATTGTAATTAAGAGCCATATTACTGTCCCTGGTTGTCAGAAGAAGCCTCGGCTCTGCGCAGATTTGCGATTTTCCGCCCTTTCCCTGCATATTGTCAAAGTCATATCATCTGTTCGCTCCAGTTGTTCGGAGGGAGTTGTTGGGTTTGGTTCCCAAAAGCACCTGTCCATTGTGAGTGATTAAGAAGACGTTTATGGAGGAGTTGACAGAATACGGGTTCCAGGTTGAGCAGCAGTTAGAATCGAAACCGGTTCGTCTGGGACAAATGCTTGAAGGGAAATGTTCGAATGTAATTTTTTTCCCCTGAAGTTTGTGCCTCACCATTTCATTATAATAATTTATTGCAAACTGAACCATAAAACATGCCATAAAATCTTGCTCTAAATTGGGGTGTAGACGCTTACATCTCTATTACCTCATATTGCATTAAAAATTGATGCTCAGTTATGACTTTGGATATTTGTCTGACGAATTTTAGGTTATCTTATTTTACTCCATTCAGTTCTTTGTCTCTTTTTATCCATAAAAATTGCTAGGGTACAGCTTAAACAGCCCGTGTTTTAATTTTTTATTATTCTTTTAGTTTCTTTAAAACACATTAGAAAATATCATAATAATTTTGAGACCCATTGAAACTGCAGTGCTCATAACAACAAATTACAAATCAATGATAGGTTAATATCAGTGATAATACAGTATTTTTAAAAGCATCTTATTTTACATTTATATGACTCTTCTGACCCATTATTGTTTTTTTTCTTTTATGTAAACCAGATTTAAAGGAACATGTTTTTCTTTTCCTTCACGTTAATCGAGATAAACTTAGAGAAACGCTTGGAGAAATGGTTTTATTTCATAAAATGTATACACTCTTTGTATCACATCATTTAAAACAAAAGCAATAGTTACCAAGCACTTAAAATTATAATGCGCATTGCTTTTACTTCTCCCTTTTTCTAATATATAGTAATTATTTCCCGTCTTTCGTTTGCCTCTTACACAAAATTCATTTCGAAAGAAGCAGACTTCACGAACTATTCGCAAATCATACAAAATTGGTATCTATGCACTCTCTTAGTTATGAAACTATTAAGCGTATATTATTTTTATAAAAAATATTTAGAACCATTTTCAGAAAATAAAAGCTAACCAAGCGTTTTTTTTTTTACGTCCTCCAATGCTAAGCCATATCGGACCATGAATGGAATTGTTGAAATGATGCTCAAATGTGTCCGGGGTCCATGGAGCTTAGAGTTACCCGACATTCGTCTTTCAGGATAAGGGAAAAACCCGGCAAAAACCTTATCCAGGTAACTCAGCCTGACCGAGATTCGAACTCGGGACCTCTTGGACGTGAGACAGACACTCTAACACCACGCTACCGAGGCGGGCAAAGCGTTATCTCTGTAAAGAGTAGTTTGTGGTATGGCGATTTTTTATAAAATGTTACTGTTAGTCTTAGAAATAAATACTATTTTATAAATATTATTTTTTCAATTGACATGTTGGTACCTTTCGATTCATATTTTAAATTCCGATTTTTTTTTATTTATATCCTCCAAAGTTAAGTTATCTAGGACGATGAATGGAATGGGTGAAATGATGTTCAAATGAGCCTAGGGTCCATAGAGCTTAGAGTTACCCGACATTCATCTTTCAGGATAAGAGAAAACCCTGGGAAAACCTTATCCAGATAACTCACCCTGACCGATATTCGAACTCGGGTCTCTTGAACGTGAGTCAGACACGCTACCATCTACACTACCTAGGTGGGCTTAAGTTTCGAACACACATACACACACACACAAACACAAACACAAACACACAAACACAAACACACAAACATGCATGGAAAGTTTACTAAAGTGCTTTTTGGCATTCAATGGGCTTAAAACATAATTTTAAAGAAATATAAATTTAAAATTCCCGTAGCTCAGTCGGTAGAGCACCTGCCTGCCGTGCTAGGGGTCCCGGCTTCGTTTCCCGGCGGTGGGGGTGGGGATTTTCACCTACCAAAATAATTCCCCATCTTCCCTTGAGTCTGGCAGTATGAATGAGAGTGTGAATGTGGGCGTGATCTAATGATTAAAAACCAAAGATAACCAGTTAACACCTTCAGTATGTTCCAAAGGAGAACGGCCGCCTATATGACAATAGCAGTTAAGGAAAAAAAAAACATTTAAAATGTTGTGAAATACCGTCAGTACAGATAAAAGTTTTTAACCACTATCCAGATAAATTTAAAAAATTCTTATAAATTTCTTCGAATTTAAAATTATCATAGTTGGTGTTTCAAGACAATTACTACCACGGTGCAACGACTAGGCCGCGCCGTGGCTCAGTGGTTAGACCACTTGGCTCTCACCAAAGTGGCCCTGGTTCGATCCCAGGCGAACGCAAAGTGAGATTTCTGGTGGACAACACAGCGCTGGGGCGGGTTTTCTCCGGGATCTCCGGTTTCCTCCGCCATCTCATTCCACCGGTCCTCCATCTTCATCACATGCATCATCAGTGTCACCGCCTGCGGTGCCTTATGTAGTAAAAGCGGGCGTTAAACACTACACATTTCAAGGCGCAACGAATGCCGTCAATGAATTCACTAGCATATATAGTTCTCCTCATTACAGAGTATTAGCTTCTTTAGAAGTTTACCTATACTAACACAAGATACGGCACTTCATAATTTTTGAAACAGTGCTTTAGGATGAATAATAATACAGTAGACGCCCGAAATAGCGTGGTCCAAGATATCGTGGATTCAGATTTAACGTAAGTAAAAGTGCGTACCTGTTAAAAAATATAGTTAAGTATTTTACCTTTTAATTGGAAAGTTGAGATAAAAATATTCACCAAACAGAGGTTCTGCAGTATATAAGACACAGTCCTTGTTAATTCACAGTTGCTATTTTGTGCAGTGTGCTATTGATGACATAAGAGTAATTACATCTTTTTCGATAGGCTGTGAGTATAGCGAATTTGTCAAATATTGATCATTGCATTAATTAATTATGCCATCAGAATATTTTGTAAATTATAATCAAAACATTACACAGTCCTATTCGAGAAATTATTTCAAATATAATAGATACAGCCACACATGATGAAAGAAGCTAAAGGCAAATAAGTGCTTATATCTGAAGATTTTTTCTAAAAGAATCGACAGGCTCAAGTGGGCATCAAATGACGCAGGAGTAACAGAAATAAGCGCAACCAAAATATAAATTACAGCACCTTCTTGGAGCTCTAGTAAAAAGTGCAGGGTTCCAAAGCAACTAATACATCTACATTACTTAATCTCTGTTTCACATAACCTTGCCCCGCTGTCATGAATCATTCCGCGTGCAACTAACTTCCCCCTCATCCTAATTGGCTAATGATTTCGCGCCATACGCCATAGGCAGTGCATTCCCGTCACATTGAAACCTGCAGTAAACGTCATAATAATTGCCAGGAAGTTAGAAATAAGAATATGACGGCATGCAAAAATAATGAAGTTTATAATGAAACTGAGCAAGTTGAAACTGAAAGAATGAGGAATGAAACTGGAGCAAGTTTATAATGAAAGGCCTTCGGCCTTTTCCACTGGGATTTTTTTTAAACCAGCACACATACCTTGCAAAAATGCTTGTCTTTCAGTCTTGAAAGTCGTGTCACGCCATACTTGTCGTGTATCCTTCATTCACCCAAGTCTTCTCAAGGTAGTATATTTTGCGATTTGGACAATTTGATTCTCCTTAAATAACGTCTTCGCCATACAGCAATATCGCCCCTGGAGTGTTATGTTTTCCTGTTGTCTCACTTTCATGTCGCAATGTTCCTACGCATCTAACACACCTATAAGTTCAGGGCGCAGCTGTTGGACTTCTCTCACTGACAAAGAGGGATTCTTCTCTGTGAGTGCATTAAACACATGCAACACAATTCTTTTTTCGGCGCTTTGTAAAGATTTTCCCTTGCGATGCTTTGGCGAAAAACTGGCGATAGACTCTGCCATTATACATATAATAAGTACACGCGCAATAAACCATCAATAAAATAATTTAGCTCTCGTATTCGGCATAGCACACCTTCGAATGGCGATATATGACTAAACCAGTTCAAAACAAGGTCAGTGATAAAAGTCATATAAACAAATATGTCATCACTACCGCCAAATCACGTGCTATCGTGTCATGCGCTTGAGAGCAAAGGAACCTCCTCTTTACTTCATTTAAGAATTAACGTGTATTTCAGATAAATCAACTGAGATGCGTAATATATTTCAATGAAACAGTTACGAAAATATAAATTCGACAATTCTCTTCCAACATATAAAGACATATGACCATGTTAAATAACGAACTAACTTTTACCGCACAACAGTGTGCACCACAACAGCAGCCAATGAGAGGTGATAAGGTCACGTGACCATTAGAGATACGGGACAAGCTTACGTGAAACAAGGATTAGACAAGTTTGACGTTAAAATAAAAATTGTATGGTTATATTCTGGAAAAGCTGCTCCTACAATAGCTAAATTATTTATTATTTTAAAAGAAAGCATTAAAGTTTAGAGCAGTAAGTCATCCTTAAACAGGATAGTTAGAGAACTGGGTTCTAAATGGAAAAGGATGAAAACAAACATAAAATGTGTATACAAAAGCACGGCATTCGTTTTAAATGTACCCGGTGAAGAAGACAATATGTATGTTACTGAATAGCTTGAATACATTTATTTATAATCTCTGCAACTATGCTTGTATCAATACGAACAGAGACTTGAAGCATTCCCGGCGTTGATTATAAATGATCTCTTCTCAGGAGATCAGACAGTTAAGCGCTAAATCGCTGTCTAAGCATTCGAAGACGCACTCTGTCACCATCATCGGGAACTCACTGATTTAGCACTTACCTGGCTGATTCCCGAGAAGAAATCCTTCACAATACGCACAGAGTTACACAACTAATTCAGCCGTTAAGTAGTGTGGACATTTTTTCTCTGCAAGGACTGTACAGCTTTAGTAATGACTATGTTATCTGAATAAATCGGTTATAGGCTGGAATAATCTCACAGAACAACCGGTGAGAAATTTTAAAAGCACCTACAGTAACATATATGCTTTATATACGAGAATGTAATATTTTCATCATCATCATCATCATCATCATCATCAATCTTCAAGATAGGCCAGATAGGCCTGTTTCGGCTCAGAAGGGATCTTCCCAGCGTCTCCGTGGTCTTCCAACAACTCTAATACCAACTGTATACTGCAAGGCATATTTGGTGAGTCTTTCTTATGCCATTCGAGAGAAATGATCTTGTCATTTCAGTTTGTACTCCCTAAGTTTGTCATTTAAAAGTAAATATTTTGGTTGTTCTCTTATTGTTTCACTTTTAATGTGATCTTTAAGACTACAGCCAGCTACGTACCTCCAAAATTTCATTTCAGCCGTTTCAATTATTCCTTTATCAGTTCTGTTCAATGTCCAAGATTTAACTGGCACTGCCAGAGTTTTATAAAACTTTAATATGGCATCTCTTCTTGTTTGGTTTTTCAATGTTCGTTTTATAGTGCCACATATGTTTTGAAATTTATATGTATTTTCTTTTAAATCTCTGTCACACTCATAGGAAATATCACATACTAAGTAATTAAAATATTTAACTTGTTCTAGTATTTTGTTTTTGAGGAGTATTTTGGAACGTGTTGGGTATTTACCAATAAAAGCCACCACTTTCGTTTTCTCTGCCGAAATTATAAAATTATACTTTCACATAGTTTTGTCGAGTTGGTGCAAAGCTATTTGTAATCTGTCTTCAGTATCTGCCAGAATGACCTGATCATCTGCAAACAGGACTGTATTTAAGATTGTACGACCTAACTTAAAATCTACTTTCAACTGATCCTGCCATTCGGCAACTGCTGCGTCGATATAAATATTAAAAAGGGTTGGTGACATTGGGCAGCCCTACCTTACACCTAGGTTGATAGTTTCTGTCTTAAAACTATTATCCATGCTAATACAAGTCCCTTCGTACATTCTCTTTATCATTAAAATTAAATGTTGATGATATCTGTTTTCAGTCATTATATCCCATAGCTTTTGCCGTATAACTTTTTCAAATGCGTTTACGTAATCAATAAATTATATATGTGTCTCTAAATTAAATTCCCTTCTCTTTTGTATTATTTGTTTTATTGTTAAGACGCAATCAGCACAGGATCTGCCTTGCCTGAATCCATGTTGTTTATTATTGAGTAGTGATTCAGTTATTATTATTATTATTATTATTATTATTATTATTATTATTATTATTATTATTATTATTATTATTATTATTATTATTATTATTATTATTATTATTATTATTATTATTATTATTATTATTATTATTATTATTATTATTATTATTATTATTATTATTATTATTATTATTATTATTATTATTATTATTATTATTATTATTATTATTATTATTATTATGATCATCATCATCATCATCATCATCATCATCATCATCATCATCATCATCATCATCATCATCATCATCATCATCATCATTATCATTATTATTATTAATCTTTTTGTAAAATTTTTGTTAATATTTTATAGCTTTATTTAAGAGACTCTACAATTTTTACATTCATTTCTGTCTCCTATTTTAAATATTGGTTTTATTACAGCCATTTTCCATTCTTGTATCTGTAGGTTGGACCAATTTTTAAAATGTTGTAGTAGTATTTTAAAAAATGTTGATGCATACGTTATCAATTGCACATTAATGCCATCTTTTCCTGGTGTTTTATGATGTTTAAATGACGTTAATATGGTTTCTAATTGCTCTACTGTAATAGGGTCTACTTCGTCATATGTAGTATTTAATTGTTGCTTTTTACTATCCATCGAATAATTCGAATGTAATATTTTGCTGTAATTTATTGTTGAATGTACATTTCCCTCTCCCAACCGCGAGGGATTGATTTTTGGTCCTTCTAGTGATACATTTTTGTATACCAAGGTAGAGTATGCCCCCAACAACCGTGTTATTTGGAACTTGCACTTTAATGATGATGATGGTCTACTTTTGCGCAGTTAACAGTTCGTGTAGAAGGTCTAAAAACTTCACGCCACGCTACTGTGCAGTAACAACTAAGCTTAGCTGTCTCTGAAGTGTAAAGCCAAATAAATTTATTTTACCTGAGATAATATTTTATTTATCTAGACTACCAAGGAGAAACTGTTAATGAAAGCAGGTAGCATAGCCAACTAGCAGTTGCCACAGTTAATGGAGCTAATATATGTAGGTGGGATAGCTTTATATTGGTTTTGTTTCCCAGAGCACCTGCTACGGCGTATAATTGATATGCATAATGCAAGTACAACAAACCCGTGTGTGACACAGCCATCATAAACATGCCCATATGCTCTTGTTTGCACAAAGCTCACTTGTAGTGCTGCTCTTTAGCGTCAGATAAATTAACTTTGTCACGCTGCGAACTATGACAACCGTGCACATGTCTAACTCCCACTCCTCAGAAAATTAGCTTGTGCTATTTCAGTTGCAACAGTTGGTGATATGAAACTCTCGCCCACCAAATCGCTTGATAAACTCCCTGCTGCAAATGAACAAGTGGTTGCTACCTAAATTAATCGTTTATGTCAATGTTTGTTGTTCATTAGCCTGGAATGTACTTTGCCTAAGATAAACAGAGTGAGGTAAGTGGAACTTGTAGTTCCCATACAATGAATACAATTTAATTGACACTTTTATGCCTGAACTATTTACTTGATTGGTGCATTTTATCTTCTCGTAGTTTTCTTCGTTCTTAGCGAAAGAAACCTAGAGCGGATTCGGAGGATGAATTAGTCCACTTTTAAATTAATAACTTTCATGCTCTTTTCAAACATATTTGTAACCTTAACAATATTTGCAAAGAATGAGCTATTATTTTTAACAGACCCTTTACCAATTAAAACTGGCTTTTACTTTCACTAACATCTGTTTATAATAGAAAGAGGATGTTGAGGTCTCTTAATCCAAAGGGAAGTAAGTTGTAGGACAAGATGCGAGGGTGCTTATCTGTGATCAGCATTATTAAAAAACCTAAAATTATATTAATAACACTGTGCAACAATGAAAATGCACAGGTATTTCCATCTGCTGAAATAAAAAATAAAAAAGTCACCATAAAATGATAGATTAGCTCTTGTTTTGAAGATGAAGTGACATTTTACTTTTTAGAGTGAAGATTTTAAATTTCGGGGAATTTTTTTGGGACTTGGCACACCTGTCAAAAAACAAAGCATAATCAGAAAGATATTTTGAAAAACAAGTGATGCAAAAGTTAAGGAAGGCATTTTTTGCCGGACCACAAATAACAGAACTTGTAAAGGATCCTGCATTTGATCAAATTTTGGAGGGGAAAGAAAATGAAGCTTGGGAAGCCTTCAAGGGTATTGTTCATGGATTCTTAGGCAACAAAGGAGATGAAAACTACAAGCATTTGGTGACAGTGCTCCTGCAAAATAACCGTAAGCTTGGATGCAACATATCCCTTAAGATCCATTTTCACCACTCCCACCTAGACTTTATTCTCTCCTAATTGTTGAGCTGTTAGTGATGAACATGGGGAGAGATTCCGTCAGGACATTTCTGTTATGGAACAAAGATATCAGGGCCGTTGGAATGAAGTAATGCTTTGCGGATTACTGTTGGTCTTTGTATAGGGATTCTGCGGAATTCCATCACAAGAGGCAAGCTAAAATACGACGAAGTCAATATGCCACCACATGATTCTCTTCAGACACGACAATCTGAGAAGTATTTTTCCAGCAATTTTGAACTCTTAGCATGTAATTACCAGTTAAATGAAGTGCACTTTCGTTGTTGTTAGCATGTATGTAATTAAAATGTATCCTTTTCTCTCAGTCCGTTAATATGTAATACTTCCACCTTGTGAATTTCATAGAAACTAGCCCGCCTCGGTAGCGTGAATGGTAGCGTACCTACCTCACGTTCAAGAGGTCCCGAGTTCGAATCTCGGTCAGGGTGAGTTATCTGGATAAGGTATTTTCTGGGGTTTTCCCTTATCCTTAAATACGAATGTCTGGTAGCTCTAAGCTTTATGGACCCCGGACTCATTTGAGCATCGTTTCACCAATTACATTCATCGTCCAATATGACTTAAGGTTGGAGGACGTAAATTAAAAAAAGTCATAGAAACTAGAGCTAATAAAAATTTTCATTTTCATATTTATTTTTATGAATCCAAAATTAGTAGGAATTGCCTCATAAAGTGCTCGAAACATTCAAAAATTACTTTTTGTTGCCCAGTGTAATTATCCAAAGCGAATTGCATTCCAATATGACATGACATTAACCCAAGCACATGCCTGCCATATCCTATTCACATAATAGAAACTGTTTATATATTAAAATCTAATCAGTACTTTAACTAATTGTGAGATCTCATTGATAAATATAAAATTTGGTATTCATCAGCTTCTTTCAGGCATGTGATATGAAGATCCTGAAGCAAATAACCCACCCCAATTTATAATTTAGTTATTCCCTAAACTCTGTGTTTAAACTGTATATTTAAGATGTCTGCACAAGAAATAAAGGCCTACGTTGGATTTTCAGCAATATTCTATGTATTTCGTTCATGTGGAATAAATGTTATGTAATTTTGAATAAGTAGGAAACAGATCCCTTTAAAACACGCTCGCGCCCAAATGATACTAGCAATTTTTCAGACATTTACTGCAAATTGTTTGAACGTTTCAGTGATTATAAAATTTTAAAGTCAACATATAATGATCCGCTATTTAAAGATTTGACTGTTGTTACAGATTCCTATAGGCTTTTGTAACCAAAGAAATGTGAACTATTTCTTCAATCATATATATCTGATAAACTTAGGGATACTCATCTGCAGTACGAAAATGACAATTTTTGACCAATTAAATAGAGTAATCCGCGTACTTCAATTTACTATTTTTAATGCCGTGAAACCCATTAAAATTGTGGCATATGGTTATTTAAGTGGGTCACTGTGAGCAAAGTGCTTTGGATTTTGGTGATTTTCTCGTGTTTTTAATTCCCAGCGCTTTTCATAATATAAATTGCTCCACAAATTGCAGCTTTCAAACTGGAAACTTGAAAATTGTTGTGTTTGGATAAAAACAGTTCCAAAGGAAATTTATGAGATGATTTCTTTTACGTCACCAGTGTTTAATAACTAAATAACAAAGCATTTATTTCACAAACAAATATTAAAAATTAATTAAAGGAGAATGGAATATATTTCTCCTAAGCCAAGGGTCAGATTAAAATTGTATTTCATAAATTTTCTAATTATGTATTTATTTTTATAACCGCGAAGTATTATTTTTCTGAAACTAAAATTACATCACGTGGAAAAGTATAATTAAATGACAATAAAACACTATAAATATATTAATATCACAAGAACTATTTCTCACAAATCTCTGAAAATTGGTCTCTGAACTGTTCTTAATACTAAAGTTTCAAATCAATCCAGGCAAAATTGTAGATGTTAGGATTGTAAATTTTGGTAAGAACATTTAGGAAGCAATTAACTTAAATGGATGGAGAAAGGCATATGTGCGTAACACTTCATGATCAAAATATATATGCCCACCTCGGCAGTGTAGATGGTAGTATGTCTGCCTCATGTTCAAGAGGTCCCGAGTTCGAATCTCGGTAAGGGTGAGTTACCTAGATAAGGTTTTTCCGCGGTTTTCCTTTAAGACGACTGTCGGGTAACTCTAAGCTCCATGGACCCTGGACTCATTTGAGCATCATTTCACCCAATTCATTCACCGTCCGATATGACTTAACGTTGGAGGACGTAAATTACAAAAAAATCAATATATATATAGTAAGGTAGTAAAAATTCTTCTTAGAAGGAAACTCTTAAGCAGAAAAATCAGTCTACTGGACTGGACCAAGTATGAGAAATATTTCTCTGATTTGAAACTGAATTTTGTATTGACCTCATTCTCTACACTCTGACCTCTTATATTTTATGTCCTTATGCTCCGATAAAACGTCTGAACGTCATTGTCCGAAAATGCCCCTAATTATGGCTCTGGGCCAATAGCGCTCAGTTACCTATCCATGAAACTCGTACGAAATCTCAGTGGAATGGAGTTTGTTAGTGCCATCAACTCTTATTAACGCAATTAGAGTAACCATCAGTGAGAAAGAGAGCTTTTTAATTGATAATTCTGTGCGTGAAATTGAACTTTAAGTTATGATTAAATTATCAAGTAATTTTCTATATAATACATACCTTTCAGCTGTCAATCAAACCCTCTCAAGCGAATATACAAGGTTTGAGATTTTTCTTACAATATATTTGTAGTTACTAAACTAGGGCTCTTAAAATTTGTATAATGCCAGTGCGGTTAATTCGTTTGTCAGCTATAAGAGCGAGGCTGCGCTGATATTGGGTTTTATGTGAAAATAAGCACATGTTCAACCTCAATTGAAGCTTCTCGGGAAGACTACAAATCTCCAAATGTATTCCTCTACATAACCGTGATATACCTAATGCTACAGTCTTTGGCACTCCAACAGTTTCGCTGTCGTCGATTTCAACGCGTACACCAGTACTGCCTGGACTATCTGTAAAGCACCAAAGTCATCTCCAAAATACAACTGACTATTGTTTCAATTCCTTGAAGGTATCATACGATATGTACTAAAACGTGAGAGGTAGAAAGCGTGCACTATGCTTTTGATTACAGAATTCTGATGATAGTATATAGAATAGTGCAAGGAACCTGGAAATTCGTTATCGCGAGGACTGCCCGCTCTACTTTATCCCTCACGGCAAGATGTACCGCGTTCTAGGGGAGAATAAAAACATATGCTCCAGAGAGCGTGATGCGTACTTAGAGCTTCCTATCAACTTGAAAGTATACCACTTGTAATAACTAAAACTAAAAATTAATGAAGTAAATGTTATTGTAATGCTCTTCATAACATTTTGCTGAGTTACCAATGCAAACATCTGCAGTTGTTGCTGTACACAACAATCAAAACCATTTAAAAAGCTTCCTCAACATTTTAATGAATACAAAAGCATTCACTTGAGGCTGACCCCGTATTTCAATTGGTAGATCACCTGCCTGACGTCTTGGGTTCGATTCCCGGGTTCGAAACCCCACGAATACGACTTAGCACCTTCGATATGTTCCAAAATGAGAACGGCCGCCGATATGACAGTTGGAGTTAAAGGAAAAGTCAGTGGAACAAATAAAAGATCACTTGAACTTTTTCAGTTCCTGTATTAGTTAGCTATATTCGTAACATTAAGGAATTGCTATTTTTAGTTAAAATATTGTACTTTGGTATTTGAATCAAAAACACCAATATTTGTGGTCCACCAAGCCTGGAAGAAAACTGAACAGTTATAGTCCCGCTGATGGAATGGTTACCATGGATTTACAAGGGGCGTCAAGAAAATAAGCTATGTTTCAATTTATCTCCGCTGCAGCACTGCGATCGCAGTTCCACACACGCGCGGTAGACGCTCTGTATCAAGAAGAAGAAACGTGCGCCATTGTGAGATCGCTGTCAGCCACGTACGCTATGTTCTGCTTGTTTACAATGTCAGTGTTGATTGAAAATCCCGCCGCTTGTGAAATCAGATCTGTAATTCGTTTTCTGAATGCTAGGAATGTGAATGCAATTGAAATTTATCGGCAAATTTGCGATGTCAAAAAGTGTTGTGTTTCTTCACGACAACGCACGTCCACACACTGCAAATGCGACGAAAAGCATCCTACAGGGATTTGGCTGGGATGTGTTTGACCACCCCCCGTACAGCCCTGACCCCATTCCTAGCGACTTTCATCGGTTTTTGCATCTTAAATCTTTCCTTGGCGATCAACACTTCAACAATGTCGAAGAGTTGAAAGAAAATGGTTCCAACTGGTTGAAGACACAGGCGGCAAACTTCTATGAAGAAGGTATACAAAAACTTGTGCCTCGCTATGACAAATGACTGCAAAATTTCGGCAGTTGTGTGGAAAAGTAGTTTAAGAGTTGTAGAATTTTTGCAATAAATAATTTTTCAGTACCTGTACACAATTTAATTTTACTGCCAAAATAGAACTTTGGTAATAGAAACCTCTCAGATAACGCACTGATTACTCCACGTGGAGTAAACATCTATCTGTCATGTGTGAGTCCTGCGAGTTCCATTGGATGAAGTGATGCGTTCATTGGTGCTTAGCACAGATCTGAGAACTGTGACAGTTCCCTTCTCACTCTGACAAGAATAATCAGTGCGTTATCTGAGAGGTTTCTATCAACAAAGATAGATCCGTGGTAGCCGTTCGAGCAGCGCGACTTTATTTATACCTATGTGAGCTGTATAGCTCTGAATTGAAATGCATAAATACAACTTGTATTTCCAGGCAGTAACTTCCAAAGATGTAACACGAGTATTCTTAACAAAATCGCATCAACCCAGATTACGCTTTGCTGAAAACATATTTTTGTTTATTATCGAAGAAGGAATCAAAAACAATTTAATTACTAGGTGTAACACTTGCTATTGAATTGTGTTTGAATAAGCCGTAAATTCTTATTTGTGTTGCATTTCTTTCAATTTTGCACAACAAGGAAAATTAAAAACAAACATAATAACTTTCTATAAAGGAACCGTAGTGTTTATTATAGAACATAACTTCTGTAAAATAATTCTTTTCTCAGTATTAGCAATTATTAATATATTCCAAGCCCATTTAATACACAATTCCGAAATCCTGAAATTTCCTTTGTTTGCATTATAAGAGATTATCACTATTTCTAACACTTGTAACAAGGAATATCTACTTCTCTTTTCATGTCAAACAATTCTTGCATAAACTGATTCTTACATAAGAGAGTATAGCAATTACTTTCTAAATGAACAATAAATATATGACGGATATAATATATGAATTTTTCATTGTATGGAAAGCGTTACGATATATTGTGCAATCAGAACCCTACTATTGCTATCTGCTTCTTTCTCTTATTTGTAAAATTGATTCTTTTTCTGTTTAATATAAACACTGAAATACTCTTAAATCACCAGGTACGCACAGAATGCAACAAGGACATTAGGCCACCTGAAAAACTTGCCTACATTAGCTTTATAATAGTAATTAAAATCGAAACAATTGACAGTATGAGTTATACCCTCTTACATTATTTACATTATTGTATTTTAAATTAAAAGTCTAAACGGCATAAAAAGTTAATTAATTTTCGTTAATTTATTTGTTCTACATGATTAGGTAATGCGATGGAAAGGTGATAGCTTCTTCATTTCTGGGTTATTAATCTAGTTGTTTATATTCTCCGCGGACGTTTGGCAAGATTCCAGTATCTTTAATTTACTGAAATATTTGACAATGTTTACGCCTCTCCAAGAATGAAATGAGCACAAATGGGATACCTCGCTATATACAGAGGTACGATATTCAAGTATTTTCTGCAATAGAAGTGGGGATGTTTTTGTTTGGTTAATTTTCTAAATAAGTTTCACACAGCATTAAGTTACACACAGAGCTCAAATGTGCTTTTCAAGGCAATAAAAGGTTTTAGTACTTTATTATATTGAACAGGAATTTTATGAACTACAATAGTTTAAGTTTTACCCAATATTGTTCCCCCAGATATATTTAACAGGTGTATCTTCCTCGTCAGGTCCATCCCTCTCACATTTCCCTTTGTACACGCCATCTAAAGTTTCGGTAAGTTTCCTTTCCTGCTTCTGTCTTTGGCTTTCCATTCCAGTCATCTTCAGAATTCCTTCTTCCTTATCCAATGAATTTGTCCTAACCATCTCAATGTTTTTGTCATAAACACGAGAACATTGTTATCCATTTACAGCATCCTCATAAAACTTCGATTTTTAACTATTTTATTTATAGTTTTTATTGATTGATTCATTCATTCATTTACTCCGTCCGTCCGTCCATCCGTCCAGTTGTTAGGTATTTAGGTGGTCAATTGATTAGTTAGGTGTTTAGGTGTTTATTCGGTTAGTTAGGTCTGTATTTGGCTGCTTTACGCCAAAACTTAATTTCCATAGTATACAAGCTCTATATAAGCACAATACTTTGAACCAATGATCTATAAGTGATTCGTTTTGTTTTATTCAGAATATTCTTGGTCCAAAGAATTCAACATTCCGATTATTGTCTACCTTCGCTTATTCCTTTCTCAGTTTCGACTGTGTTTCCACCATCAATTTCTAAAATAAATTTCAAATAGTTATTTGAGTATACAGAGTCTTTTTAATATCTTCCTGTACATTCCATAGCGTTTCATGATCTTCCATCTTCCTTGTTAGATGCTCAGTTTATTTAAAATTTATACTCAATCTACATTTTCATACTCTTTAAAAATACACTACTCTCTCACATAAATAAATCAAAGGCTGTAATTGTAATGGGGTATTTAAAATAGCTATTTTTGAAACTTTGTGGGAGTAGAATGTTTATTAATGCTGCAGATACGATCATTATTTAGATTATAAGATGCCGGAGAACCTTAACAAGAGTGCAATATTTATCAGCTTCGTTCAAATTTTTAGTTTTTTTATTCTGCTTGCCTGTAGTAGGTATGGAAAGTATTACAGTCCAAAATAAATGTGATATGATTTCATTAAAGCATACACGCATACATAAAAAAGCTATTCCTTTTTCAAATTTATATTAGTTGGTTTAAACGTTAGCAGAAATGGTTTCCTTACACTCCTTGTTGGATAAAGAAGAGATTCAAATAGTGAAGAGAGAATAATTTTTAAGAAGTGGCTTGTTATATGTTGTTCTGAAATCCTATCATTTGCATATCAGAAACACAAAGAAATGAGTTGGAACTTCTAAGTAGGAAATATTTGAGAATTGGGGCGAATAAAACGTGTGCCGCACAGTTCCATTTTGGCACTACAGTTTGATACAATAATATGGGTAGCTCAGGGTTGAGCAATGAGGTTTCTCTCAGGATCTGCGTGGATATGTATGATAAGCATGGTTCTAATGACACTGGAATGGCCGTTTCAAACTGGTTTAATGACTGCTTCTTTTTATCATAACACCAAACTCAAATTGCGGACCAAGGGTTACCAATATATCACTATTTAGAGTGACTGGACCTGGAATGCTTATTACTTGATAATACTTAATTCGTTGCGTATGAACCGACAGATCTTCTCTCATCGCTTCTGGTCTGCCTTCGACCAAGACAGAAGAAGAGGACTGCCGTAATCGGCTTCGCTTTACAGAGTGTCCTCACAGCTGCGCGTGGGTGTGTAACTTTCACTTCTGGAAACCTTCTTTTCACACAAAGATTCCCTTTGTGACTATCTTGTCAATTGTGATCATTATTCTCGCCCATGCCATTATTAAGGGTCCGAAGAATACCTTTTCAAACAGAGTTAAGTGCTATCCCTTAGAATTCTATTACTCCCGTGTCTTTTGTTACATAACTCAACCAACTGAACCTGTTTATGTCGTAACAAATATACAATACTCCTTTGAAATCCATTACGATTCTTTACTCATTGCAATCCTTAATTTCGATATCAGAATTCAAATCCAGAACAACGAATACTTGGAAAACTGATAATAATTTTATTTTTCATCAGCAAATAATCATTTTTTGTGTAGTAAGATCTTACTTATCTTCTTCGGTTTACCTGTTATGGAAAATAATGCAATTTATTTACAATTAAGGCAAGTCTTAAGTAATTCAACATATAAATGGTTAACATGTTAACATAACATAATGTTAACATGTTAACATAAGTATAATTATTATAGAGAAATTTACACTGAAGTTTGAGCATTAGATTAATTTTACTTTTCAGGCTTTGCTATACTCTGTAACTGTCGTGGTTCTTTTCATGCATGTTATGATATGATGTCTGTTACATTTCTGCACGCATAATATACACTTGCAGTATTCATCTGGCTTGTGAAACTTCTTTACACATATCTTGTGATGAAATCCATGTATGGAGGTTCGTGTTGTGACGTGGCGCTGTGTGTTGCCTCTCTAGTCCATCTGTCGTCCATCACCGATGGTGAGGTGTAGAAGTCGAGCTCGCTTTCACTTTTCTTCATTTCTCTCATGTTTACTAGGGCCCTGCTTGCTTCTGTTGGTTGTAGGTAGAATTGGAAGATAGTAAAGTTATGTAGTTAGCAGTTATTTATATTTTGGTTTTGATTATGTTATTCATAATCACACATACGCACCCAAGAGCGAAAACCTTTTTCTAAGAAGGTATTTTTATGCAAATCGAAGCGCATATTTCAATATTTTCCTCATCGACTAATAATTACTCAGGAAAATGAAAATAAAAACGCTTTAAAAAGCTCTCCACTCACATACACACATATGTATATATGTGCGTGTGTGTTTGTGTCTATGGGTCTATTTTCATGGAATAGAAGCTATTGAAACAAAAGATTTACTAGAACTAATATGAGTTTATCACAAATAGTATATGTCGGAATCAATTGATGCACTATATTGAAAAATTGAAGCATTCTAAGTGCTATGCATAAGAACTTTATCTGACTGGACTGGATAACCGGAGGGGATTCCACATTAAGCTTACGTATTTGAACTGCTTCAGAGCTTTACTTCTTAAACATAACAACAAACTGAAGCTGGAATCGTTATCGTTTGTCCTATTATTTCTGTTGTTAGTTTTGTTTGCTTGTTTTTATGCTGAATACAGGTAATATATAATTTTGCAGAGGGCCAAATGTTGCTATATGATTTTGAAATACCATTGGTTTTACACAAATAACATTTCGAGCAGAGCGTGGTAAGAAAGGTGAATAACATCAATATTCAACAGTTTTCTCGAACACTTATGCACGGTTTATCTGGTCGGAACAAAGTTACATTTTACAGGTAAAGCTGCTACATAAAATGAGTTCACTTATTTTTGAATGTTTTTTTTTAAATTGTATAAATTTCTTTTATAACTTTTAAATGAAATAAACCAAGCTTCAATGTTTCAGCATCACCGAGGTATATATGCAATTTAAAAAGTCTCGGATAAACACAAAGCATGGAGTAGGGAAGCGTAAGGAGAGTAGAAACTGTTCCCTTTGTGCTTACCGAGCGAGCTAACGCCATGGTATGATTTGCATTCAAAGGCTACAGGTTCGATTCCCGATGACCGACATTCTCAGTTAGATATTCCGTGGTTTCCACTTGTCACTTAAGGACTGCTGAAAGCTTATGTTTCACATCATGTTTTCCTTTCCATTATCTCCCTTAATTTCATTTTCTTATTTTTCAGGTGTACTTCCAGGTTCGCAGTGCATGGCACCACTGGACAGATGGCGAGTGTGCTTGCATATTGTAAATGCTGTTCTTGGTGCTAGGCAGCGTTATGTGATGATTATCTTCACATGAGGAGAAGGACGCTTTCGACAGTAAACTCAGTGTTTATGGCTGCGTAACAGGTCGTGGCACTGGGTTGACGAAGTCTCAGTACTGGTTAGGAACTATGAGCGTTTATGTGAAGTCTGCCTACGACCCTCCTGTAGCCTGCTACGGTTTACTCCCTTCTGCCTTCATTCTTGAAGTGTTAGCCGTAATAGATCATCTGGGCAGGCCGGCTTGTATAAAGTTTCTTTGCACATGCGAAGAGAACGTATGGAGTAAGATGTCTCGGTATGGCTCCATTACTGTTTACCCACCACAAGAAGGCAAGCGGGGCCTGAAGAGGGAGTGTAGCTTAATCTGTTTATCTGCTCTGGTAGTGGATCTGTGTAGCAGTTATTTTTATGCTTCATGTTTTGTTAAGAATAGTCAAAGAGATCAGTATTTACAATAAAATAAAGAACTAATGTAAAGTAGGTAATGGTGTAACCACGACAACGTCACATAAGCTGTTGAATGTTTTAAAAAGAGTTTGCACTTCTGCTTATGAGAGTCTTAAGGGGTAAGACGTGTATTTGTCAATCCGAGTGCATGCAGAAACAATTTTGTGTGTACATCAAAGATGCATAAGTAGCGTGTGTGCAAGAAAAGAGTGGAGTCCACCGCTGATTGTAAAAAGACTACTTTAATGATAGTAGTAATTGTTTCAAAGAATTTAAAATTGTTTATAAGGAATTAAATTTCCATCTTTGAACATAAAAGGGTATTACTTGTTCATTATTCAACAGTTATTATAATAACTTTATCAGCACCGGTACCGCGATCCTGGGAAAGAAAAGGATATCATCGCTCAACAATTACAGTTGCGAGTAGCTGGCATCCTTAATTTGTAAGATTACTCACTCAGACTGGTCAATTTTCACCACTTCCTCCAAAAGCATTTTTCGGTCTTTGCTTCAGACCATCTTCAATGGGTTCTGCTCCATCTACTGCCGGAGGACGTCCGTCTGACTCTCCAAGAAAGTTAGGGCTCCTCCCATTGAAGATCTCCTGATTTTGAATGCCAACTTTTGGAACTGGAACATTGGGGCTGGACACAGATGATTGGTTGTCACCTGTAGTATTGACAGGCTGGAGTTGTTTCGTCTCTGGATGTGAAGAAGTTAAACTGTTGGATGTTTGTTGTGACAAATATACTTCCTCTTCTATCTCAGTTTCTGGAACAATATTCTTATTATCAGTTGTCTGTTGAAGTAGATGTACTTTCTCTTCCTCTAATTCAACAGACAACTGTAATCAGGATATTGTTCCAGAAACTGAGATAGAAGAGGAAGTATATTTGCTACAACAAACATCCAACAGTTTAACTTCTTCACATCCAGAGTCAATACCACAGGTGACAACCAATCATCTGCGTCCAGCCCCAATGTTCCAGTTCCAAAAGTTGGCATTAAAAATCAGGAGATCTTCAATGGGAGGAGCCCTAACTTTCTTGGAGAGTCAGATGGACGTCCTCCGGCATAGATGGAGCAGAACCCACTGAAGATGGTCTGAAGCAAAGACCGAAAAACGCTTATGGAGGAAATAGTGAACATCGACCAGTCTGAGTGAGTAATCTTACAAATTAAGCATGCCAGGTACTCATATTTATATAAAACATAGCTCACTTTTAACAACTTGACAGTTCTTCTTTAAAATTACAGATGTGCCTAATTATCCAGAGTTTCAGGAGAAACTTCTTGATTTCTTCAAGATCGTCACCAAAGGTGAGAAATTAATCCGCATCCACCTTCATCCCAAATATTGTAATTCTGCTTCAAGAAGCCCGCCTTGGTAGCGTGGTGATAGAGTGTCTGCCTCACGTTCAAGGGGTCCCGAGTTCGAATCTCGGTCAGGGTGAGTTACCTGGATAAGGTTTTTCCGGGGTTTTCCCTTATCCTGAAAGATGAATGTCGGGTAACTCTAAGCTCTATGGACCCTGGACTCATTTGAGCATCATTTCACCCATTCCATTCATCGTCCGATATGACTTAACGTTGGAGGACGTAAATTACCAAAAAAAAAAAAAAAAAAAAAAAAAAAAAAAAAAAAAATCTGCTTCAAGACGGAGATCATCGCATCATAATCCTTCACCCCAAATTATTGCTACATCTGTTTACTATAAATATAGTGTAAGAGAGTGCATAGAGTCACCATGCAGCCAGATCTAAACTCGTTTCAGTAACTGCAATGATATGTGTTATGTATAGTTGAGTTATGTGACAACACTGTGTATTTTAGACGAATGTAGCAACCGTATCATATCCGGAAAGCAAGCATACATGTCATGTGCATAGCAAAATTGATTACGTTACGTCCTCTGCTTTGCCTTCTTCTGTTGCGTGGCCAGTATTTCAAACTCCTTCATCTCAAGGCTACTCAATAAATATATTGTTAAAAGTATCAGGAAGTGGAAGAGGGTTTTGGCAGTTAACCCTATTGTGCATATGGAAATATTTAAGTGAAAGGGATTAAATGGAGGCTGCAGGGGATGATCTGGTTCCCTGGGCTAGACACAGGCAGAGTCACTAACATCCTCAGATAGTATATGGTAACACCAGCGGACCCGTCATAGGCAGTTCCCCTCTTCATACGGTGAAGTCTGACTGAGAAATCTGTAAACATGTACACGCTTGAGTGTTTGATGGCGTCATCTCTGCTCTATGCAGGACCTGTGTGTCAAAAATTGGGTGCAGAGAATAGCTGGAAGTACCCTAACTTGAGCCCAGTATACGTAGAAACATATAGGCATAATAACACTGCATTGTACGGGAGGGATTGCTTACCCCTGACGGGTAGGTGTCTACCTCAGGAGCGCCCCCCCCCCCATCCACATCTGGCACAGAGTTGTCGAGGGATGACCAGCAGCCACTTGCATGCGGCACTTTCCAGACTTCAGTTCTGGGCGTTGCTGTTCTACTCCGCAGCATATTTTTGGTGCAAATGGTTTATATAGAGCAGCCATTATATCATTAAATTTTCAGATGTTCAGCGGTGTGAGTACAGTGATAGTTCCCTTGTAAGGTTGCCAACCTCTCGCCTAATCCTTCATGCTGGAATCTCAAATTTAAAAATAGTTTTCACATTAATAGGGTTGTTTGTTTCCTGATAGAAGCTTGATATCCTTAAATATGAGAATGGTGACACCTCTGTCTCATATTTTCCAAACCGCAATACATTGAAGCTGTTGTAGTCAATTGACGATCGTAATTAGAATTATTTATAGTACGATTTCTTTAAGAATTAATAATCCAAATTCATGGCAGATAAATTCTTTCTCCTTCTTTTGGCCTTTCTTATGTTACTTATATTTTACCCTAGTAGTAAGATGATTGCAGTAGTTATGAATCATAGTATACTTATGTAAGTTGAGTGGAAAACTGTCGTACTCTGTTCATCCATATTTCTTTTGTGCATTGTGTGTTACCAAAAAACTCTGTGCACGATTCACCATTGTCTTCGTTTGTTCCCTAAAGGCCACATATCCTACCTAACTTCCAACATATCCTTATCGGATATCCAATCACGTCACAATGAATGTAGTGGTGCTACCGAACCATAATGGAAAGAAAACGTTGACAAGGTTAGGTTTGTTATTTATTAAGATATTGTGAACATTGAGAAACCGATAGAGCCGCAAACAAACCGCCTTACAAACAGCTTAAGAGCATTGACCAAATAATTAGAAAAACGGGGGAGCCGGAACATTCTATCTCACCAATGTTAAAATGAGAGTTTTCTGATGTACTTAGCACTTCAGAACCAGTGAATGCATCAATTTGAAACTTTTACTTGTTATTTTAAAACACCTTCGCAATTTATTAAAGTTAATATATGTCATTTTGGAGTTTTAATAAAGGATATGTGATTTTTTAAATAAATGTCTTGAATTAACTGCTAAAAATGTTCAATATTAATTTTTTTTTTAAATTCGTATTTTCACATAGCTTTCTACAAGTACCTTTAAAAACAGATTAAGTATTTCTTTAATTCCATAAAAATGTAGACTTGTAGCTGAAGTAGTTGTACAGAATAGCTCACCCAAAGTTTAGAAAAATAAAACAGAAAAAAACAGCAATGAACTTTTGCTATGTTGTAGCTACACCTAAAAATTTCCCCAGATCCATATTCCGCATCGTTTTCACCATCAGCATCCTTTCTCTTTGGTTTTCACTCCTCTTCTTCCTGGACACCATGGCACCTTGCTCTGTGATGTTATTGTTTTATTAAATTTGACAGGAGGGGCTGGTAAATTGAGAACAGCAGCCGATGTCTTACCTGACTCAATTCCCTTGCCAGTGTCCGCCTCGGTAGCGTGGTGGTAGCATGTGTGCCTCACGTTCAAGAGCTCCCGAGTTCGAATCTCAGTCAGGGGGAACTACCTGGATAAGGTTTTTGGTTATTTCCAGGGTTTTCCCTTATTCTGAAAGACGAATGTCGGGTAACTCTAAGCTCTATGGACCCTGGGCTTATTTCAGCATCATTTCACCATTTCCAGTCATCGTCCGATATGACTTAACATTGGAGGACGTAAATTTAAAAGAAAATATCCCTTGCCAATGCTTCTCAAGCCATAAGCAAACCTTACGTTTACTTCTGCTCCACTTTCAATATTTCTGGATGTTTCAAGTGTATATTCTCTATTACACCTTTGCCAACTGAGTAATAATTTAGCTAATAATTCATTTCGTTCCTGATAGCCTCTGATATGACAACTTTCATTTTCAAAAAATTTACACTGTACAGAGTGTCTATATCTACTAACTGAAAACTCTTTTATCTAATATCATCATTTACATTAGTTAAATTTTCATCACTGCCAATACACAATAAAGAAACCAATTTTTACTTGAAAAACTTATTTTCACTTCGCATTCATCGCCAATGCTCGAGGTTGGGTTTGACCAAGTCAGTATATCGTCATGTGTTACCACACTTTTTCCAGTTTAGGGATATGTAACTCTTTTATTATGTACCTAATCGGAATGCCGATTTCTTACACAAAAATTATTGCTTCTTTCAATCTTGAAAACAGCACTAGCAATTCAAAAAAAGACTAAACAAAGCATAAAAGAATTAACATCAGATGCACAGATTGATATTATCAGTTATGGTTATGTGCAGAGGTTCTACTCCCATTAGTCCCTGACACGTAAGACTAAGGACCCGGGCCTCCTTCTACCCGGGAGCGATGCATAACTCCGGGGCTCTATTCATAGGACAATACCTGATTTCTTAAAACTCCCCCCGCTGAGCACAACTTCAAGACGGGATGGAAGTGGATACGCCACTTACGCACGTCAACTGCGCAGGGAAGACTACCGAAAACCTCGGTGGGGCCGCCTGATGATCTAGCACACCTTCTACTAGCTATGCAGGCCAGTACCCGGGACTTATGAGGCAACCCTCTACCCGCTCCGGGTGGCCGTAGCCTGGCTGGAGGTACCCAATTCCCCGTGGGTGTCGGGAACGCACTGCTCCCTCGAGTCCAACCCAATCCGAACAACTCCCCGACGGCAGGAGCTCGGCAGTTCGGCCCGAGGTTCCTCTAGTAACGTCAGAGGTACCACGAGTGCTAAGGGTCCGCAGCGCCCGCAACACGGCAGCTGTAGGGGACGGATCCCCTCCCCTACGGGAAGATTGTATTAACAGAAAAAACACAAGGAATTCCATCAAGTAACTAAAATAAAAAGAGTTAAATGATGAAGCCTTACAATAGTAAGTCGCCACAAACGGTGTATCTTGGATGCGAGGGCCCCTACTGGTCTACCGCGGAAATATATGAGTCAAATAAGGAATTTAATGTCAGGACGCCATGGTAGTTCAAAGGTTAAGAGCGACTGGACGGAAACCAGGAGATTCGTGGTTCAAATCCCGGCCATGGCATTGAATTTTTCATGTTGACTCTATCTATCAAAAACCTTAGGCTATATACGGCTAGTGTGGAGAAATGATTAACTTCCATCAATTAACTAAAATAATGAGAGCCTGGGACTGAAGTACTTACGATAGTAAGTCGCCACAAACGGTGTATCTCGGATGCGAGAGCCCCTAGTGGTCTACCGCGGAAATATATGAGTCAAATGGATAATTTAATGTCAGGACGGTACGTTGGCCATGGTAGCTCAAATGTTAAGAGCGACTGGACGGAAACCAGGAGATCCGTGATTCAAATCCCGGCCATGGCATTGAATGTTTCATGTTGACTCTATCTATCAGGGAAGATTATTGTTGCAATAACTCAATTTATGAAATTTCACCCCAGAATGCCATTCTGGCTCTGCTTAAAAGCATTGACCAAGTAATTAGAAAAACAAGAGGTGTAATTGTGACCCCTGTTCTTAGGATTCTTTGCAACTGGTTGCTATCTCAGATTGAATTGCACTTTACCACCAGTATACCTTCACCAGTATGGATAAGCCAGATTCGAACATTTTATTAGTCGTGATGTCATTAATTTTGCAGATGCATAAATCTTCACACTATATGTGGAATACCTTTGGCTCTATTAACTGCTGTTAGTAGTATCTACTTGACTATTCTAAATTAATTCTACGGCAAGACATGGCTATAACGCGACATTTCTTACATATCCAATGTTTAATATCATGTCATCAAATAACAGCAATAAATTAACAGAGAAACCCTAAGAATGTATATCTCAAGATCCTCCGCTGAAGTTGAATTACTACTCGCATTCGGAAGGTAACAGAATGAAATGTCTGGTTCCAGCCCTGTCTAAACAAGTTCTGGCTTAATGTATATTTCTTCTCCATCTCGAATTTAAATATGTGGCTACCTCTATAAATCCTTCAGCAATCCACATCTCCACAAATGATTACCGTTATTTTCAAACTGTCAGGTTCCACTGTGCCATTTGCGCGCAAACGATCGATAGGGCAGTTTTCAAGCGTGTCGATTTATCTCAGCAAATCACAATGTCGTGCTATAATGAATTACAATCCATGCGCCCCTTGTTGAAATTCTCGCCTCATCTATCTGCAGGTACTTGTCTGGACGAAAAGTCTTGAAAAAACAACGACGGGGGCTCTACCTTAATCATTCTGAATAGCCCATTTAAAGAAGGGGAGAGAGGCGAGGGCCTAAATCATAAACACAAAACTCTGTGTAGTACGTGCGTGTAGACTTGGTGTATAACTGATTTACTGGCGACTGGAAACTTGAACTGACAAGCTTCCGCCAACGCCCTCTAAATCAAAATCTATCTTGACAGCTCGACTGCCCACGCCAAAACTTGACCACTTACTGCTCCCTTAACCACGCGTGGGATTCAGCGCGACGGTCCTAAGCCAAAAAAACAAAAACCTCAGATGTATATGTGAAAAATACATTTCTGGTTAGCGCCAGATCAGATATGACGAAAAATGTTTGGAACTAATTTTATCTGGCCAGTGTGGTAAGAGAGAGTGTATCAGTTCTTGTCAAAAGTGTGTATTATCGAAATATTGCTGTGTAGTTCTGCATTTATTGCAGCTGGTAGAAAGAACACACCCAGAACTGAAAAATCGAACCATTCCATGAGGTAACATAAGATATTCGTTGTCTATAGCAGTATTGTTAATTTTATAAATGTGTATATTGCATAGCCTATTTCATCCTATGGATTGTTTGGAGAAACTTGAATGCCCTTTACTAAACCTATAGGAGCTAAAAGAAAAACATCTGACTTTTTCCACTCATGTTACTTTCTCCATTCATGCTGCATAAAGTATTCTTAGGAACGCTTATTATTCTATCTACTTCATATTAAGTGAGATAGAACTGACTTCCTTACATACGTCAATAAAGAATGATCATAATTTTTTTGCTGTCATAATTTTTCGCACTAGAATTCAATCTTATTATATTCTGTTACCTTAATGTGAAACAAACACGCTGTAGCAGCTTCATTGTTGGTACTCCTGGTTCCCGCCTGTGAGAACCAGGCAAACTCAGACATGTTCAGTACTGCCTACCGCTGCAATGGCGCTAACACGCGAGGAACAATTTGCGGCTTTGAAATTCTGCTTTCGTCTCAACAAATCTTCAGCTGAGGTCTATACCATGTTACAGGAGGTCTATGGAGAGTCTGTTCTTCACTACGGCGCAGCTCGAAGATCGTTTAGAATGTTTAAAGAGGAAAGACAATCAATTTCAATGGAAGGTGGACCCGTTGCTCCTACGGAAGAAAACATCAACACTGCTGCTGCCATTGTGTAAGAGGATCGACGAATTACCTTAAGACCACTTACTGCAATACTGAACATTTCATTGGATGCCACCCACATGTTGGTGAGAGAAACATTACACATGAGACGTGTTTGTGCGCGATGGGTTCCAAGACTGTTGATTCCCGAACAAAACGACATGCGCATGCAGGTCTGCATACACTTAAAGTTCATTTTAGATAAAGACCCGGAGTTTCTTTCAAACCTAACCACCGCTGATGAAATTTGGCTACATCATTTTTATCCTGAGAGCAAACAGCAAAGCTCAGTGTGGAAATCTCCTTCATCACCAACCCCCAAAAGCAAAAGTGGTTGCTTCCGCTGGGAAAGTTATGGTCATCTCATTCTTTGATATTCATTGAATGGTTTATCAGCATGTTGTACCTGCACACACATCAGTAACTGTGCAATACTACAGGGATGTCCTGAAAACATTGCAAGTCCATATCAGGCGCAAAAGAAATTTCCGTGAAGCAGGCTGGATGCTGCACCTCGATAATGCGCGGCCGCATATGTCAATGTTGTTGCTGAATAACTTGTTAAAATCAACATGAAGTTCATCCCTCACCCTCCCTATAGTCCGGATTTAGGCCCATCTGTCTTTTTTCTATTCACTAACTTGAAGAATCGCCTTCGTGGGAGGCACTATCCATCATCAGAAGCAGTAATTGAGGCTGCGGAGGCGATTTTGAAGGATCCCTCAAAAAATGATTTCCAGCATATCTTTGAAGACTGGCAGAAACGCTGGGACAAGTGCATCGCATTCAAGGGAGACTATTTTGAGAAGGACCATCAAAATTATGAGGATGAGTATAGGTACGTTGTCAAAAAAATGTGATCATTCTTTATTGAACAGCCCTCGTAGTTCCTTGCCAGTACAATTAGCGGATTATAGTAAGCATAGCAGTATCTTTCAAGATCCAGCGCTATATAAGGGATTTGACATAACATTCTCTTTGCAACACCAGAATAAAAAAGAAAAATATATTTGAGTAAAGTCTAAACAGCTAAAACATCAAACAAATTACAATAAATGTGTAACAGATTCATTTAAACAAGCAGTTTCATTTTGTGATTCAAGTTCGACAATTCAAGCAATAACAAACGCTAAATATGCAATAAATTCAAAAGTAATTGAAATTAGAAGTCTCCTTGCAAAGTTAAAGCGTTTGTTTAGTCACATAGCCTTCCAATGGATCCACTCCCATATTGGGGTAAAGAGGAATGAAGAAGCAGATTACTTGGCATAAAAGGTTCCAAAATCATAAATTGCTAGACAACACCATTATATTTCCATTCAGCAAAGCTGAAAATAAAATCTTCGTTAAAAGCGGAAGGATCAGATGCAGTATATAGAATTGTACATGAAAAACAGTGGATGGATCTACTCCCAAATAGAAGAGCAATACCAGAGCTACCACGGTGTGAAGTTGTGGCCACATTCCGGAGGATAACGCGACATAATTGTCAGGCAGAGCATCGGCACCGAATGAAGATTTTTCCTACACCCAACTGCATGCTGTGTAGTGAAAATGTGGTCATGAACTGGGAGCATCTTGGGATATGCACTGCATTAAAAAATTACAGGAATAAACCGAGTGGACAATTATAATGGAAGGGTAGAAGACGAATGGGAATGTTTACAACTGTATAGAGCATTAAAGTAACTAAATAAACAATACATTTGTTGTAAATATACAGGATGATCCGTTTGAGATATCAGCAGAGTTAAAGGTTATATTTATAAAGTTATATCTGTGAGAAATTTCCTTTAATGTAGGCAGAAACCTTGCGAGCTAACAAATGAGTAATGTTTCCAGTGGTATGACAACACTATCGTGCAAAGAAAATAAAGCTTAACAAATTGGTCGTTAATTAAAGTCAATCTGAGCTTTTACTCTGATCCGGAGACTCAGGATGAGCAATTTCTTTAGATGTTGTTTTGGCTGCTGCATTTAAATCATGAATACCCCTTACCTCGTGTGTTGGCCCCAGACGGGAATTGTAAGAAATTAGCTAAATGACACGAAATAATCCTTCAACATCTTTTAAATAGAGTAGAAGCCCGAAATAGTGCGGTCCGACGTACCGCGGGTTCGGGTTTAAAGCGAGGAAAGTATGTCCCTGAAAAATAAAACAATATTTTTAAAAATTTATTTGTATTCACTTTTTTACTTTTGAAAGTTGAGTTTATAGATGTCCCCAAAGACGGTTCTGCAGTACAATTTTCGACCTCATCATACCCCTAGCGTAGACCTTGGTCACTATATTGCTGTAACGGAGCAGGAAAACAGTAGTTCTCAAATATCTGTGTGTGGGAATTCTAAGACCTGGGAAAGTTAAAATATTATTTCAGCCTTTTGAGTGTAAAGTCGCGTGTTGAGATTAACAATAGTGTAAAGTGCGATCGATTTCAGGACTAGAATACACTTCCAGCATTACTGGTGAGTAATTTTATTTAAAAGTGCTGTAATTTATATTAGTTATCATTTTACGTACCTACCCATTGAAATTTATTATTGCGGAAGGTTTCCTTACACCTCCTCGTGATTGACTTTTGTCACATCTAAGCTACATTTCGATATACCGCGGAATCGTTATACCGCGGTTGTAAAGCATGTCCCACAACAACCGCGTTATTTCGGGCTTTTATTGTATTCAAATTTTTAATTCAATATAAAGTTAACGCTTTGTAACATAAATTAATAGATAGCTTTATGAACGTCGGTTTCCTTCAGAATATTAACTTGAAATCGAGTTCCCTCACATTTTTCAAGGTTTGGTTCTTAACAAGACGACGTCCATACACAGAATGAAACTAACTTTGGCTAATCTGAAATTATTGAATTTCCATAGCACCAGCAAATTTAAATTTGAATTTTTCGTTGCTATGGAAATTCAATAATTTCTCATTGATTCACGTCTTGTTCGTTGAACCACTTTCCATTACCATATTAGTTAGTTTACATAATCCTTTGTTTAAATCGCAATGCACCTTTTATAGCTTCTCTGCAAGTCCTTGAACACGTGCTGCAGACCATTCTTTGTCAGGACCTTGAGAATCGCTTCACTTTTCTTGAGCACTGCTCCAGAGTTCTCAAATCACCGGTTCTATTATCACCGGTGATGAGTCATGGCTGCGTCATTATGATCCTGAAGGAAAACAAGCCAACAGAGCGTGGAAATCTCCAGGTTCTCCAACACAAAAAGGGTCAAAGTTGTTCCCTCTGCGGGAAAGTGATGGTGATCACATTTTTTGACAATAATGGAATGATTTAATGATTTACCAGCATTCAGTTGCCCCTCACATTACTGTTACAGCAGCATACTACACGTCAGTATTGGCTACACCGAGGAAGCACATTGCAAAGAAACGACCAGAGCTTTCTCGGACTGGGTGGCAACTTCATGACAATGCACGGCCTCACGTCGCAAATCAAGTCATGCAGTTTGTGGCTCTATGCGACATTGCCTGTGTACCACATCCACCTTATAGCCCCAATCTTGCACCCTGTGACCTTTTTTATTCCCATTACTAAAGGTAAAGCTTAGGGGTATTCGATTTGAGAACTCTTAAGCAGTGCTATGGAAATGTGAGGCGATTCTCAAAATTGTCTGCAGCACGTGTTCAAGGACTGGCAGAGACGCTATGAAAATGCGTTGCAGTAGGAAGGCACTACTTTGAAAACACTTGTGAACATTTAAGTGCGTCTGAAGAAACTGTCTCCGAGGAAACTTCAACCGCGCCACTGAAGATGTATACCGCAGTTGTGGATGAAACGTTTAGACGTTCTTACGCCAACAGACCACTGCAAAACCGCCCGAAAATAATTGTAATATTGACTCCGGCCGTGGAAGCTTACGTTCTCACAACTTTTGTTATTTACTCAAATTTCATAGAAAGAATACTTAAGTATTTATATAAAATTTTGTACCATTTTTTTATCCAGCTTACATGTATATATTCTACAAATACGCAAATTTCATATCTAATCGTGTTCTGGTAACAGCTATAGGGAAAAGGCATGAGTTATTTTGTTATTAAACCATTTATTTATTTTAAATGTATAAAAGCATTTTATTACCGGCCTCATAAACTTCACATAACATGCACGTTGTACACAAATGAAGAAAAGGGAAGAGGATAACAAGAAACTGTAGAGAAATGGAGTTTCTTCCAGTAATAACGTGACAAAAATGATTAATATTATAACACATTATTCTTCATCTTTAAATATTAGCATTCTTCCTCTTCTAACGTTTCCTTTTCTTTCGCTTTATTTCGATATTGCTTACTTTTAAATATTTATAAATAGGAAAACTCAGTTTTACTACGGGCGTTCAGAACAACATACAAAATTCACAGAATTAGTGAGATGGGGAGACGCAATGAAAGAATTGAAGAGAAGGGAAAAAGTTTCTTCTTCATCCACATAGTGCGAGAGTAATGCTACAACAATTTAACTTTCTTCAACTCTCAATTTTTTCTTTCTTTATCTTACGTAGAGTTTCTATTTATTACAATTTTCAATAAATAAATACAACTGAGTTTTACTCATTAGCTTATGCATTTTAAAGTGAGTCAACGCAAGAGAACACGTGCATTTTGGAACCAGCTTGTACTGAGTTATGCCAGCTTAGTCACAGCAAACAATTAACTAATGGAGAACTGAGGTAGAAGCTTGAAGTCAACACTATAAACACGCCGTTGGCAGGCTAGAACCATGTTGTTTGTCACATGCATTCTCGGGACGTGCCGCGCTTAAGCTCTGAACTTGGGATGCAGCCGTATACAAACAGTTAATTTGGTAGATTATGAAGGAGCAAACCATTAAGAAGGCTTATTTAATGAGACTAGATGAAACTACACTAAACTGTTATATCGCCACTCACTGGATCCTCTCATAATTTCCCTTGAACTTTTACCAGTCGATTGAAATAAAATCTTGGAAAAACTAAAAGCAGTTTCAATACGTATAAGTAGCTTAAATTCATATCCAAATTCAAGTGACGGAATACTCATACCTGAATTATTTACGAATAGGACTTACAAAGAAATAGTTTGATAATTTTTTGCAGTAAATAATTCACGTAAATTAAAATCACTAAATAATATCATATATATGAAATAGTCAATATCTAGGCAGTGTAAAATAATAATCATAAACTAGAAGTGAATCCTTTTTCTCAAAGAGAAATATTCCCAACCTGTTGCATTCTTATCCATAGTGATAAAGTAAATATACTTTAATTGCGTTAAAATGTCTCACATAATACGTATAAAGCAGCCTCTGTAGACGTAAATTAGAGTTAATCTGGTTCAGGAAATAAGACCAACACTTACAACTCAGTTACCTTCACAAATTAAGAAAAGCACTCCTGATGACCAAAGTACCATTGTAGCACTGATAAATGTAATAGAAGCACAAAAATGTTCATATGGATCGAGTAAAACTTAAAATAACCTTACTTTTCGTAATAAAAATAGTTAACAAAGATAAACATTAAAAATAAGAATATTTGTTAGAGAAAGTTCGTCAGTATAGCATCTTGGATTAGATTGGATTATGCTGGGAGGAAATTCGACACTGAGACCAGTATTGATATATTATGCCTATGCCCCAAGTACGGTATCCCCGGGTGGAAGGATGAGGCGAGAGGAGATAGAGGGGGCCCGGCCAAGGAGACACGACAGTGCAGAGAGCAGGGTCCATAATGATCACCAGTTGAAAAGTGCCCGGCAGGCCAATACAACCGGTCCCACCCACCATGGCTCTGAAAATGGCCCAAAAGGCCAGCCCGGACACTGTCCTACTGGTGGTAGTGTTTACCAGGAGCATATCATCATGCCATGCAGCGCCGAAACTCCCGCCGTCACTTGCTAGCCTGAAAGAGACCACCAGATGACAAATGATGTGAAATGATAATGGAGGTGAAATGGAGGGACAGTAAATTCGGAGGATGTAATTAACCTACGCAGCATTTGCCTGGGGACCCAGGAAAATCCCTGACAAAAAAAAAAACAACTTAGGTTCGTGCGGGCCGCCCACGGGAATCAAAACCGGACCTCTCGAAGGTGGAACATAACGAAACCGCCTGAGCCATTCCGCTCGGTAATGTAACACCTTACCTCTATTACTCTTTGTAGACTTTGCCACGTCATAAAGCATTTCATTTGCAATTCGGTTACCGAATTCAGTTGTTCTGATTTGCTGGCGTTATGGGCTATTTTAAATGACGTAACGTCGTTCTGTAATTCTCTATCTGTATGTGTGTTTTAATAGTCCGACGAATTCATTCAACTTACTTTCACTCTGGTCACAAAGAAATACCAACGTAGTACCGGTGTCCAAAGCGACCCTAACAACAGGTGCACAACTTGGCGTTAGAGACTACCTGGATAGGCCCTCTCACTCTCTCTTAAGCTACCATCTTGCCTAAGTAAAAGCTAGAATAAGGTGCTAAGTCCAACCAAATTGCGGCCGTAGGTTACATTTCCATATGCATTAGCGGGTCCCTCACGAAGAAATGTGAAGTAGAGGCCAACCGGTAGACAAATTATATGTTTAACCTCCATTCTGGCCTCCCTCACCCAGTGCGAACAATTTCCACCTCGTGCGCCTGCGCGTGCAACACAACCCCATAATTACCGCGGTTCATCAGAAACTCTCTTTACTGACCAAGCACGCCCTATATTTCCTTCGTAGTGAATGTGCAGTTAACCTCAGGTTAATTTGATTCAGACTCCACGCTCTTGCAAATGAACTATATAACATATCAGGCAGATTAATGTAGCTTAGTTAATGTGCTTTGCTAACATTCACCAATAAAATTGCAGTGCAAATGTTAATACATTAAGCGGATACCAAATGACAAAATTTAGCAAGAATGAAATTCCCAGTTTGTTTTGCACCGTCTTCAATTTTATGTAGTTATGTAATTACATGCACATTACTTATATTACAAATATGTTTTTAAAAATGAAACTCCAATCCCTATTTTGTGCATCACATCCTGTGCCACTTTCCAGAAAAATTATACCTCCAATACCTACTCTCTGGACTACCTTGCTCTTCAAATTAGCACTTCTATATATGGCAGCTATCTTAGGTCAAAATAAATAAAGAAATACATTAATATATGCATTTTTGCTTTGTTATACATGCACATAGGTGGTCTGAAAAGTTTCCGACCTAATAAGGATACAAGATATTTTTTCACATCTTTTTTAGTTTAGTTTTCAACATAGTCTCGTTGTAACTTTACACACTTCTCCAAGCGATGCTTCTATCTCTGTAACCTTTCCAAATAGAACTCGGCGTTTTCCTCTGCAAAATAATTGTTCACGAAAGTGATCGCCTCTTCATTTGATGAAAATCTCTATCTTCCGAGCGCAATTTTCAGATGATTGGACAAAAAGAGGTCACTTTTGGCAAAATCTGGTGAGTAAGGTGGATGGTCAAGCAGTTCAAACCGTAATTCGTGGACTTTCGCCATTGCAACCGCTGAGGTGTCAGACGGTACTTGTCTTGGTGAAACAGGATTTTTATTTTTCTGCAAATGTGGTCGTTTTTCCGTAAGTTCCGCCTTCAGCTTGTCAAGTAATTATGCGTAGTATGCTCCTGTAATGTTTTTCCTTTTCGAAGATAATTGATTAAAATAACTCCATGACTATTGCAAAAAACAGTCACCATCGCTTTCCCAGCCGAAAAAAGCAGTTTTTGCTTTTTGGAGCCGGTTCCCCCTTTGTTGTCCACTGTTTGGACTATTTTTGTTTCGGGCGTATAATGTAAGTTTCATCTATAGTAATTAATCGGCACCGAAACTCACATTTATTGCGCCTAAACTGCACCAACGGGGCATTGGAAATGTTCATTCGAACACGTTTTTGGTCTAACGTGAGCAAACGTGGCACCCAACGCACGAACAGCCTTCTCATGTCTAGATGTTGATTTAATATGTGTCCAACACGTTCTTTTGACATATTAATAGCCTCTAATATCTCTTCGGAATTCCGGGGTCATCTAGCAGCATTTTGTGAACTTTGGCGATGTTTTCGTCGGTAGTTGGCGGTTTTTGGACATCCGAACCTTGATCGTTTTCGAAGCTCTTATGGCCACGTTTAAATTCAGGTTCCCAAAATTTCACTTTGGTAAATGATGGTGCAGAGTCCCTATTAATAGAACCCAACTCAACTTTGATTTGCGGAGGCGTATTGGCTTTCAAAAACAAATATTTAATGACAACTCGATACTCCATTTGGTCCATTTCACAAAAACACTCACATCAACTCACTCAAACGATAGTTATATAACAAATGAGCGTCCAAAATGGCAGAAACTTTTGTGAGTAACTGTCAACGAATGAACAACGAAATTGACTAGCTTTTATTTACGAGTGCTGCCATATTTATTTTGAGGTCGGAGACTTTACAGACCACCCTCATATGTGAGGTTTTTCACCAGTTTGTTCTTTGACTAGTTTTTTCTTCAGTTGACATTTTCTAATATGACTTCATTTCTTATAACATACTCGTATTTAAAATAGCTATATGAAATATTCGCATTATAAAAACAATCTTTAGGCAGCGTTATTACTCTATTTTTATATTAATAGGTTCATTTGTTATACTTTGAAAGGCAACTTAAGTATTAATATACATGTTTGGCAATTAAGAACAAGTTGTATATTATTTATAAATACTGATAGTTAAACTAAAAAGAAATTAGTCGAAATCACCTAAAACTTTTGTCTAATATGTTAAATGTTTTCTTTGGTAATGGATTATTAAGTTTGCAAATGTATTAGTTACAGCACAGAACTCTTAACCTTACCTGAATAAACTAATTGTCATAAATGAAATGCAAAGTTCTAAGGCTTTATCGGGGCCGTCCTGAGTTTACGGAGAGATGTAAAAAAGGGGGGAAGTGTACTACTGCCCCGGCGACTGTGATGGGAGGGCATATTCGCGCTATTTTATTCCCATGTTTCAAACAAATGCGCTGACGAGCCCCTATGGAAAGTTTTGCTTAGACGTTTTCGGTGTTTTGAGAGGCTTAGTTAGTATTTCTTTTACATTAAAATTAAATGCAACTGTGTAATATATTTTTCCTTTTCTACGCTAAACAGTGACTGAATGCTTACAACAATTACTCAATTATTTGATTTCTTCACATAACTTCACCACATTTATAAATTAAGAATTAAAGCACCGGTTTTTTTACTATATGAGTGCGTATAGCCACTTTGGCAATTTTTTGAAAGTTCTACTGCAACACAACTGAAAAATAAAATACTTTGCGTACCTAATTAGAATTTAACAATGGACGATTTCCACTTCTGAATTTTCCTTTGATAATTCCTGCGCAAAAATATCTCTTCACACTCAACAAATATTTTTGTTTTCTGTTTCTGTTCATAAATTCAAAACTTACATCACGAAGAACGGTGTGGACTCTCGGTTTTCAAAGCCTGCAAATCGGGATCATTGTTTACTGCTTGAAGCACTTTTGTATTGTGGTGGCTCGTTTCTTTCGAAGAAGCTATGAACGATTAGCACTTTTAAAAAGTTGATCATATTCACCTTCCACAAATGGCTTCTTTCTTTTTCGATGTTTTCCTGCAATAGAAAGCCTGACTATTTTCACCTCACTTCGAATGTCATTAATTCTTGGTGCTGAAACACTGGTTAATTCTGCTGACAAATTAACGTCCTCTATTGCTAAGTTTGGGTATTTCTCACATAACTTCTAAAACATATGCAATATAATTTGTTTCTCAACACTATTCATCAGTTTCTCTCTGTGATGTTTTATATATTGCAGGGAAGCAGCCATGTTTTAAACTGATTCCCTTATTTCTACTTTGAACTGCACAAGCCCAGCGTGTACTCTGATTAATGAATACCGATTACACTTAAATTTATCAAATAAAACACTAATTAATTACTGTTTGACTATTGCATTTGACGTAAAGCATTTAACAATGATATGCGAAATATAGTTTTCATACACATAGCAGCCAATGATGTTACACACGTACACGTGCTTTTGTTTACATCGCCCCATAAACTACGGACGGCCCCGGTACACATGCAGTATAATCCGTGCTTGTAGGCCGTGGTCTACTGGGCTCCTTTTCCTTCCCAGACGTTGCGTCTGCTACTGCGGCAGGCATCTCCAGTGGCAGTAATGAGGTTGAAGTACTCTGGTGGAGATCGCAACAGCGACAAACCTACTGTTCTAAACTAACTTTAGTATATTTCAAGCGTGTAATATAGACAGAGTATGAAGATTTTAAATTTCACACATTAAAGCTATTGTGAAAACTTGCTAAAATGCTAATAATTCACAAAATTCCAAATGTGGCATTGCTTTCTTAAATCCAAACTATTACTTTGTCAATGGAAGAAAATTACTTTAAAACTTGTTTGTTATTCACTTGGCAACATTTTTCAAATATTTACAGACATTGAGAGGGTAGAGCCAGACTGAAAAATTCAATGCCATAGCCGGGATTTGAACCACAGATCTTCTGGCATCCGCCAAGCCGTTCTAAACCATTGAGCTACTATGGCAAACGTGCCAACATGACATTAAGTTCACCAGCTGACTCGCGTTTTTCCCTGTAAACCACTAGGAGTTTTCATAAACACATGAGACAACTACCTTAATGGCGACTTACTATGCCGTAAGCACTTTAAGGCTCGGAATTTTATAGTTCGGACCACTATTATGAAAGAACAATTAATTTTCATTAAGAAACGCTATTTCTTGAAATATTAGCATACAGCACGTTGGCATAGAACTTTTGTGTTCCGCAGTATAGCTAGGAAAAATGTTTAACTCAACATTCGATAGGATATATGTATACTCTTTGAGCTCACGTGAATTCAAAATGAAGAAATTTTAGAAGACCACACAGGTTTGTGAGTGTGTATCTCTCTGTAAAGAGCACACTTTGGAAACAAAGCGTTGAATAAACACTGAAATTCACAACTTCATCAGACGCAATTTAATGTTTCCGTGAAAATCCTGAAGTATGATCTCCCACAAGAATGTTGTTGTTACATGGGAAATTTGTCCGTATTTTGTATTAAAAATTACCTCCATAATTTTGGTTAAACTGTCCCATGTCTCCCAAAGTAAACTGACTAATGAAATGTACATTTTAATTTGAACTTATTTGTGAACTAGTAAATAGTATTGAATTTTAATATGTTGAGTATTTGTGGAACATTTATTCCATTCACAAAATTTGTTTTAGAAAATAAATGTAGAGATTATTAAAATATATAATTAAACATAAGCCAAATTCTTTTTTTTTTAGTAATATGCTTTCAAACGCCGTCCTTCACTTGTTCCCAAACTCTTTGAAGATAGTAACAATATTAAGTCATGTAAACATTTTGATCGACGTATCAGCCTCCAGTGTGTCGTTGTATAAATGTCACAGCCTTTTATTTAACACCAATAGTTATTAACATTATAGATGTATAAAACTGATGTTTTACTTTTGTATAAATAATTTACAAAATAGATATGAAGATAAATGAAACTTTAGAGATAATTCCTTGACAGTAATGGCAGATCCGCGATTATTTGGTCTATGAGAATATTTCTCCTCGTTTTAAAACATTTTAACCATTTTAATGATTAATAATAATCTATATATGTAGAAGAATTATGTAATGCCTTTGTACCTATAGTTTAAGTACAATATAAATTTATTTTACGCTCTTTAAACTCTTTAAGAATATGAAAATCTTGAAATTCGATAAATCAAAGGGAAAGATTTAGTATCTATTGCAGTATTCAAATAAATGATACTTTATTCATTTATTCCTGTGAGTATTATCGTGTTCTTACCATGTTTTAGAACGATTCTTATAGACCAGTGGGTAGTTTTCTTTACATTAAGAATATTTTCAGAGTATTCCTATATTTTAAATTTAATGGTGGCGTTTGAAAAGTAAAGAATCCCAAGAGACAGCTTTATTGTACTTTAAAGATTAATTCAAATTTATTCTCGGAGTCAAAGTTAATCTTAAAATATATTATTTCTTTCTCAACATATATTAAAAATGTTGAACAAAATGGTTTCAGTCCGTTCTGTAGCTACACAGAAAGCTGGGATTACAGTAAAATGTCTAAAATGTGGTTTTTACGTGCTTATCTGGATGCCACACTATGTGATCTTTTTATGACCTTATGTGTATACGAACTCTTAAGCAACTGACTCCAAACTCAAACCGTTGTCACAACGAAGAATGCAAACCAACAGAGGTCCTTTACAGACATGGAGAAACCGACTGAGACGCAAAGATATTCAACGATGGACGTGGAATGGTTTGATACACGCAACATCTATACTTCAAATCAGTGGCAGTCCAATTTTAAGTGCTTCGTCCCTGGTTTTAATGTTTAGAAATGTTATGTCTGCTTATGTGAAACAAAGAAATGTATACCTATAAGCTTAAGGTAATTTACATTTGCAAAGGAATTGAAGCTCATATTTCATATAGTTCTTTTTTCAGGAAATGCCTACAACTTCAGTTTTCTAGCTGTGTAAAATTCTCTAAAATCATAGGTTTATTAGCCAAAATAAATGTATAACTATATTTTATGTGCAACATTCTCTAAATTCTGTCATTGTAATAAATATTGAGGCACTTTTTCAACAAAAAGTAAAAACTATAGCAAATAGTGAGTGTAGAAACCAGCTTGGGGATCGGTAATGTGCAACCTAATGAAGCTGCAGCATTATAAGTTTTAGAACGTAAACACAATGCTTGATTTTCATTTTACCTTCAATTTAAGGTACACAAGCTTATTGACCTTTTTAGCATGGCATTAGCATGTTTGTCTCACATTCAAAAGCTACCAAATTGGAATCTCGTCAGAGCGAATTATCTTGATAAAGATTTTTCAGGGGGGTTTCCTTATCCTGTAAGATGAACAGCAGGTAACAATAAACTATATGGACTCCGAGCTCTTTGAGCAAAAAAAAAAAAAAAAGTAATGCCCGCCTTGGTGGCGTGGTGGTAGCGTGTCTGCCTCACGTTCAAGAGGTCCCGAGTTCGATTCTCGGTCAGGGTGAGTTAACTGGATAAGATTTTTTCCGTGGTTTTCCCTTATCCTGAAGAACAAATGTCGGGTAACTCTAAGCTCTGTGGAACCTGGGCTCATTTGAGCATCATTTCATCCATCCCATTCATCGGATATGACTTAGCGTTGGAGGGAGTAAATTACGAGAGAGAGAGAGAGAGAGAGAGAGAGAGAGAGAGAGAGAGAGAGAGAGAGAGAGAGAGAGAGAGAGAGAGAGAGAGAGAGTAAGGACAAAATAAAAGATCTGGTGGAACTTTCTGTGATATGGGGTAATAATTTATATTACACCAGTTGTATTTATTTATTTAAAATACTGTGGAAACTTCTTTTCCTTTCGAGCTTTGTAAAACACGCCCACACTATACGAAAAGAGCTCAACGTTATAGCTGGAGTAAATAATTCTAATAATTGCTAGCGAAAGGAAGGTTAATTCAGCAAAATTATCTTTTGGTATACGGTTTTAAAGTTTGAAAGCTGTGTCACCTTATATACTGAAGGGAGAATGGAATGATGAACAAGTATTACAAACCTGCATCATCAAATTAAGTAGTTTATTCGCAGACACCTTATGTTATATGTATTTGAGCAAATCACTACGATTGGATTAACGTTGACTCCCAACTTCTCATATATACAGTGTATTTATCACTGACTTTTCAGTGCTCAAATATTACTTATAAGAATATGTTGTTCATGTTTTGTGTGCTTTAGAAAATAGAAAGAGGAGTCATATTTATATGTACTCCTGCCGTCCTAAAAAGCACTCTTTTCTGTGAGCAATTTCCGTGAACAAAACCTACAGAACAAAACCTACTCGTAAGCTACTCTTGTGCATACAACTTTTTTGAATGTAATATGGAGTAACACATGGGCGAAAGTGATAAATTTGTCTTTCACTTTGGGGGTGCAGAGTAACACAAAAAGTGTTTCTTACGACGGATGCAGTATACATCCTCAGCTGCGCCTGCCAAAGAACAAGTGACTCCACCTCATTAACACAAATGCTGAAGAAGTTGCCGGCATAGCAGGGGGTGCCTAAGGCGGTGAGGCCTAATACATACTTCTCCTCGAGGCAGCTTAATGATACGCTTGGAAACATGCAGCCGCAGGTGCAAACCAATATAATTAGGGTTCCTGAAAGTAAAAACAAGTCCTTCTTGTTGGTCTGTAGGCTTTACAAAGCATGTTTATTATAATAAAAGAAAAGAAATATAATTAAACACAGCTCAAATGCTTATGCCTTCATGAACGCTTGTAGATTGTGTTTTTTAATTGAAGGTGCTTCCTGTATCGTATTATCTAATACAATGCAGTGACGTGGCCAAGATTTCATACTAATTAATTCTAGCTTTACAAGAACGTGTTTTACAAGATAAATGATGATACTTTCTGAAACAGGTACAATACTTGGCACATTTCAGAGAACTTAAATGATGCATAACACAGTAAACGCGAGCAATTTTTATTACAAGAAAAACGAAAACTCACGAAAGAAATAAACCCTGCTAACTATAGGTTCCAGATAACAATATTTTATACGAAATAAATATATACTGAAGAGGAACTCATTGTTAGCAGTTTGACTTTCATCACTGTCTTTCTTCCAGCATGTATATGCCATACTGATATGATATATGACTACTATACGTTTAATTTTGTGACTATCAGACATTTTGCACATAATACGTAGTATAATCAATTATTTTTAATGTTTGAATTTATTTTACCTACAGTAAGCACTAGTAGATAGCAAATCTTGTGCATTTTTAATTATATTAACTTGGTATTGCCCACATATCTCAATTGTACGTATATTTTACATTACCGCCACAAATATTCGCTTATAAATGTCTTCAAGTGAGATGATAATAAGACATTTCTTAAAGGAAATCATATACGTGTACCTAAACTTATGTTTCTTTAGCATAAGGCCCCTTGGAAAATTTTAAATTTAATTCCTTATCCTCCCATTAGATTTTTGTTGCCCAATATTCTTTATTTAGAAGGCCATTATGTATAGCTATACCGCGAAAAAAAATGCAGTTGGAGACGTGGCTTACCACCACATTAGTCCTCTAGCTTTGCCCCTCTATCGTCAGTTTAGGTTGCCTCTCCTCCATTGCTTGGGCTGCACTGGTTACCTGTTTAACTCGCTTTAGCATTTACTGTTACATTCACGGCGTATAAGGGGAGAAGGCTCTCCTCGCACATGCGCACACCGACCGCATTTTGTTTGCGGTCTACCTATAGCTTATTTTCACTGCTTGCATAATTAAGTTTATTAAGAATTGTGTAAACAAACTATTCGTGTGCGCAATTCTATGCATTATGTATTATATTTATTCCGGCACCATATGTACAGTTTATATAAAAGTCCTAGTTCTATTTCATTTCATTTTCCTATAAATAGGAAGCATTAACTCTCTTATAAGCTGCTGGTACCTTACGAAACTCTCAACTTACGAAATGGACAAGCAGTTGCATAAACCTTATGCATTATTTTCTATCTGTTATATTTTATAATTGAATGAATTGTATTACCAACTTCGATGACCTGAAATGTACTTATAAAGGTATTTGACATATACGTATTTTGACACTTTTTCATATTTAAGTTTTGGATCACATTTAAGGTTTATCAATTATATAAAACGCAACAAGAATGAAGAGTTTTTGTAACTGTTTACGCCAGAGGAAGACAGCTTCGAGAGTTGTGACGTATTTCAGCTGGGAGTGAGGCCTGCAGTGTGTGTGACGTCAGGCAGGAGCCGTGTAGTACCAAATTGCGTATATAAATGGCGCTTGAGTACAGGGAATTGAGGGTTCAGTCAGGTGTAGCGCGCTCGATGATAACAATGTAGCTGCCACATATCAAACAGAACTGTTAAATTTACAATGTGACGATTTATTGAGGGATAAATATACACACAAGTAAGACTTGGCTGATTTTTACAAGAATGTCCCCCAAACTAGATTTCCGAGGTTCTATTCACTTTCTACAAAGAAGTTGTGTATGTTTGGCTGTACATATGTGTGCGAAAATTTTTTTTTCTGTTATCAAATTAGCTAAGTCCAAACCCCGAAGTACCTTGTCAGATCGCAATCTAACATACACCCTTCGATTACAAATTTCCCAGATATTATGCCCTGAAATTGATAAACTCGTTAAAGAAAAACGAAACAGAAAATGTCGGAAAATGTCACGTAATTTTGTTCTGAATGGGACTCCTCTAATTTGCAAACTTTCTTTATGTTTTAGTTTATTTACTTTATAACATACCTGACCTTCAAATAAACTACGAGTTGAATTTGTTTTATATTTTCTCATAGCACAGAGAGAAAATTTAATTGTTTACGAACTTTGACCAAACGTGTAATTAAAGCTGTCAGCATTAATGTCACAACACCCAAGATATAATTTGTATATATTATTAATACCCGATACGTTCCCTGTCATTCCTATGCTGTCGGAACCCCAACACATCAAACTGTTTCCTTCCTCTTGGGAACCAGAAGTCAGCGCGGTGACGTCACACGCTAACCTGCCTTTCGTTCGGGGGCATATTTGGCTTTTAGAACTGACGGAGCTGACGGAGCTGACGTCACAACGCCATTATCCGTCTTCCCCTGGCTTACGTAGAGTTAAAGGCATACATTTTGTGATACCAGTATCTTTAACATAGAACGATACATTAATCAATGTTTTTCTATACGAATAAAATAATAAAAGAAATAATTATCTTCCATGCAACAGCTAGCACCAGTATATGATTTGCAAAATGAATATTGAAGAAGCGTTCTGACCTTTCTTTAACAATAAATTGCTACATAAGGCTTTAGGAATCTCCTTTATCAGTTTTTGGCGTAATAGATGACTGTTATAGAATTTTAATATGAAACACTTTAATTATTCATTTCAGAAAGGGGTATACACATATCACTCACACTCTCAAAATTGGTGCTGCATTATATGATTAAATTTCTGCAAATACTTTTAGATTTAACCAATGGTGCGAAGAAAAATAGCATCTGCGTTGAGGCTGAAATTTTGAAGTACATATGATCTTGAGCATAAAATGTATCACTTTTCTAACTAAAATTGTTTAGACTTAGTGCTTTAGTTTGTAATATGCTGCGGACGTAACTTTTCTAGGTTTTCTAAGCAAACAATTTATTTTTCACTTCTAAATTATGCAATTTCAGCATAAGTTGTTATTACTTTCAAATAAAATAAGTTAGAACGTCCTCTTTATAAAGCGTATGGAATTTTGAAGATATAAGTTAATCATATTTTTTATAGTTTTAAATTGCAAAATTGAGCGTTTTAACGCTTGTTACTTTGGATCTGATAAACTGCTTACACGCTGGAATAAAGGACTCATTCAAAATGCCTAAAGGTGGTGAGAGAACTCCTACGAGGTACAGAAATTATTCACTAGTATTAAAAGTATGAAAATAACATGCATCAGCAAAAATTTAATGTAAAATAGGTCGTAAAATGAATATACGAATATTAACATTTATATGCCACAAACTTGGGTGTCGTGTGTAGAGATCCAGATTGCTCTAATATTGATGATATAGTCCATCAAATGAATTAAAATGTCTTAAGCTAAAAGATAAAATCACAAGTTGGCCGAAAACTTAGAAACCGAACACAAATTCTGCAATCGATAGAATTGGATGTGAAAATTCAAAATGCAAATCTTATGGGTCGCATTCACGTGACCTCCTCTACTTTCTCTTTTATCAAGTTTTCTAACACATTTACATATTTCTTTGTAGGTATACTTTTGGCTAAAACTACAGTAGGGTCTTTTAGAAAGTCAAGTGTCATATGATTGTTTTGAATGTTACGTTTCAGACTATGAGAGGAAAATAGAAGTAGAAAATAGCTCATTTAAAAATCTATAAAATTTACTGTTTTTAAATAGTTAACCTAATGAAATTTGACATAAATGTTGGGGTTTAACCATTTGTGCACTTTTTCTAGAATGAGATTATGACTAGCTTTTTCTGTTTTCCTTTACATAAGATCATTCAGAATGAAGAACACTTCAGGAGCTAATTTATTTAGGTATTTGAACATTCACAATGCCCATTTTGTCACAAAAATGTTTAAAATATTCTGCAATAACAAACATTTGTTTATTAATTTTGAGAAATTCGCAAATAACTATTTTACATGTAACATATTAGTTTGGGTTGGGGTGACTTCTTTGAAAATCTCCGTATCGCTCTGTTAAATATTAGGTATTATATACAAGTGAACTTTTATTTGAGTTATCCTCCTCACACTCACTCATCTACATTCACATACAAATATTTAGCTAAATAGCAGAGCAGAAAAGCTGGAACAGAGGAATCGTGAATTTTCGATAAATGTTTACGACATTAACAACTCATTACATTTGTGAGAATACGTACGCCTATTTTAGGAATAATCAGTATTTTATATCAGAATCTAAATAATAGGGATGCTGATTTAAAATAGAGCTAAATCTATTACTGCTACACCACAAGGCAAAAATAAAATCATGCAGTAGTGAAAATTTGTGGATATGTTTAAAAAACCGTCATTTGTAGTGAATAAAAGAACAACTGGAATGTCAAAATTCACGTCATTTTCAGGAACAATTCCTCAAATAATTATTTATGTAATTTTTATGATTTTATTGGCATTAATTAATTTAACTAGAATGAAAAATTCTTATTGATATAAATCTGAAAGCATTACATTTTATTGCCGTCTCTTTTAATTTTATGATCATATATATATTATACTTCACTCACAAAATGCCTGATTTGGTCGACAGGTAGCAAACTCTTTCCATACAAATTTCTCTCCATCTCCTTTCACATGAAGCAATCACTTCTCATTGGTCACTGTAATGTGATGTAATTGTAGTGTTTAACGCCTGCTTTTGCTACATTGGCACCACAGGTGGTGACACTGATGACACATGAGATGAATATGGAGCACCGGTTAAATGAGGAGGTGGGGGAAACCGGAGATGCCGGCGCCATCACATATCTTATTTTGTTGTCGCGTGGGATCGAACCAAGAGAGCGGCCCAACTCAGCCACGGCATGGCCGTTACTGTCGTGGAATAGTTGGAGCTATAACAAATTTGTATAATTAACATAATCATTTATATTTTTATATCCAAAGAGAAAATTGTCAAATTTATACTTTCATATTCAAACCATAAATAAAATATGTTATGGAACAGATATAATGCATCTAAGATGTATCTAAGTTGTTATCAAAAACTAAAGAATGGAATCCTTCATTTTAAAACTGTTCGTTGACGATGATTTATCTCCTGCCCTTGCACTGCATAGCGCTTTTGCATAACATCCAAAGATGTACTTTAGCCAATCAGGATATGTAGCGCGGAAGATTGAAGCAAGGTGTTTTGAACATCTTCTGTACTGCATGAGTGTAATGGCAGCGCGTTAAGGACGTGAGACCAGTTTTGTTGCTTTTTGTAAATGTCTCTTTAGGAAGTTTTCCCTTTGAATTTTAATTAGTGGCTAAATCATGCAATCCATCCTTCCTGAATATGTGAGTACCTCAATAGAATATCAAAAAGTGGTTTACGAAATAAAGCAATAAAAACTGTTTTATTGCGTTAGCTATCATGACATGTATAATCAGTAGCGCCCGGAAGTTGCTGACCTAAACATTCTCTAAAAATGAGCTATAAAATGCCCTTAAAATATAAAAAATGCACATAAAATGTAAAAAATTACCTAACGAAATTTTACAATTTCTTTCATAATAGTAAATTAATAACTGTCAAAGACAAATAATGAATATATTTTTCGAATAACCACATTTTAAAATACACTTTCTCAGTAAATAATGCAGTTATTGATACTAAATAATAAATACATTCAAAATTAATCAGGTCGTTTACAATTTTATAAAATATGAAAAAATATGTCACTGAACGCATTAGCCAAAACCTACCTTTCTTAGCTTTGCAGTACACCACCATGGTCATCTTCAGGTTATCAAAATAAAGGAATGGCGTTTGTCAATAAAAGCTGTTTTACACTTTGAGAAACTTCTCTCCACTTGCACAGATGTTAAATGTGCATATTTGAAAAACATTATGTCACTGCCTGTTAAATCTTGTTCAAGTTCTGAAGTTTTCTCCCGACAAGACATGGGTAATTTGACAAAATGTTTGGTATCCTTTATTTTTGTCCAACACAAATGTTAGTTTCTGTCTAATTTTGTCCCCAATTCATTTGTCGCTTTACATTTTGTATCCTCTCTTCCGAAATCCTCACTAACTCAATCTGCTTATCCAATGTCATGCGACTTTCTTCAAGGTGGGTTATAGTTTCTGTCAGAAATGTAAAATTTTAAATAATGAAAGCTAATTTACCTTGGATTTGAGTATCGCTAAACAGAGCCTGTGCGCTCTCAATTGCCTTAGAATCTACCCTATCAAAGCTATTCACTACTTCTCTCACTATTTGAAAATTATCCTAGTGGTATACACATGCCGTTAACCATGTGCCCCAGCGTGTTAAAGTTAGTGTTGGGTACAAAGCTATATATTAGGGGCCTTTTCTGATATTGTATGGCCAGTGTGACGTTCAAGAAAATCTCGTAATTTGGAATTACTTAATTTTCCTAGCGGAATATTTTCACTAACAAACACTTCACCTAATTCTTTATAAAAGGAAGATGACTTGCTACTTGACGTCAAAGCCGTTTCTTTTAACAGTAAATGAGACGCTTGTCTTGTTTTCATATTTTGAAGAGCTCGTAAATGTTTTCCCCACCCAACATATACGGTGAACCGTTTTCTGCAGCGACTTTAATTTCTCACACTTTACAAATAAAATACAGTTCCATCGGTAGAGAATATGTTTCCGCCAAACTCTGAAACATACTGTTTCAAACGGGACGCAGTTGACTGTTTTTGATCTGGGATTTCAATTCCACAACACAACAAATTTACATACTTCACAAACTACTCTCATTACTGCGACATTCTAAATGAAAATCAAATGTGTAGGGTTTAACGCCCGCTTTTATTACATACGGCACCGCAGGCGGTGACACTGATGATACATGAGATGAAGATGGAGCACCGGTGGAATGAGATAGCGGGGGAAACCGGAGGTCCCGCAGAAAACCCACCCCAGCGCCGTGTCGTCCACCACAAATCTCATTTTGCGGTCACCTGGGATCGAACCCAGGCTGCCTTGGTGAGAGCCAAGCGGTCTAACCACTGAGCCACGGCGCGACCTTGCGACATTCTAGCTCCTGAAGTCCTGACTGATACAAGCCACACGTATTGCATGATTCCTTGAATTGGTGCGTCATAAATTCACCAGGACTGTTAGAACGCTGATCAAAAAGCCCATGGGACAGGGTAAGATCGGCCACGGGAATCGAACCTTGGCATACCGAATATGGGCCACAGATGAAAATGCCCAATAAATTCGTGAAAAAGACAGAAAGTGACCGGAAAATGCAACTAAATGTTAAAAAACTTTACTATAAAAATGTGGAAAAATGCATTTTGATGACCTATAAAAACCATATGTATCTAATGTATTTGTTCCAGAATACACTTAATTTCAAATAAGCATCGTTTCAGACTACTCAGAAAAAGATGACTTTTCATCAAAATCCGAGCCCTACTGATCAGTAATAGTCAATGAAGATTTAGAAAATATAGTGTTTCATAAATTTATAAGTAAATATGTTTGTCATAGTGTTGTAAAAAACGTTAAAAAGTGTTTGGGTTATAATATATTTTAGTGCTTATGTCAGCTTTAGTTTCTTAATATTTTTATGAGAAAAAAATGCCGTTATATTTTTATCAAAAATAAGCGAGTGTTTTAATAAATTTCTCTCTTAGACAGTTTTCAACTAAAGTTTAATATATAAAACAAGCTAATTGCAGTAGATCAACGGTGAAATCCACACGACCTACTGGACAGTGTTTTTGTCTAACAAAAGAATTCAATGATTAGAGTGTTATGAGATTAGGCAGTGCATGGGAAACAAGGCAAAAGGCATCTGCTGGCTGCTCGCGTTGAACAAACGGCAGTTAAACAGTGAGTCGCTTCTGCCTGCTTCCTCCCATTGCCAGCCCCTGATTTGTTACCTAATTAAAAACTACCCAGCTAGCGAGACCGCTGCGTGGCATAGTAAGGTTTTATCAAGCAGTCAAGTGGGCAGCAGGCGAACCAAACAAACAAAAAAAGTCTACTTTAAATATGCCATTATGCCGTGAAGTGTTTTCAGCACCCTCCTATTTCCGTATTTATAGAATTTTAAAATTTATTTACCTTTAGTTTACCACGTGGTTCACCTGCTTGTGGCGTCATGCTACAGTTTAAATGTTCCTCATACCCGTAATTACTTCTGAGCACGTCAGAGATAATGCTGTTAGCTTATTACTTGTTATACTGGAGTAGCTAAAGAAGTAATTTTTCCTTTGTTTGGGGTATATATTTATCGCAAATCTGTATAGGTGAAAAAAATTGAATAATTAAATATTGAAATTGATTACCGAGCGGGATGGCTCAAGCGGTTTCGTCTGTGGCACGGGTTCGATTCCCGTGACCGACCTACCTGAAGCATGGATTATTTAAGGTTTTTTTTCCAGGTCGCTAGGCGAATGCTGGGTAGGTTAATTATATCCCCGAATTTCCTGTCCATTTTATCCCGATTATCATTTCATGTCATCTCTCATCTGATGGTCCCTTTCAGGGTAGAAGTGTCGGCGGGTGTCTGCGGTGCATGGTAGGATGATATGCTCTGAGGAAAACTACTTCCTCCTCCGATAGGTCGGTTGCCGGTCTCAGTTCCTCTGCTGGGACCATTACGGGATAGCCAGCCAGGGACCTTTGAAGCTCAGATCGCCTGCTGGGACCTTTGGCGCTCGGCTGCTGGGCTGGTTGCCGTCCCGCACTAGAGGAGCGAGTTCGTGGTCCTGGCTTGTCGGGGGAGGTCTCTATCCAAGTAAACTGTAGGGTCCCTGCCCTCTGTACTGTCACGGATCCTTGGGACGTCCACCCTCTGTCTCCTTCGCCCCAACCTTCCTCCCAGGGACGTCCCCACTTGGGGCATAGGAACAATGGGCCCAGCATGGTGGCCTACGTACCGAATCCCCTCCTTAATTAAATTCTAATCCTAATCCTAAAACGCAAGATTACACAGGATGAAACTACTAAAATTTATAAGAGGGCGGCCGACCCAAGAAACCACGAGAGTGGAGGCCAGTTTCCCTATAGTTTACTTAGATAGAGACTTCCCCCGACAGGCCAGCACAACGGACATACTCCCCTACTGCGGAACGTCAACGAGCCCAGCAGCCGAGCCCCAAAGTTCCCAGGCTGGCAGTCCCAAAATTGTCCCAGCAAAGGCGCGGAGACCGGCAACCGAGGTACCTTGGCTCTGGATAACGGGATAACTTATCGTACTAAAGTCATTTATCTTACTCCTGAAATATGTGTATGAAAGACAAACATTATATAGCAACTTTCATTTTAACTGTTTGTCTTTCTTGCACTTTACACCAGTATTAATATACACCATTTCGGCCGGGCAAGATCTTCCTTCCATTGGGGCTGAGGCGTTCTAAGTTTGGCAAGTGGTAATGAACTTGTAATGAACTTATTATACATAGACAATTTGAACGTGAATTAATACTAAAAGTTGATACTAGTAAAAGAAGATAAACTTGAATATGTCCGTATAAACTCGGGCTCATAGAAAACTAATTCTTCCCTATTGGAAATTAATTGTTCTTTCACGCTGGCCGTGTGTAGGCTTAAGTATGGAAAGAGACTCAGACTGAAAAATGCAATGCCATAGCCGGGATTTGAACCACGGATCTTCTGGTTGGAGCGGCTAGTTAGAGCGACTGGATGGCAACCAGAAGATCTGGAGTTCAAATCCCGGCTATGGCACTGAATTTTTCAGTCTGGCTCTATCTTTCCATTATCCTTCCCTAGGCAGGGCCCAAATGACCTTGTTGTCGACGGGCCCTAAAACCCCACACACTCACTCCTTCCCTAGTTTCATATACTGATATTTTTCTCATGAATGCTCAAGTAATATACTCAATCATGAAGAAAGAGGCAGATAATAACTTTAGCCATAATAAAATGGTACTAGAAAAGTTTTATTTTACTAAACCTTGATTATAATTTATATACAAAACAATTAAGAACTACTTAATGGTGTTGCAGACTCTTATTTAAAAAGTAAGAGGTATATTCAGACAGCAGCAAACTTTATGTAAACAGTATATTTACAATTTAACAACCAGTAGAAAAATATATGTAGTTTAAAATTCGAATTATGCAGGTTTATTTTTAATATAAATTCTTTGATGCATGGAGAGTACGGTCTCACTTGACTTAAACCTGTAGAAATGATGCACAGATATGCAGTATTAGTTACTTATTAAGAAAGTGAAAAAATATTCATCACCTTCTATTTTGGCATTTACATATATTAAGTAGACGGACTTGTCAACCTAAAATTGGTTTGTCCTGAAGCTGCAAATTATGCTACACCCTCAAGGTAGCTCGAGAAGATAAAATGGACCAAAAAATCAGATTATATATAGTCACGATTGAATGTTTTAAATAATAGAAATAATAGTTCATCTGACTTCAGTAGTACGTGTGACGTTACTCTCCCACTCAATCACCCGTTGGATAATAAGTTGCTGTAAGCCGTTTGCTTGCTCTCTCTTGGAACATCCTTCGGCCTGATCAGATGGATTTGTCCACAGCCTCTTGAGGCAGGTAACCGGCCACTGTGGCCACCCATGTACTATAATTGACTGTAGTAAATATTCTTATTAAGTGAATTGTAGTGTTAATTAGTGTCATCAATACCTTTTGTAGAAATGAATCTAAATAGAAACCCCCAACCTTTCACAAAGCATGCATTCCGTAGCAATTGAGCTAATTACTCATAATTCAGTTTCATTTATTATACAATCCAAGTAATAAATATAATTTCATCTACCAAAATCCTCCTACCAATATAATTGATAATCAAAATATATTAAATATTATTCCAATCTCTATTGTTCCTAGTATTCCAGCTCAAGCACCAAAGATAAAATATAATGTTCCAATGTCTTTATGGTTTATTGAGATGTACGATCTGCCATGTGCTCCTTTATCCAGTTCCACCCAGAGTTAGGTCGTCACAATACATATATAACGTTGCTGGATTATAGATCTGACATGAAGACAGAATAAGCAAATGCAGATATGAGACAAGAAATTGTTGAAAAATTTAGGAGTTTATAAATTAGTGTGTCAAAAACATAGCTTAGTCTTGTAATCATTAAATAGGAATCACACATCTAATTATAATATTAAATAGAAAAGAGCATAATAGATAGAGTCAAACTGAAAAACTCAATGCCACGGCCGGGATTTGAACCACGGATCTCCTAGTTTCCGTCCAGTCGCTCTAACCCATTGAGCTACCATGGCCAACATACCGTCATGACTTTAAATTCTCCAATTGACTCATATATTATCCCGGTAAACCGCTAGAGGCTTTCGCATTCGAGCTACACCGTTTGTATTATTTGTTGTACTTACTATTGTAAGTAGTTTAGTCCCAGGATTCATCTTAAACTCTTATTATTTAAGTTAATAGATGGAAATTAGTCATTCCTTCAAACTAGTATTATATAGGCTAAGGTTTTGGTTCGACAGAGTCAAACTAAAAAATGTATCAAGTATATCAGTCAATTGGAGAATTTAATTTCACGACTGCACGTTGCCCATGGTAGCTCAATGGGTAAGAGTGACTAGACGGAAACCAGAAGATCCATGGTTCACATCCCGGCCGTGGCATTGAATTTTTCAGTTTAGCTTGACCTATCCAAAGTCTTAGCCTATACACGGCTAGTTTGAAAGAATGATTACTTTCCATCATTTAACTTAAATAAAAATAGTATAACTTATTTTCTAATCTAGAACACCAGATTTAGAAGTTAGTTTTATTTTTATAGACTTAACTGGTGAATATGAGGAGTAGGGCATATTAGATATGTGTGCATGTTTGTGCGTGCGCATGTGTGTCATTTTGGACGTCTAAGAGTCAGGAATAAACTAGCTGTTGCATAGAATGGAAAATAGTCGAATATGCTTTTAATTATAATAGTGATAATTTACTAAATAATTCCTCATATGAAGCGATATGCAGATATAAGTTTCAAGTATAATAAACAAAAATAGAATTGTAGCTTGCTAGTCATATACTTCATAAAAGGAAACAAAATGTTTTTAATATATCTTATTATTAAATGTTGTATTGAATGAAAAATTAAAAATGTAGTGTCTTATTCGATATTAGAATAGTGTTTTAATTAAAATACATGTGTAATAACTATATACAAATAATATGGCATGACTTTTTGCAGGAAACGGATATCTTTTCATTGAGTATTTTTGTCTATCCATTATAATAACGTCACATATATGCCAGGCATATCTTACAATTATCTCAAGAAATAAGGAATAAGGCGTGTCTGGTTTCGACTCGCTGATTCCGAGATAAAGCATGGGGAAATTGCATGCGAGTAAATTCTGTTTATTTAATCGGTATTGATTTAATTTAAAACCACATAAAACACTGTGTTAATAAACTCAGTTTATCTAAACCACGTTTACTTCATTTAAACCACATAAAACATGGTATTAATGATTGACTAATTTGCATGTATTCATACATATGAATTAGTCCAGAAGTATTTTAATAGTGTAATGTCTAATTATACAACACGGGAGACTCAACCGGTCTT
>CM060952.1:161679745-161699745 GCA_030765055.1 Mantis religiosa
AGGAAGAGGAAGAGGAGGAAGAGGAGGAGGAAGAGGAAGAGGAAGAGGAAGAGGAAGAGGAGGAAGAGGAGGAGGAAGAGGAAGAGGAAGAGGAAGAGGAAGAGGAGGAAGAGGAGGAGGAGGAAGAGGAAGAGGAAGAGGAAGAGGAAGAGGAGGAGGAGGAAGAGGAAGAGGAAGAGGAGGAAGAGGAAGAGGAAGAGGAGGAGGAAGAGGAAGAGGAAGAGGAAGAGGAGGAGGAAGAGGAAGAGGAAGAGGAAGAGGAAGAGGAAGAGGAAGAGGAAGAGGAAGAGGAAGAGGAAGAGGAGGAAGAGGAAGAGGAGGAAGAGGAAGAGGAAGAGGAGGAAGAGGAAGAGGAAGAGGAAGAGGAAGAGGAAGAGGAGGAAGAGGAAGAGGAAGAGGAAGAGGAAGAGGAAGAGGAAGAGGAAGAGGAAGAGGAGGAAGAGGAAGAGGAAGAGGAAGAGGAAGAGGAAGAGGAAGAGGAAGAGGAAGAGGAAGAGGAAGAGGAAGAGGAAGAGGAAGAGGAAGAGGAAGAGGAAGAGGAAGAGGAAGAGGAAGAGGAAGAGGAAGAGGAAGAGGAAGAAACACCAGTTACCCAATCTCAAAGTAACCATGTCGCTTTGAGGGAAGAAGTATTACATGACTAAAATTCCTTTATTAAACTAACGAGTTGGTTTACTTTTTCAGAGTTATTACATAAAAAATTAAGAGCTAGTGCGTTTTTCTTTATTTTTCTAAAATCAAGTGATACTTTACTCAAGTACAGTACCGTCAAAGGTGTAAAAGAATATTACCTTGTAATTATTAAGTTAATATTGCGGTATACATAAACTTAGTACTACTACTATCGGAATGTCTGTACATTTCATAATCTGATAGGCTCCAGTTCCGTATTTCATCGGAAAACTGAAGTTCCACTGCATTTCGTTCGTTGTGATCGATTTCACTCAGTTTCGCTGCACTTGCGCTTATGTGACGTAATTTGTGTGGAGTTTTACATATATTTCGGAAGAACTTGAATGGGAACGAATTTTTCTAATTATGATGTATTTTGGCGATATCAATCCACTATTTACAAGGTTAAGCTGTTGGTACACAGCTTTTAATTCCTGAGTTTCTAAGTTCAAGTATTAAGCTTTGGTGGAAATAGTTTGTAACCGGATTTTACCGTCACAATTAAATATTCTGCCAACTATGAATTTAATTGTTAGAATGTTAGAATTTAAGCTTTGCATGTTTGTCGAATGAAGTTAGGATTTTCCCTGAGATAGCTTTTAGCACTGCAGCAAAGACTACGCTGAGAATATGGGATGAAGTGGCAGAGCAAAAGGGGTGGGCAGACGCGGCACAGTGGGGTTCCTGTCGTATCCAGATTGATTCTCCCCGTGTCTCTTCGATGCCCTTCCTCTGTTCTCGAACACAGGTTCATACAAAAGATTATACGCCAAGAAATTTCAAATGTGTGTTTGAGGGGTGAGGAAGAAACTTGCCTTAAGCAGATGTATTTAACAACAAAACAACAATAAGAGTAGTAGTAATAATAATAATCATAGTAAGAATAATATGAGTGTAAAATTGTTAACTTTTTTGTAGATTGAAAATAGGCAAGAATCATTATAGATATTCCTTACGTCACACATTTACAACTCCTCTCACGCCTCTTTATAATTATCCTTAACAGCATATTACATATACTATTTAACTAAATATTCAAAACGCGTATTATTTGTTTTATAAAAACCTTATGTCATTTCATAAAAGAAGCTGCAAGGTAACAGCTTAAATAAGAGCAACTGTTTATTCAATGTTGGCTATATAACCTTCAAATGTTTGTAAGACTTGAAGCTTTCACGGCGAACATTACTAATCAAGGCTTCGCGGGTGATCAGCCGTGTCAAATTAATAAACGTCGAGCTTTCGGCCATTCAGATCCTGATCTGAAGAAGGCCATGAAGTTTGCAATGGCCGAAAGCTTGACGTTTATTAATTTGACACGGTTGATCGCCCGCGAAGCCCTGATTTTCGATTTTATTGTTGCTAACATCCCTATTTTGTTCATTAAGTAATACAAAACAGTTGAAACTTTAACTGATTCCCTGTTAATATTTAAAGATGCTCAGCGCAAAATATCTGAAGTTCCATAACCATTTAGTTAATTAAAACACGGATGAACTCGGGACAAAATACACCAGTTAACGGAAGTTCGGTATTACAATAAGGAATTCTCCTTCCTTCAGAAAATTCACTGTAACCAAGACATGAATTCAGTCTGCAGATTACTAGCCAAGGAGTACGAAACGGACCACTGTTTTCTTTTAGAATTAAAACAAATATCGTGCTTTGGGTTTGAAATAAACATTCTCGTTAGTGCAATACAGAAGTTGTTAAAAGTAAAGATGCATATAACGCAAGGACCTCCAAAACTGGGACGAGAATATGTACCCCTTTGTGCAAAGAACTCGACCCCTGGGGCAGAGCGATGACGAGGAGAGCCAAAGAGAAAATGGTGTCCTGAAAGCAAGGGTATACTGAGTCCCATATATTACCTGTTCGCATTCGACGTCGCTCGGACCCACTGCATAAGCTTTAAGTCCCATAAGGGTGGCCTATTCAGTGAGCTCTCAGAGGGTGGATCCGTGAACAGTTCGATCAACGCATGGGAGAAGCCTTCGGGAAGCGCACTACACCACCTCGCTGCAATATATCAACCATCTTGCCTGGTTGATCAACCCAAATCAGATATAATGATGCCAAACATGGTGGACAGAAAATAAGTGGTAGAAGGAAAAACTATCAGGCATTCGTTTACCCATCCGAAGAAACCAAGAAATACCAGAGTGGGTGGTCGCTGGAAATCTAACTCGGAGCATTCCAGAGGTGAGCCTCACAAGATAAATCAAGACATCTTGTTTTATAAATACTTATTTTATTATAAATGTACATTAATTGCAAAATTTTGATTGAATGTGGGAATAAATTACAAACACTTTCGTTTACAATCCTTTATAAACAATACACAAACGGCACAATTATATTGCTTTATACTCGGCAACAATGGAGTAATTGTTCATGTGTTTGGAGGGGGAAACTTTGTTCACTTTTACTGGTTGTTTCAGTTAAGCGTTGTGTAAGACGACAAAATGAAATCATTTATCTTAGCATTATAGACTCTCTCAGATATTCTTGTTAGTTTTCTAAGCTGTAAGGAACGTGTGGACTATTTCTAGCTAGACATTCATTTTGGAGCAGTGAAAACGACCGTATAACCTCAGTCCATTTATTTTAATTTTCAGTCTCGACGTCTTCCATGCTCATTTCACTCTAATTTCATTTTATATCACGTTTTGGATCTGGTATGATGTATATGTCTCGCTTTCTTTTCAGTGAGGACATCTGGCGTGGGTGAAATGACAGTGATGGATACGGTTAAGCCCGGTTCAAAGAGACGGGCTGTCCCAAACCGCGCCGCGTGCCACTCTCAAAATGGCTCCCTGCAGGAGACTCTGCGGGAAGCAACTTCTTTGATTGTCATCGGACATCATTAGCGTCAGACATATCAACTCTGGCTTCTGACTTAGCAGACGCATAAAGGCAATTTTTGTGGGTGACTTATGGAAGAAAATACCAGGAGTTACTTTTTGCACGTGTGCAGTAAACATCCTCATTAGAGAACGTAAGGTCAACTGAAGAACTCAGTGACTCGAGCAGAAATTGACTTCACAGCATGCTGAAAGTAACAGAAAATCTCATTCCTTGCATAATAAGGTCCCTTCATTTTTAGTGTTTTAATTACGTTTAACTTTTTCTTAAATGAGTAGAAGATGTTGAGGAATAAGCTTTGGATAGCGATGGAAAATTGTGGAATACCAGCAAATTTAATAGGGACTGTACAAGGTATGTATAAAAACACTACGTATACAACAGCAATAATAAGGAATGGAAGGAAAACAGAAGCAGTGGGCATAAATAAAGGAGTACGACAAGGATGCCCTCTATCGCCTATACCCTTTAATATCTCTGTTGATAATATGGTACAAGAATGGCAGCAAAGTATAAAACAAAATGTACTGAATGAAAACATAATTTTAAATACACTATTATTTGATGATGATCAAGTGATAATATCCCACTCAGAAGATGACATGCAAGAGCAGTAGGTATATAGTTTAAACAACATAGCGGAAACATATAATCTTTCAATCTCAGAACACAAAACTAAAGTAATGGCCTTTTAACTATCTAGTCTACGCAGTAGCAGTAGCAAATAACAACAAGAATATGGAGGTGAAATTAAACAGATTCAATCAAATGTGGGGACTATAATAACGCTGAACAGGAAAACACGAAAGGAAACACAGATGAAATTTTATAAGATAATGGCAGTCCCAACGTTAACATTTAAACGAGCAAAAAAAAAAAAAAAAAAAAAAAAAAAAAAAAAAAAAAATAATAATAATAATATTTTACGAATGTACGAATGTACTTGCAAGAAGAGTTTTAGATTATATGCCGAAGGGAAAGAGAGATTTGGGAGGCCCAGCCATACGCTGGAAGAATTAGTAGGCTCTTGAAGAGAACGGAACGGGGCACAAGGCCCAATCCTTGAAGATGATGATGATGATGATGATGATGATGATGATGATGATGATGATGATGATGATGATGATGATGATGATGATGATGATGATGATGATGATGATGATGATGATGATGATGATGATGATGATGATGATGATGTAGATGATGATGATGATGATGATGATGATGATGAGTAGAAGAAATATTGAAATTCACCACTCGCTGAATTCTATAGAGCCCCACCAAACACCTACGACACAACTGAAAGAGAGAGGAAATACACGTAATCTTTTGACAAATAGGTCACCACTGACATTTTTCTGCTCATTACCGAAAAATACCCAACATATTTGGAAAGGTAGAGCCAGATAGAAAAATACAATGCAGTGAACAGAATTTGAACCTAAATCATCCGGTCTCCGACCGTTGCTCTAACCACTCAGCTACCAAGATATACTGACATGTAAATATACCGGTATGACTTCTTAAAAACATCCCCAATTTGAATGTACCCCCAACTTATCGTATTAAAATATATTGTTATGTATTATCATTCGTCGACTACAATTCTTTATTTCGAACGCCATATAACTCAACTTCCACCTCAATCAATCAGAGCAGCCCCAATGAGAGCTCACGCTCAACGCGAAAGTAAACTTTCAAGAATACGTTAACAAATATACGTAACAGCCAGGCAAGTACATTGAACATCCAAAATTAAGTACAAAAGGCGTAAATGGAGATACAGCAGATGTATGAAGACCAATAGAAATCCACCCACCAAATATCGATGTGAGACAGAAGCGCTATCTTAGCTTAAAATCCTAGTGCCCAGCAAGTAATCTGGGGAGCATCTCCTCGACCATATCTGAAATCTCACATGGCCCTGATCGGATTTAAATAGGTACGGCACATAGCAATAAAAAGTAGCATTTTGAAAAAGGTGAGAGATAGTGGAGAGATCTGACCTTTACAGCTGCATTACGTGGACACTGTGGACACTACTTACCTTGTAGTACTTCTAGAAGAATGTCAGCCGGAATATCTAAGTCCCATCCAAGAACTGCTTAGATTGGGTAGAACTTGGCTGAGCAGTTGATACCGAATTTAAGGGATGCAATGAGTATAGAATCGTAATAGATTTCAGAGGAATATTGTATCTTTGTTACAGCACGTACAGGTGCATTGGGTTGGTTAAATAAATAACAAAAGTACCAGATTTCCTCTGTGAAGTAATTGGTAATTGAACTGAGCTTTTTATCAGTCCATTTCTTCTTAATATTGTGCTTTCATAGCTGCAGTTTCAGCACTACAGTGTACTACAATACATAAAGTCGCTAAAGTAAATCTCCAGGAGCCTTCACTTATTGTCTGTAGTGCGAGAAGTTGGCTTGAAGTAACCTGATTGTGATGGAAGCAGAGGTAAATATGTGATGTACAATTCATGCTCGAGGGCTGTTCAATAAAGAATGATCACAATTTTTTTCTGAAAAGGTACCGTTACTCATCCTCATAATTTTGATGGTCCTTCTCAAAATAGTCTTCCCTGAATACGATGCACTTGTCCCAGCGTTTCTGCCAGTCTTCAGAGTCGTGCTCGAAACCATGTTTGAGAGATTCTTCAAAATAGCCTCTGCAGCCTTCACCACTGCTTCTGATGATGGATAATGCCTCCCACGAAGGCGTTTCTTCAAGTTAGGAAATAGAAAAATATCACATGGGGCTAAATACGGATTATAGAGTGGGTGAGGGATACACTTCACGTTGATTTTTGCAAGATATTCAGCAACAACATTGACAATATGGGGCCACGCATTATCGTGGTGCAGCATCCAGCCTGCTTCACGGAAATGTGGTCCTTTGCGCCTGATATGGACTTGCAATCTTTTCAGGACATATCTGTAATATTGTCCAGTTACTGATGTGTGTGCAGCTATATCATTCTTTTTTTTTGTAATTTACGTCCTCTAACGTTGTCCTATAGGACGATGATTGGAATGGATGAAATGGTGCTCAAATGATTCCGTTGCCCGACATTCGTCTTACAGGATACCTAATGGATAACCCATAATGAAAAAGCTTATCCAGGTAACTCACCCTGACCGAGATTCGAACTTGGGACCTATTGAGCGTGAGGCAGACATGCTACCACCACGCTACCAAGGCGGGCATGCTGTTAAACCATTCCATGAATATCAAAGATTGAGATGGCCATCACTTTCCCAGCAGAAGCAAACAGTTTTGCTTTTTGGAGGGTTGGTGATGAAGGAGATTTCCAAACTGAGCTTTGATATTTGCTCTCAGGATCAAAATGATGTAGCCAAGTTTCGTCAGTAGTGATTTCGTTTGAAAAAAACTTCGGATCTTCCTCTAACATCAACTTTAACTGCCTGCAGACCTGCATGTGAATGTCCTTTTGTTCGGGAATCAACAGTCTTGGAACCCATCGCGCACAAACACGTCTCATTGTCACCAACGTGTGGTTGGCACCCAATAAATTGTTCACTATTTCAGAAAGTGATCTTAAGGTAATTCGTCGATCCTCTCTCACAATGGCAGCAGCAGTGCTGATGTTTTCTTCCGTTAGAGCGGTAACTGGAGCACCGGATCTACCTTCTTTTGAAATTGACTGTCTCCCGTCTTTAAACATTTTAAACCACCTTCGAGCTGTGTTGTAGGGAAGAACAAACGCTCCATAGGCTTCCTGTGACATTGTATAGGCCTCAACTGAAGATTTATTGAGACGAAAGCAGAATTTCTAAGCCACATATTGTTCCTCGCGTGTTACCTCCTTTGCAGCGGTAGACGATACTGAACATGTCTGAACTTGCCTGGTTCCCACAGGTGGAACCCGGTGTAGCAACAATGAAACTACTACGGCATGTTTCTTTCACATTAAGCTGATAGAATATAATAAGATTGAATTTTAGTGCGAAAAATTACGACCGTAAAAAGATTATGACCATTCTTTATTGAACTGCCTTCGTCATTTATTACTTTCCGTTGGATCTGTTTCCCCTTAAACAGATCCCTAGTTCATAGTTTGCCGTATCTAGGAAGCTTATACAGAACTGCAACGGCAAATCCATTCTATAATAACTTAGTACATAATTAAACTGAGATGCATCAGTTTCTCTCGCATCAGTATCCAAGTTTCGCTGTCTTGTTATCATATACTTGATTTAGCGCGTATGCACATTGACACGTGTCTCGCCGGCAAGTGCGGCAACTGCTACCCAGGTCTGCCGTATTACAAACTCACTGTAAGAGACTTCTCTTTCTCTAATGTTGAGCAAGACTTCAAAATTAATATTTTCATGAGGGTGAGATGAGTTAAAATAAAGATATGTCTTCCCTAACTGCGGGAAATGAAGCCAAGCCGAAATTCGATTTAAATGATCTTCTAATCCTAATTCAACTCATACTCCGAAAATATTAAGTAAATGATTGAAATGTAGTAGAATAAAAAATAATAATAATATAAACATTAATTCCTTACTATATCCAGATCTTATTACAAAATACTAATTACTTTGTCGATAACGAAGCTCATCTACTGCAAGTTTACTGTGTATATTTGAGTTACGTACCTTCTTGGTAGAAATTCTGACTTATTTACTACCCGTAAAGTACATTAATATTGTTTTAAGTGATTTCTACTTGAATTTATGTAAGCGTAAAGAGAATTTATTTCCATCGATTATAAGGTTGCATGTAGGTTTACATTTACTCTCTAGCCAGGTCTAGGATGTCAAGGCAGCACTTACTTTCCCTTGCTAAATTATTCATTGAGCTGCGAAAAAAATGCACAGCTCTTAATTGACTGGAAGAAGAGGGTGTGGTAACAGTGTCTTCGCACTCGTTGTTATGAACACTATTTGTTGCTACACTTTCTAACGCCTACCTAATGGAAGAAACACATCCACCGGTGAGGAATGCATAAATGAAGCGAAGAGACAGATGAACGAGGGCGAAGGAGGAGGAGGAGTGATTCTCCTGCTTCGTTTCCCCCCTTCTCTCTCGTTTGCTCTTATTTTTTATTCTCTTTTGCCCAAGAGGAGAGGAAAAAAAGAACAAAAGTCTCTATTACTGGAAGGCCTGTTAACTTGCGGGCAGGTGCAGCGTCTGTGCGCACGATTTGTTACACGTCTCTGTCTTCCTCCCGCACACTTTCCCCTTTCTTCCTCAGTTTAACGGGAATGATCGTCGAGAGGGAATACCATCGTGGTAAAAATGTTTGGCCGAACCTAACAGAATAAAAATAGTTATATACAAGTGGCGCTTCTTTACGTATACTCAACAAAAATGAAGAAGAAAACAGACTGCATGCCCATCATTTACTAAAATAAAACCATGTGACGAAAAGTCAACGGGAATAACAACAGGAATCAATTGCCATACTCAGGTTAGATACTAACATATTGTTAATAGAAAAAGGATCCCGAATAACACAGTGCTTTTTCTGGACTATTTCACATTTGCTATCTCATACAAGTTTTGTTCAAATAAAACTGTACATGCGAAAAATCTAATTTTGATGTGATAGTCTACAGTGATTTACTCAAACCGACATTGACTGCAATTGAATTAGTCAATATTAAATGCCAGGCATATGAAGTAAAGTCATAGTTTTTGGGTAGATAGAGTCAACTTGAAAATTTCAATGCCACGGACGGGATTTAAACCATACATATCCTGGTTTCCGTCCAGTCGCTCTTACCCTTTGAGCTACTGTAGCCAACTTGCCGTCATGACATATTCTCCAATTGACTCATATTTTCTCAGTAAACCACTAGTGGCTCTCGCATTCGAGATACACCATTTGTGGCGACTTATTATCGTAAGTTATTGAGTCACAGGCTTCATCATTTAACTCTTATTAATTTAGTTAATTGATGGAAATTAATCATTTCTTCACACTAGCCGTATACAGGCTAATCTTTTTGTGTAGATAGTCAACTGGAAAAATTCGATGCCATGGACTGGATTTGAACCACGGATGCTTCAAAAGATTATTCACATCCACCGGCAACAAGGTTGTGAAGAATTTAAGGTACCAGGTTACCCGCGATAAAAAAAATGGATGAAAATCTTATAGTAAAGTAAGGCTTTTTAATAAATATTCTAATGACACAGTAATAATCTAATGAAGTGAATTAAATTAAATGAAGGGAGAAGGAAACAAAAGAGAAGGGATAAAACTTCAACGAAAAATAAAATTTAATTACAAAATACCATGTAATAGGTATACCACATAGGTGTATTTCTATTTAAGAAGAGGAATGAATAATTATACTATTTCAGTCAGTAAATACACGTTTCAGGACTTCTTCTCGCAGCTTGAACAATAATTGAGTTAACAAACGATTCAAGCAAGCCTTATTGACGTAAATTTTTCAACATAAATTAATTTACATTTTTTTTTCTCTTTGTTAATAAGTAGGGGTGTGTTAAATATTATGGGCCACCTAAAGTTTAGCATGTGAAATCTGTAAAATTTCTGAAAAGGGCAGCCGTCAGCCGTGGCTCTAGCAGCCCTAATGGGCCAAGTCCTGCCAACCTGACTGCAGGCCTCACGCCCACTTACACAAGGTAGAGGTAGGCTATCATCAACCGATACTAGGCACTGGTCCTATACTCGGGACTTCACACCCGCAGCCCCAGGTCACATTCCGTGGTGGGGATCCAAAGCACGACGGGGAAGCCCACTGCGCCACGGTGTAGGACGCCACCGTTACCCCTACCGCCACCCCAAATTCTGTATATACCTCATTATTATTTTATTCGCATATAGTGTGGTCTCAAATAAAATTATTTTCGGAAAACAAATATTTGAAATTTAAATTGCTTTATTTTCCATAACCTATTATTTGCGGTCTTTCTGTAATTTTCTCCAGACATTTAAAAAATTATCTACTTTAATACTGTGCCGGCGAATTTTGTGTTCGTCGCTTATAGGTCAAATTGCGTTTTTTGCTAAATTCCACAATTGCCTATTTTGTCTTAATCACGCCGCTATTTCTGCGACACCTGTTATTTAAGTTTAATGAGTTTTCAGGTAATAACAGTGACGCATGCACTTTACAAAGATATTAGTTTTTAATTTCTCTAAGCCATATTACTGCTAAATTCGTTAGATTACCAAGCCAGTTATCCTGAAATTGCTACCCTCAGTCAGGCATTTAAAAATAATTATTGTTTATAGTAACGTCTTCTTCTTCCAGTACAAGTTTGGGTTATTCTCGTCACGAAAATGAAGTGTCGTTTGAACTGCTGGTTCCATTTCTTCCCAGAACGCCTTTATCCCCGCCTTCCTTTGGATTATAAGAACATGCTTGCCACAGGAGTCGATCAGAGGACATACTTTGCACATTTTGGTATCATTGTGCCGATAGATGTCACTTTTTCTACCATAATTGACATATTTTGTCTCTGGCATTTGTCCCTAATATCAATCTCAAATTCTCATTTCGGTCGCTGTGATGTCTTATTACATCTCCTCAAAGCCCACGTCTCAATTGCATGCTCCAGGGAGGTTTTGAGACAATATTGTGACTTCGTGGGTTAGTAAAATTAAAGCTCAAGTTTGCAGAAATTCAAAATGCTCTTTATTTCCGTATAAAGACACTTTTGTACACCCTTTTCAGCAGAATTACGTAAGATATACCAACACAGTCTCTCGTGGCTTCTGCACATATAAAGAAAGAAAATAATTCCCTGTCAAATCATTATACATTTATCAGTTCTCAACTCGCAGCTCGATGCAGTTTAAATGCCCACCACACACTGCATGAAAACTGACCATCGACCATTCACTAGCAGCCGCCTGCCGACGATACAGGCTGTCCAGTCCAGTCTTGTTGCTTTTATAAGCAAACCATCGTTTCTCGAAAGCTCAGGAAGCTTCACGGACATTCATGGTGGAGTGATAACGTCCAGACTATCTCCGGCTCTATAACCCTCTCTCTCTCTCTTTCTCTCTCTCTCTCACAAGTGTTCAGCACTAAACAGTCCACGGGCGTGGCTATCTGTCTCTTTCACTCCCCGCTTCTATCTCTCTCGGTGCTCGTCTACGCAGTAACAAAACAATGTCTCGCGACAATATATTATTTTGTAGAACATGTGACTTTTTTCCCTTGCATCACGAAGAATACAGTAGTTTTTCAAAGTTCTTCACACTACAATTGTGACCCTATTGGTATGACTAGGAAATTATATTTATTTACTGTTCGTGGTCGTAAGCATTTTGGAAAATGCACAATGTGCAAGACATCTTACTGAAACCTAATTTTAAATTTCTTACTTGTATAGATATTTAAATGCTATTTGATTTCCTTTTAAATTGTATTTACAGGATAAATTCAAGTTTTAAATAAATGAGTTGTTGAAGACCTATAACGTTATCTTCTTCTCAAAATTCTTGATTTTTCCAAAATATACAAATATATTTATCAAAATTGGAGCGTTAGTTTTTTAAAAAAAGATATAATAATTTTCTTTGATGCCCATTTGAAACACAGTATATACAACTTTGAAACAAACTGTTTAAAGAATTAATCAAGTGTAACTTTACTGTGGAAAAATATTGGACGTCGCTGTTACAGTGTGCAGTTGTGCATTTATAGCTTCAGTTAATCAGTAATTTAAAATTTGCATGCATGGATGTTTTCATATTATCACAAAACTTAAATTACTTAATTGTTCACATTTTAAAAAAAATTCACAGAAGCATTACTTTAATTTGACAGAAGTTCTCTTCAAATTTCTACATAGACAAATCTTAATAGCTACAAGTCTTAATAGCTTTTGCAGCAATGTACTTAGCCTTTGAAAACCATCTCAGAAACGAAACCAGATAATATAATTCCTCTTACTGTGTTAAGCATAATAGAATTTTTAATTGGAAGTAACGGTCAATTTAGACCTATACCATCTTTTCAACAGGTTTTCTTTTCCTGAGCAGTTTAGTTGGGAACCGCTATATCAATGCGCAATTATTTCGTACAAAGTTTTAATTTTAATGCATAACATGAAATAAAGCAGCGAAGTTGGAAATAACCTTGTGGACTTCTACTGAATTACTTCCTCTCGCTATTGTTGCTATATATGCTACGTACAATCTTGTGTAACCGCTTTGTTGAGTTTTAAGTGCAGACTTCATACTACAGTTGCATCTCAATACAATAAGAACTATGCTATTTTGCGTTGTCAGTTTTCTGGAAATAACAAAAGGTTCCTTTCATACAAAACGGAAAATAATTAAACATTTACCTCTTTAATTTAATTTCCAGTTTATTACAACTGTGGCAAAATCTACGCAAGTAGCAGGCAATTCTTAACTCTTAGTTGCACTTACATATTTTCAGAACGGAGGAGTAAACTTCTGTTTTCCTTGAAAGTCAAGGGCAGTAGATTTTGGCAAGGAGATATTTAAGAAGGCTCACGTTGATTGCAGCTTGGAAGACGGCGATCCTCCACATTCACATACCAGAGAAACGAGTCAGAAGCAATTTCCTTGGCAGCACATCAGGCTCGTTTTCTGAGAATCAACAACTCACCTTTCTGCCTTCTCTATGGCTAGAGTATAAAACAGGTCTTTAAACCTTCTCTGCGTATTTGTAATTGCTTCAAAACAGGCTTGATGTAACCGATACTATAAGTGGCCCAAATATTTGGTCACACATTGTGTGGTAAATCGTCACAACATTCAAATAGATACCGAGATTATAAATGTTGTCCATTGAACATAAATACTAGGAAAGTACTCCCGTATAGGCTGATATCTATACTTAGGGGTAGTGATTTTTCGCAAATGCGATATAGTGCGATAAAGTGCGAACTAGACTCAAAGTGCGATATAAATGCGAAATCTAAAATTTTCCCAAATAATATTTTTTTTTTCCTCTGGAAGCTTTAACTCAAGGGTCTGTAGAACCTTTGTATGTTTAGAAAGTTATAAAGTAAGTGGCCACTCTTCTGGAATTGTTCCACCATTGCCCATATGAGGTACATTTGGTACTGAACCTGGTTCAGTTGTTTTGCAAAATAAACCCCTCTCACCACGTCTAATGGCAGTCATAAGTCTATCTTCACAACACAATTAACGGAACATATCAATCCTCCGAAAGCCAACATCAATCCTAATTTTAAGGAAGTCATAAACACATGTTAAGTCCAGTTGGATTTCTTAATTGCCAAAGTTCCCATTTTCGTTGTTCTGTTTTTTTTTTTTTTTTTTTTTTTTTTTTTTACATTTATATTCTCCAACTTTAAGTCATATGGGACGATGAATGGAACTGGTGAAATGATGCTCAAATGAGCCCAGGGTCCATCTAGTTTACACTTACTCAACATTCCTCTTTCAGGATAAGGGAAAACTCCTGAAAAAAAAAAGCCTTACCCAGGTAACTCACCCTGACCGAGATTCGAACTCGACACCCCCTGAACGTGAGGCAGATATGCTAGCATCCACACTACCGAGGCGGATATTCATTCTTTGCGTAGGTCACGTTAGTAAATGTGAAGATGGTGAGAGCGAAAATATTAAATGGCTGGCAGAGAATTATAAACACGAAAGCTCAAGTTAAGCGAAAATATACAGAGTTTGCTCGAGCGGCTCTGCAATTCATTTGGGGTCCTAGCAACACCGTAGATGCTGAAAGATGTTTCAGTAAATATAATTTCATTGTGGCAGGAGGACTCAAATGACAGAACATAATATTGCAATATTACGTAGAAAATGAAGCTAGCTACAGTGAAGCATTGAATATTATTTTGAAATACCAGCAGTTGATTCTGTTTTAGGTTTGTTTTGTTTTCAGATTTTGGTAATACTGAAAAAAATAATAACATGGTAACCGGAATCCTTGACTACAAATTTTATTGATGGACTGACGATGCAAGCAATTTGTTTGTGAAATCGATCTCAATTAGAAACAACAATTAACATAATTTTCTTAAGATAAGTGAAGTTTTTGTTACAAATATTTATATTTGTGTAATGTTGAAATATGTTCACTGTTTTCATTCAACAGCGTTACTGAATCATAAACTTATGAGTTATGGCATAGGCTAATTTTGTTCATTTTCTTTGTATTGTGCTAGCTTTACATCAGTAAAATTTATCTTTTTTGTGTTATGCAGTATGCTCTAGTCTGTGTCAGCTTCTTCTATATTTCTATGTACTGGTTTAACCTATATTAATGTAAAATACTTTCATACTTTATTAACTTTTAACTCACTGTCATTAATAACCCTTCATAAATGTTTTTTAAATCTCATATAAATAATGTTAATATTTATCATATAAAAATTAACTCAAATTAAACTTTTTTTTCAAAATGCTATCAAATGCTAAATTGCAAATGTATAAATGCTATAAAATGCTAAATGTAAAAATCAAAATGCTAAATTTCTGATTTCAAAATGCTGAATATCACTACCCCTATCTATACTCTATCTCACGCTGGTTTAATCCTGCTGTAAACAACCAGGCGGAGCTGACTCAGCTCGCCACGTGTTAGACCCTACATGTACGCACATAAGTTTTGCAACACTAGCTGTATATATAGCAGCGATAGCTTCTAGACAATAAATATATCGAGTTGGGTTACACATTAATTTGGTAAATCTATGAGTTGATTCATTTCTGAAAAACTAGTCATGCGTTTAACACTTTTCGTAAAGTTGTCGTATTTATCCACGCGCTGTTTGCATTTACGCGATTTTCCCGGTGTTCTTAGAGTTCCGGATGCTTGCTGTTCCATTCTAACCCTATGTACACTACTTGCGGAAACACCAAGGAGGTCATCAGTTTTTTCTCAATGATTTTAGACGATTCCGGGTTACTTTCTTTAAGCACCGCGAAACAATGCGCGATCATTCGTCTCTCGTCACTTTTTAAAGGTTTGCCTCGATTGCGTTTCATTTCGGCTGAAGCACCGGCCTGCTCCATGATGAAAAGCTTACTGATTTTAAATTGCATATACAAAAGTGTTCTTGGGCATGTGTGGTACGCGAGATGTACAGGAAATACAGTGTTAAATATCAGAAGCAACTCCACAGTATGAACAATAACATTTAATCAGCATTCAACTCGATACAGACCTCGTTACGAGAGAGCTGCATGGTATAGGAATGCAAAAATAATATATAATAGCAGTGTCCTTTAGTAATTGTTAAATAAAGTACAGCTTAATTTAACATAAGTTAATGGTGTGTATAATTTCACCTGTCTTCTGTCTAATCTGTATATAGTAATATACAGAACACATATATTCTTTATAATTTTTTATTTATCGATCAGCAGTACAGTGCTTTACAGATCAGAGTGAAAAGAAGGTAACAGGACAATAAGAACACATATATGTGGTATGTGAAGCAGAAAGATAAAATGTGAGGCTATTATGTTTATAAGAATCGAAACATTTGCATACTTTTCTTTCTCCGAAATCAGCTCACGTAGAGCAGTGATCAGAAAACTACTTACAGTACTAAACTTTAAAGGAGGGTTTATCGTACGCATGCAAATAAAAGGAAGCGCCCATTAGCTTTGCTAAACCAATCAACATCTTAATCGTTGTCCCAATATCTCTGTATCTGTCTCTCTTCCCACCAAGATGTTTACAGCAGGATTAAACTAGGCTGAGATAGATTATACAGTCAGTGGGGCACCTTATTGGTTGTTCTGTTCCTCTTGCAAGTGGGTGACTAGATGTAGGCATACATCGGTCGTGTGGAACAAGCTCATGAAAGACCTTTTTATCTCACAGCACTCTGGGATTGATAATGTGTATATGAACAGTGTAAGAGAATTGCTTGAAGTTTATCACAGTATAATATATATTGTCGCGGCGATGCGCATAAAAGTTTTGCGCGGAGAGATAACGCGGCTTGTTTACACAAAGGAACAGACAAAGATAGCACGCAGATAAAGGTCTGCCGAAACAAACAAACAAACTGAGATAAATGAAAATTTCTGCTGACATCTTGATTGATAGAGATTATTCGGTTTCTTGATTATTCTGGAACAGTCTGTAATTACAGATGAGGTATTTAAGGTAGCGACGACTCGCCAAAAGCTAGTCGAGAACAGTAGTAAACAGAGCAGTAGTAGTAAACAGCTGTACAGATGTAACAGGAGTGTAATAAACAGATGTAATCAGAACGCTGTTGTTGTGATCATCCACCTTGGTAGATTGTGTATGTGATGTAATTCTGTTACGTAAGGATTGAAAAAAAGTGTATCTCTACGAAAATAAAAAACATTTTGGACTTTTAATTTAACGGATCCACAAAGTCACAATATCACTTACCTTCTCTTTCTTTTAATCTACACCCCGTATAATAAACGATGGTTACTTTTACCATTATTTTTCGAATGTCAAGCTTATTGCAACATTACTGACAGTCACTCTTTGAAATTTTAATTTAAGTTCTAAGAACTACAGATTCCACATAATACTCATTTGCTTAATATTACTTCCTTAAGATGGATTTAGTAAAGATTTCTTAAATAAATTAAAGCAAAGCTACCCCCAAAAAGATGTTCAGATGTCACTTCATAAATTACAATCCTTGTTTAATAGCTTTGCCTGGGAGTCAATCTTTCAGTTTTACTGTCATCTTCTATCATCATTCCATACACCCTAATTTCTAAATTGTGTGAAAATTCTTATATGAATAGTGTATACTAAACAAGCTTGTAAATTATTTGGATAGAAACTTAAACTGCTGGAGGAATCCTTAAATTACTTCTATGAATAGATATGCATTTAGGTACACAGGACTACATGACATGTATTCATTGGTGTTCATCAGATGTAGAACTTTTAGCAGTTTAAACCAAAGAAATTTAATGTTCAACATTCATTCTTCTTGCACCGTTTATTATTTATTCTTATATCTATTCACAAGTTATTATTCCTACAATGAATAACTTGTATCTTCTTCCGTTTATCCAGGTCAGCGTATGTAGAACTGTCTTCAGTACCCATCTCGTAGTATATGATACGGGGATACAGGAGACTTAAGCTATGACTACACTAATGGGCAACCTTTGTAATTCCACAACATTTCTACCTACATTAGGAAAAACAAAGTAATGCTGCTTTAGGACTTATGTAAAACTGGATAATTCAGTTAAAATATTGGAATATAATGGCACATAAGCTTTTGTCTGTCAGTTTTGTTCAATGTGACGTTTTGGGTTCGTTGAATTAAAAGTCTAGTTTGCAGAAATTTAAAATGTTCTTTATTACCGTAAAAATACATTTGTACACTCCTTACTGGCTCTAAAAATGACATGGCATTCACAACATGCAGCCTTGAAGGTCTCTCGTTGCTTCACCACACGTAAACGAACGAAAGAATGCACTTGCAATGCACTTCAAATAGCTGCACACACATAATTAACAGCTCAACTCACAATTCTGTTAACAACAGATTGTTCTTACACCTTGCAGCTTATTTATACCTTAGCCATTGTTTCTCGAAAGCTGCAAAGTTTCAGGGCCTTTCACGACGGCAAGAGAAGGAAAGAATAATCCAGACATCATGCTGTCTCCTTCTCTCCCCGCTTCTATCTCTCTCTTTCTCTGCAAGCGCCTAGCGCTCGCCTACACTCGAGCCGGCGAAAATAACTACCAAAAATTCACAACTAGTAAACAGGACTTCACAGACTATATACAGTGAACCCAAATATGTCTTTCATTCTCCAACAGAGAAAACGAACAGAAGATAGATGCTCATGGAAAGTGTATTTTGGTGCTGCGCCGTGCCGTACTGGGCTAAGGTTCCCTGCCATGGAAGGCAGCCGGGTTTCATCCCACCCCTGGAGGGTACGGATTTTAAGTCCCGGGTAAAGGACCGATGCCCACACAATATCGCGAGGAAATTGAGGAGCTACGATAGGTAGCGAATCCTGTTCCACAAAGCCAACTTTCTGGCTTGGGGTGCAGAGTTGCTAACCACATGTCCTCCACGTATCCCTTAGATGAACTCTCACCCATATCTTGCGTTTGTGGACGTGAGGCCGGCATTCGGGTTGGCAGTCCTTGACCCAGTAGGGGCTGTTGCGCCATGGATTAACGTTTAAATTGTATTTTGGGATGAGAGAATGTTCTTGAAAGATCCTAAATTTCAGTATCGACTTTCCTATTTATCTGAAATACCATTATTGAGTTAGCTGTACACAACATACAGAAACAGATACACACTTACGTGCAAACTGATACACTTACTTTTTTACAAATTTATTTTCATTCAGCGTGTTTATGATAACATGAATATGTATATAGCCGCAATAGTGAGCTCCTGTCTGCTGTAGAAGCCTATGAGCCAAGGATTGAAACGAGAGTTTAATTTATATAGAGAAGATGGGTAATTGGAGACATGACAACATCTTAAAATGCTAAAAATTGCGTAGTCCGAAAATTATCCAATATTAATTTATTGTAAATTCACCATTTTAAAGTTTAAAATTAATAAATAGTATTAGATATTTATTCAAAATTAATAAATATTAGATATAAATTATGATATATTGCTTCATTTTAAGAATGAGTAATCACATGCCCATTAAATCGGCAAAAGGCGTTAAGAATTGAAGTTAATTCCTAATTAATATAAACCTCTGCCAGCATGATAAAGGAAGTTAAGAAAGCGAATCTGCCATATTTGAACACTGAAGTGTGCTTACTCGAATAAGGGATATGAAATTCTATCAATAAAGTAAAAAAAAAAAAAAAATCTAGGAAAACATAAACACCTCAATAAGCTGTTCTCAGGAGGATTTTCAAAGAAGAGTCATGGAATAAAACGAACTCCTTCTTGAGAGGAAGGTATCTTATTAGTTGTTAGCTAATTATTGTTGCGCCTCAATTCCGGGAGGAAAGGCCAGGGTTAATAAAGCCGAGACCTTGCACTTTGCTTACAATGGAACGTTAGATGCAGAAGTTCCAGGCTTCACATGATGTAGCTTATCTCAACAACTTTCAAAACAAATCGTTTCCTCTATCCTTTATTGTTCTGTGTACCAAATTCAGTTATAAAGCTTATATTGTACTCTACCAGGATATCCAAAGCGGTTCAGGAGATACAAGGAAATATTGTTACATAAAATTTTAGGGAATATTTACACCAATTTAAGACGCTTGTAATCATCATCATTATTATCATCGTTATCGTTATTATTATTGCTATCGTTATTATTATTATTTATAATAATAATAATAATAATGATAATGATAATGATAGTGATAGTGATAGTGATAGTGATAGTGATAGTGGAAGTGACAGTGACAGTGACAGTGACAGTGACAGTGACAGTGACAGTGACAGTGACAGTGACAGTGACAGTGACAGTGACAGTGACAGTGACAATGACAGTGATAGTGATAGTGATAGTGATAGTGATAGTGATCGTC
>CM060952.1:161704745-161732245 GCA_030765055.1 Mantis religiosa
GTGGCTTGTTTACACAAAGAAACTGATAGGCAGCAAAGTGTGGAAATAAAGAGCCTGCAAAAACAGATAAGGATAGCCCGGAGATAAAAGATTTGCCGACACAGAATGTTCGTGTTTTATCAGGTGATGTTTTAGAGAGCATTCTATAACAGTCTGGAATTTATGAATGGTTGTGTATAAAAGGAAGCCATGGTTAGTTATCGGACAGTTGTGAAGACAGTAGTAAACAGAAACGTAACGACAGCTGTAAATGAAAATGGTGTTTTGGAAGTGAACTCTTTGTTGTGGTCAACGACCTTGGAAGATTGTAATTGAGTGTGTGACGTAATGCTGCTACTGTAAGTGTATTTCTACGGAACTAAAGAAATTTTGAATTTCTGCAACTCGGACTTTCAATTCTACGAATCCACAGAGTCACAATACTTTCAAAACATCCTCAGCGAAGCTTTCTAATTGTTAAATATGTATGTGTGGTTTTAACTGTCTTGTAGCCCTCGGTCACTTAATAGGACTTCTCAGTGGTGAATGAATTATTAAAATTTGATGAGTGATTTTTGAGCTTATCTTTGCAGCTGAAGTCCAGTTGCACGGGTGCGATAATGATTGATTATCTCCGAGCACCGCGTTGATTATCTCGACGCTGGATTCTGAAACATACCTCGGCTGCTATTGTGTTAACATGAGATCCAGTTTTAGGGTGCGGTCGCAGATGAGAAGTGATGGTGCATTTGTGTGAATAGGACATAATTTTTAACACTTGCTTTGCCAAAATATTATTTTTAATTTATTTTAAAATCCTAGATTCGACTCTTTTAAACGATTAACAAATAATAACTGTAGCAAACGTCGATATTATATGTTAAAAAAACAATTAAGAGGCGTTCGCTATGTTTTATGCACCGCGTCAGTTTCTGCAAACTACGGACCTTTACACACACACACACACACACACACACACACACACACACACACACACACACACACACACACACACACACGTCCGTTCTTTACAACGGTTAAGCCCAGAAGAAAGATGCTAGCTTCAGCCAATTTCGAGCTAATTGTCCTGTCGTAGCTATGACAAGTCGACAACTTTATATTGGTCCACGTCATATTTCTTTTGTATAAAGTTCATGGTCATATATAATATTTTACAATTTCTCTTTTTGAATAAGTTCTCCAAGCCTCTACACTTAAAATAAAATGTCTTCTTATTTTACATTATTATTTCATTATTAAAATAATGATAAATATACAATTTTATTTTCATCTACTTATCAGATTACGTTCATATTTTCACTTGCCGTCTTAAAGCTCGTTTTCTATCAGGTATAATCACAAATTAGTTTTAAATAAAATTAAACCCAAAATAAACCTTTTGATCTTAAATACACACACAAGCAAACAAATTGTCTCTGTTTATATCATTAGTTCAGATTGTGTGATATTCAAAGTAAAGAAATGTTTACCTGAAGATTTCTTGCTATATCACACAAGTTGGAAGTACTGCTAACCCTTCTCTGCACGCCGGGAAATCTGCCTAACGAGACGCAAGTCTGTTGTTGCACCTGAGACATTGCTTATAATTTGGATTACTGACATCTAACTAATAGCATGCAGGTCAGTAGCCTTATCTTGATGACATTTTCTTTTTGCACACTAAAGAAGCGCTGTCTTATGTATTAATTGAGATACTCAAGCCTGGCTTATCTTTTTTGTAATGTAGCTTAGGACTGATCTTATCTGATCTTAACCTCTAGCGTTGCATTTGCCTTCCCAAACCTTATATACTTCTTAAGTTTAGGTCGTCACATTATCCAGTTATGTATTATCCTGGTGGAAAGAACCTGATCTTATTTCGCGAATCCTACGCACAACATAGTCATCCAGTTTGACGAGATAAATGCCTTTAATCTAATCCTAGACCAAAATCTGCGCCCGACCAAGACATTTAATACACGGACCATTGTAAACTCCGGTTTGTGAATAAGAAAGCCGCTCGTAACAGAACCGTTGGAAAACAGGAAATCACAGCCACCATTGCCAATGCATTCACCAACCTGCCGTCACATTGACTCCCTAATGCGCTGATTAAGCTGGAGAATTTTGTGTCGTCTGCTAGCCTGACCACGAAGAATCTATACATTTGGAACTGGAGTTGCATAAACAAGAGATTTCAAATGCTCCCACAGGTAAAGCATCTAGTGTGTTTAAGTCAAGTGAGCGTGGAGGCCACGGAATCTGTCTTCAGAAATCGATGGAAGGAAATCTTGAAATGAGGAACAGCTCCATTGTGCTAGAACTGAGTGCCGTGCAAGCGCACTGTAGCCCAATAAATACAACGATGAAATGCATTACCTCCCCCCAATTTAACAAGATGTAAACGCGAATGTTTAGTACTGTACAATTAAAACATTGTTGTATTGTTGGTTTATGGTATAGGACAGCTGCCTATTTCACATCTCACCATGTAAGCGGACTTGTAGAAAACCTCTACCGTGGTAAAATTTCCGGACCTATGTTCATATACCATTTTTTTATCCTCTATATGCAAGAAAGTTTTCCCAGAATTTTGATATCTTTTTGTTACGCCCTGTATTTTAATACTGTTCAGCATGAAGAAATAGATTCATTAGCATTTTGGGAATAAATAATTAGTTTTACATTATTCTCTTCAAAATTAGTGAACAACAATCTATTAAAATCGACGCCTTACTGGCAAACAATAAAAGAAGAATGCCCTGAACTGACAATTTTAATTTCAGTAGTTATCTTCAGAAATAAAAGAGCGGCTAAGAGAATGGAAGGTATTTAATTTATATGATTGGCGTTTTGTACAATTTTCAATTGAAATATATTCAACAGTCTGCAATAAGTATTTATCCAGAGCACTTAAATGTTTATCGCTATCAGATAAAGCTTACAAGTATCTAGGAATCAAAACCCATTAACCTGTAAGGCAATAAACAAAAATGGACCTCAATAGTAAGTTGCAGGGTAGGGAAAGAAAAACAGATGGAGGACAATGATGTAAAACGAAAATAAGAGCAAAGAAGTAATAGCAGCCATAAAATGGCACACTGCCTAAAGGTAAATAAGCTCCCACGAACATTCTTAATGCAATTCTGATTTCTGTTTGCATAAGTTGGTTTTTATATACGGGTTCCGGCTAGTTGCTGCTTTATGGCGTAAGATTTGGAATTCTGGAACGATTTTACGGCCCTTTTGATAAGATCGTCATAAATCGAAATGTTGGTTTCCGATCTGACAATGATAAGAAAACAATTCACGAGCTGCGTTGCCTCCAAGTGGACGGAACACGTGTTGGGGAATTAGCTTGTGTCCACTTCAGCTACCGAACATGAAGTGGATACCTTACCTTGGTCACACATACGCCTAGGTTTTGATGAGTTACCAAGCAGCTACATAAATCGCTTGTTCCCTCTCAGCCTCGACTTTATGCTAAAGTGTAACAAGTAGGAGAGGGCGTTTTAAGAAGTTTCATCTTTTAGTTTACCAACTGCATTTCTGGTCAAACCTAAGTGCCGGTTTAGTCCGGGAAAAAGGAAAAAGAAATCTGTCCTCATGGATAAACCACATCCTTAAAATTCAAGGGGTTTAAGGAAAATAAAAGTATGTCAATTGGAGAATTTAATTCCATGACTCAAACATTGGCCATGTTATCTCAATGGGTAAGAGCGACTGGACGGAAACCAGTAGCTAAGTGTTTCAAATCCCGGCCGTGGCATTGAATTTTTCATGTCGCTCTATCAATCCAATACCTCAGCCTGTATTCGGCTAGTGAAATGATTAATTTCCATCAATTAACATAAACAAAAGTATGTGCCACATCATGAATTTCACGAAACATTCTTCCACAAAGAGTGAAAAACTGTATGGTATTTCACATATCTCTTTCTGAAATGTATGTCATTTATTACACATAAAACGGTGATATATTTGAAATGGTTGGTAAATTTTCAGAGAAAATGTATTTATATAGTGTCAAATTGTAAACGATTATTTAAGGATACCTGTGATTGAACATTTGAAATCCTGAACTAATAACGCTAGCATTTTAAGAAGTATACCACAGCTGTAACTTAGTGCAAATATGATACAACCCAAATTTTGTCAATTTAACTTTGATAGTTTGTAAAATATAATCATTTTTTTATTTTTGGTTACGTCAACTAAAAGGTAACTTGCAACAAAATACATTTAGGTCTAACAGTTTAACAGCAGGATCCCAATACATCCATTTTTTTAGTTGACCCTAGGTTTCTCTGTATCTCAACAACTTTAGGCTCCAGAATTTTTTAAATCTATGAATATGACTTTTTTGCCCATAATTTGAAATTTTTGTGTTTTGAAGCAAATAAAGTGTACTTAAGTGCATCTCATAATAAAACCCAGAGCAACATCTATTTATTGTGTCTCTATGAACGTGTGTAGCAAGTTCCATTAGTCTAACACTAATACTGCGACGCAAGGTGCATTTTAAATGTTGAAAAATGTTGAAATCTTTAATAGTGAGAAAACAAGGATAATGAATTAGAATTCATGTCTAACACTAACATTTACGTAACCTGCAAAGTAGATTAGAGCATTTAAAAATAGCTTGCGGATGCTATCTATGCATTCTTTGGATTCAGGAAGGCTTCCACTATTTTATAGACTATCAACAGGAAAAGCTGATTTTTTGAAAATGTTCATGAAATTTCAGTCATACATATTATTAAGAATAGAAGTAGTAGTACAACTGTATATGTATTTCTTTCACTGTAAACCTTGAAATTGTTTGTGTTTTAAGTGACAATCGACATTCTCACACATAATTACTCAACTTGATAAATTAACTATAAGCTTACACACACACACACACACACACACACACACACACACACATGCACACACACACACACACACACACACACACACACTCAGTCGACAGAGCGTTGAGGCGTATTGACCTTCAGGTGATTAGCGCTGCATTCGTTCCTTATCGGATCTTATCTGGTCGATTAGAAGAGTGAAATATTGTTAAGTTGACGTACAGTAAGTTACGAAACACAAATAGAGCGATTGGAAGCTGCGTGTGTCTATATATGATTTATTGCACCTGCCGATGTATGACACATTGCTGTCTAGAAGACATGATTATATCTGAACAGACTATACATACACTGGACTCACCGTGTATGTGCAATAAGCTGAGGTAAACATCTCCGTACTGCGAATCTTTTCCGATACGCTTTCTCGCTTTTTCCTGTAAGTACTATGCCTTGAGCCAGCCGGCTTGAGAATGGGTCCCAATATAAACAAAATACTAGTGTCACCCCACGCTTTGACACTTCATGAAACTGCCAGCGTTGCAAATCTGTATGTTGCTATATTTCACTGCATCGGTACTGAGTATTAAAAGATATGCTTACTACTATACTTGTTAAAGAAATAAATAGGTTAATTCGATAGTTAAAAAATTTAAATAATTAATATACAAAACATTTTTGTCCTGCAAACATATGTATGTTAACTCGAGTGGTCCAGTAATATCAAGCCAAGTTCAATTAAAAGTGGTGATGTCCTCGCCCGAATGGCTGAAGACAACCCCAGTGCAGCTACCCTTGTGAGGTATTAAAAACTTGTAGAGGAGATGTAGGATTTTTAGGGGACGGGGATTTAGAACACATATAATTTTAATATCACAATGTTTGGTCAAATTTAAAGGATGTAAAATAAGACCTGAAGCTCTCCTACCGACGAATATTTTCAAGATATTCTCGAGAAATAAGCCTGGTGAAAAGACGATTAGAAATCGACATTTCGGGAGCCTAAATCGTTCCCATCATAATATTTATATGAAATGTTATAAACACTAAATAGTTATAACACAAAAATCAATCAAGACAAAACACTTCTTACCAATACTTACATCACTGAACAAAAGACTGTTCGTAGTAAATTAAATGCCCGTTCAGGAGATGTCGTGAGTGTGGAAAACTAATTAGGTCAGAGAAACGTAACTACTTAATTTTATGATCAAGCTGTATCGATACGTGCTTCTTAAGCAGATGTATTTATCCCAGTCGAAATAAACATTTATAAAAAATTTTGTATTGTACATTTCCATGTAGGTACAACAGGAATAATGATATGTAACAGTATTTTTGGGTTATGTTCGGAGGAATTATGAAGGAATTATGAATTTATAAAAATATATGTAGTTGTGTGATTGGCCGAAGTAGTAATGGTATGACGTAATATGACGTAATGTGGTGACGTGCCATTGGATCGGCCAATCACAAGATTAAGAAGTAAGTAACGATAGTGACGATAAATCAATAATCTTTAGGAGGAAGATATGTTCTTCAGTCTTGTTGCATGACGATAAATCAATAATCTCGTTTTAAATAGAGAGAGATTTTTGTTGTAATGGTGGAGTGTGATGAATACTGGTACTAGATCAGGAACATTTTAAGTTATAATTTGAATCTGTATAAATATAACCAATTACAGAATTTGACTTATTTATCCCGAACCACGCCTTGAAACACAGATATCTCATGACTCTTATTTAGAATAAGATGATACAATTGGTGACCAGAGGAAATAGATGGCCGCAAAATCTCACACGAGAAGAGAAAGAATTGTGCGTCCAACATAGAAATCCTGTCCCAAATTGCACCCGAACGGCTGATGAAGACGTAGATAAATTAGCGACGAATACACACAAATTCCTGTCCCAGGTATGCAATGGGCTTTAAACTAAAGACAAATATCTCAGAGCTGGTCGTTACCTGATGGCTTTGAAACACCTTTCTCTTTGAATGGAGTACAATATGTTCATTGCTCTATGCTGCTGTGCATTCAGCCGTTATTACAACATAAACAATATTCACTACCTCCTCCAATAAACAACGTGGGAATATCGCTATATTCATGGCCATGAAAACAAAATGAGGCCTAAGTTTCTGATAAAGTACCATATTATTCACCGACAATATTACCTTTTCTTCTTATACAACACGCTTTAAGCCATTTAGCCTGTTCGGCTCCAAAATCTTGCTCCTTGCATCTTTTCCTCGGTCTTCCTAAGTTTCTTAGTCCTTGTGGTTAGTAATTATATGTCTATTTTCTTGCATTCTATTTGGATGCTGCTTTCAGTAGGTTCTATATTCCGTTATTGATCTATTTAATTCTGATACTTTTAATTGTTGTATTTCATCATTTTGTTTTTTGTGTGGTTTTGTATATCCGGCTATGCTTCTAAGGTACTTCATTTCTGCTGTTTTGTATACTTCTTTTATGTTATGCCTTCATCTTTGTCCAACTTTCTGAACCATACGTTACAATGAGGGCAGCCATTGCTTTGTAAAATGTTATTATTGAATCTTTTCTTACTTTATTCCTTAGGGTTATATTTATTTAACCCGTTATGTAGTTAAATTTATTTAAACTTTTTATTGGTGTCTATTTCCGATATGTATGATACTTCACACCAAATTACATTAAACTTTGATACTTGTCGAATAGTTTTATTTTCTAGAACTATTTTAGAGCGAATTGAGTGAATACCTATAAATGCCATAGTTTCTGTTTTGCTTATAGATATTTCTAGCGTCAATATTATTTGAATTATAAAGTTGTGTATAATACGTGCAGTGAAGCAATGAACTGCGTATTTCCATTCACTTGTGTAGCAGCAATGGCCCAGTCTGTGTTGGATAGAGAGAATTGAGATGTCCTCATGTCTACTCCTTCTTCATTCCAAGATTCTTATACGAGTCTCCAAGATTCATAGATTCCAGTCTATGACTTCCTCTGGATATTTCAGAGGAAACATTCATTCAAATCGTCCAGAAATCCTTATAGACGTTAAAGATAATATAGAGAAATTAATGGTATGACACAAAATTAGTTTAACAATTTGGCTAGAGGTTTTGAAAATTGTCGTTGCATTTTTTTAAAAAAAATGGATGATTCTAGATTTATGTAAAATGACACGTTATTACCATAATGTACGTTTTTGTACAAAGTAGGAAGAACCTGTTTTGAATAAATCAACCTCTAGTATTTACGAGTACTTTGGGCTGAGTTCGGTCTTCATTAGTAATTTTTAATTTGAAAGAAGGTCATATTAGTAATAAACGGCAGGTAGGTATTGGAAAATACATTTATTTATGTCATGTTTGTAATTTGTTGCAGACCATACAACTGAAATCCTTAGCTATCAATCACTCATTTAAAGTCCAACAGTGACCAAAATTAACTGTTCATTATGACAGAGGTTGACATACACCTGTCTGTGACCAATAGTTCAAATTTGGTCATTTTTTTAGGAAAATGCTTTTAACTGTCAAAGCATTTTGATCCTTTACTTTCAATTACATCGTCCTGGCGTATTCTATGGACAATGTTCAGAGACTTGTGGTGCAAATCATAGCTTTATGCCTATTGCAATTCAAAGAATATCTACTAATGGTATTTTATAAATTGAATTTCAAATATATATGAAACATAACATGACTAAATGTAAGTAAACATTTCTTAAACCCGATTATAGTCACATAGTACTCCTGATGGTAAAATTAGATAATTTAAAACTTTGGTACATCATACTAAAATTATTAGAATAACTAATATTTATTTATTCCTCAAATAATGCCTTTAAATTGATTAATATTTTTGTTATTCTTTCACATTATACTACTTATATTTAATGTAATAAATTATTTTGAACATTTTAAGAAAGCTACATCGTTAACTTCAATTAAAGTATTAAAGGAAACACTAGCTTGAAAATGATATAAAATCTATTTCTAGTTTTGACCCCTCTTTGACCTTTCTCTCTGAGCACTTGATTGGTTACTCGGTTTGTATATTTCTTGTCTTTTTGAGCACTAAAGAGGTTCCATGTTGTATAGTTTGTAATCAATGTTGTTTAAAATTATCCCTTAAATAAGCTCGGAGAGAATGATATTAAGAAGCAGATAGGATATGGCTATTGCTGCGTTTTGAAATTTCTCAATTTAGAAAACGAGGAAACATTGTTAAAAAGATTGTGCTTAAATATTAAGAAATACTTCTGAAATAATAAAAAGAATAAATAAAATTCTATGCAGTACTTAAATAATATTTTTGTGTTTTCAACCTCAAAATATGGACAAAAATAAGTGATTCAGTGGTAGGGGAGAAAAGTTTCAACATATTTAGGTAAAAGTTCAAAGATTCTAACACTCCACCAAAGGGTTTCCTTAGTTCATACTTTTAAAGGTTCATTTTCTCTAGTATTCGCCGGTATCATTTGTAGGATATATGAAATAGGATATTATAGTATTCTACAGAGGGGATTTGCCACAGCTAGGCTGGTCTTTTGTACCTATGTCCCAAATAGGATATCCACGGGAGAAAGGATGAGGTGAGAGAGATGGCTGCTGACCCCAAGGAATCACGACTTGCGGGGGCAAGGTTCCTAACAATTTACTGGTTTGAAATTCCCTGGCAGTCCAGTACAACTGGCGTTCCTATTAGGTTGGACTCGAGGGGGCAGTAGTTTCCGATACCCGTGGGAGATCGGGTACGTCTTCGGACGGGGTTGAGGGAGGCCAATAATATTACCGGGTACTAGCCAGCAGCGCTAGTAGAAGGTGTGCTAGATCACCAGGCAGCCCCAACGAGGTCATATCGGTAGCCTTCCCATTTTGGAGTTTGCGCGCGTAAGTGGCGTATCCACTTCCATCCCGTTTTGAGTCCACAGGACCAGATTGGGTGGGGCGCTTGTTAGTTTGTACGTCTTGCCCTATGGAAAGAGCCTCGGAGGCGCCGGGCGCCCTTTCGGGACAGCTCGGTAACTCCCTGGTAGGAGGCCCGAGTCCTTGGTCCTACGGGTCCAGGACTAATGGGAGTAGATTCTCTGGCATGAAAAGTCCCTCCTAACACGGTCCTAAAAGGGTCCACAGTCCGGATTAGAGACCGGAGGTCGCCGCCAGTGCTGGGAATACTCCCGCCAGGCTTGTACAACCGGCATCACGTGGCCCGCGCTTCTAAACGGCACACTAGGTTGGCTCGGAGACCGGAAACTGTCCCATCGGAGTGTGAATGTGTTTGCCAGGAGCATAACTTCCTTCCATGCACAGCAGAGACTCCCGCCGACACTTCTACCCTAAAAGAGTCCACTAGTTGAGATTAGATATGAAATGATAATGGAGGTGAAATCGAGGGACAGGAAATTCGGGGAATGTAATTAACCTATTCAGAATTCGTATGGTGACCCGGGGAAACCCCCGACAAGATCAATGGCTCAGGTAGGCCGCCACGGGAATCGAAATCGTACCTCCCGAATACGCACCACAGACGAAACCGCCTGAGCCATCCCGCTCGATGACCCGAACCTTAGTTTGCATTGCATTGGATGTAAGTGGGCAAAATCGGGCATTATATCATGACATAAAGCAATGATTTTATGTACTTGACAATCCAAGAGAGATCATAAGTAATATTAAATCATTTTTATGTACTTAGAAAAACTGAATTTTCTGTGCACATTGGATAACTCATTTCCAATATGTATGTCACGTTAGTAATGCCAGTGTTTTTTTATTTTGCTGTTTTGGAAAATTTATTGGGACCCTTTGGTTTGACAATGCTATTTAAAGGATGCCATGGCTAGTGTTGCGTAAATTGAGAGCATGTATCAGCTTTCAGTTGTTAATAAACAATCACAAAATGGAGATAACAAAGTTTGAACTTTCTAAAACATTACTGGAAACAAGTTTGTAAAGGTCGCAGCTCGAGGAATATCTGAAATGGGAGAAGGTGTATTGGCGAGTGAGTGCCACAAGGATGGTTCCAACGTTTCGACAATGGAGATCGAAACACTAAATAAATATTTACCACGTTCTGAAAGACCTAAGTAAGGCATAGTGAGGATGCATGCCATGTTTTCCCAGAAAGTCCGCATAAAAGTACCCATAGGCTTTCAGAAGAACTCGGTGTATCAAAATATACCATACATCGTGCGGCAAACCCGCACACCATTGTTAAATTAGTTGGCTTCTAATTGGAGCTATAAGTTCTGTTATCCTGAGGTGAATGGTTGTAGGAAATGGATTTTTGTGGTTGTTGTCTACTCAATCGTATTAATAATGCTTTGTTTGCTGTAAAATTATTTGGTTTAATTCTTGAATCTATGTTTGTTTATCGACTTAGATCGGTGACCACCTTTTAGACTTCGAAATCTTCGCTTCTCTTCTTAATCCACATGAACACGTTCTTCCCGTCGTAGTATCAACTTGTAAGTAAGTTTTTCTTACTTCCCCTCTCTAACTTTATCACATGAGCAAACTAGTTCACCCTTCTCAAATGTTACATTATTATTGGTTTCTTATTTTATTCCGAATTTTTGCATTGGTTTTCAAAATGCATATGACTCACTGGCGTTCCGCCCACCCTGAGTTGGGGAACGCCTACCATGAGTTGTTTGTAACGGTATACATCGTTACCAAATAAGCGAAGTAAATCTCTTTAGCGTTCATGCTCAACTGCATTTTGAAAGTCCTTTGTCCCAAAACATTCCTGGCTGAGAGAATACAACAGTCTTCTGACATCGAACTTTTACAAGCACAAAGAAGGTAACGGTCCTTCTTTCCCATCTCTGCGACGTGTACAGATTTTTACAAGAATATTTTCTCTTTCTTCCACGGATGCTAGTATATATGTTATAATAAATTATATTCTTCGCTTCTTACTCTTTAAGTCAACTGCTATTTTAATCATTTTAATTTCATATTATTATAACAAGATAGTTATATTAGTTTAGCAAAGAATTTCTATTAATTTATCCTTTCTTTTTAATTATTTGACTTCGATTAATTCGCCGCCTCCTAAACGCTGCATGATACTGCGATTACAATCGCCATATTTAAGACACTTAGAATATCATACAGGAGCTGTAGATCTGTTCTTCATGAAATGGCACCTCAACAGGTGAACTTAAAATGATTATCTGTCGTCATTTTATCCGTAATTCCATGGATTGTTAGAACAGTCAGGAGATTTGTCACTTGTGTTGAATAATGGGTATACTATGGAAATCTTGATGACTCGAAACAGTTGCTTGATACCCGCCAACCTGCCAAAGTCGTTAAAAAATTTCAATTCTGCTCCAAAGTAATGAGTGTCTGGTGGAATTTTGAAATTGTAATTCACTTGGAGTTCCTTCCAAATGGATGGGCGATTGATGCGGATTTTTATTCTCAACTAGTGTAACGGATTCACGAAATTTTGAGACGGAGATACCCAAAGTTCTATTGCAACAAGACAATGCAACACCCCATACTACAGGAAAAACCTTGGAAAATATTCAGGATTGGGAGGAATTGAACTGCTACTACATCCGGCATACAGCCCTGATTTCGCCCCACGAGATTATCAACTTTTTCGATCCATGGCTCATTTTCTACGTGGAAGAAATGCTGACACTGAGGCAGTGCAGTGGGTGTCACGAATTCTTCGCATCAAGAACCGAAGACTAGTACTATCGTGGGATAATAAAACTCGGTGAAAGATAACTCAAGACCATAAAATCTAATGGTCTATACTTCGAAAATTAGTTAAGTGCTTGTCAGAACACAATTCAAATGATTGATTTTCTTAAAATAATGACATTACTTATGTGACAGTATGTATACTACTAATATTACTACTACTACGAGTTCTACTTTGAACTGTGCTACTTGAAACATAGGATCACTAGAAAAAGTGAATATATTTGCATTAAATGACGAGTAGTCCTATATCTGTTAGTTTCATCCAGCATGGATCTATGCTAAACAACTAATTATGTCTTCAAAATATTTTAACTACAGAGCAGACCATAAGGAGCGGATATGTTCCATATTGTTTATTATATAACAAACATCTTTGAACTATCAAATCATATTATATTTGAACAGTCCAAATGAATATTAGCCACTGAATAAAACGAATTATAATTAACAGGGCCTTGGTTTGCGATCATTCCGATAGTGAACTTTATGAATATCCGGCCTATTCTTTGTCCTATTCCTATTACTTCATAACATGTCCTTTAAATTGCGTCAAAATTGTCCTTTATGTATGACTACAGCCACCTGTTTCACGTCTTCACCTGGGGCTTTTTAGAAGACATATGAACTGCTACCTCCTTCGAATATACCAATGATTAATTTTGATACCGAAATTAAGGGATAAAATGAGTAAAGAATAGTAATGGATTTCAAAGCGATAGTGTATCTTTGTTACAATATGTGCAGGCAGGTGGTCGAGCCGTGTGACAAAATACACGGAAGAAAAAGTGTTCCTAGCGGGGATCCTCACTGAATGACACTTGACTTCGTTTGAAAAAGTATTCTTCGGACCCTTAATAATGGCATGACCGAGACTAATAATCACAATGGACACAATAGTCATGACGGTCATCTGCTTCTGTCTTTGGCGAAGGCAGACCTGAAGCGATGAGAAAAGATATCTAGTTGGTTCATACGTGAGTAACGAATTAAGTGCTATCACACACACGCAGCTGTATGGGAGAGACAGACCGGGACTGGCGGCCGATTAAGACGGTCATCTGCTTCTGTCTTGGGCGAAGGCAGACCAGAAGCGATGAGAAAAGATATTAGTTGGTTCATACGTGAATAACGAATTAAGTGTTATCACACACACACGCAGCTGTGTGGGAGAGACAGACCGTGGCTGGCGGCCGATTAAGACGGCCATCTGCTTCTGTCTTGGGCGAAGGCAGACCAGAAGCGATGAGAAAAGATATTAGTTGGTTCATACGTGAATAACGAATTAAGTGTTACCACACACACGCAGCTGTGTGGAAGAGACAGACCGGGACTGGCGGCCGATTAAGACGGCCATCTGTTTCTGTCTTGGGCGAAGGCAGACCAGAAGCGATGAGAAAAGATATCTAGTTGGTTCATGCGTGAATAACGAATTAAGTATTATCACACACACACGCAGCTGTGTGGGAGAGTCAGACCGTGGCTGACGGCCGATTAGGACGGTCATCTGCTCCTGTCTTGGGCGAAGGCAAACCAGAAGCGATGAGAAAAGATATCTAGTCGCTTCATACGTGAATAACGAATTAAGTGTTATCGCATACAAAGCATTCTATATACGGTCACTCTGAACAGTGATATATTGGTAACCCTTGGTCGGCAACTTCGAGTTTGATGTAATGATAAAAAGAAGCAGTCATTAAACCAGTTTGAAACGGGCATTCCAGTGTCATTAGAACCATCGTTACTCCCATACATATCCACGCATATCCTTTGACGGAACTCATCACGCATATCCTGAGTATAAAGTGCTCTACCCTGTTTGTGCTACCCACTAATCAGCATCAATTTATACTAAGGCGCTGTTGTGATTTTTTTTTTTTTTTTTTTTTTTTTTTTTTTTAGATCTTCCACTTGTTTGGCAGCCAATGGAGAACCACTTGCAAACATATTTCTCACCACTTTCTGAAAACTGACTTCGGTTGGGACTGCTTTGTTGAAGCAATGAAACAATTGTCAATGATTTCTTTGTACGATTCCCCAATTATGTCTTTTCTTGGGAATTTATGGACTCACAATAAAATACCACTAAATTATGCATCTGTTATTAAACCCGTGGTGAAACAGCCCTTATGGGCTAAGGCCGCCAACTCGACCGCTGGTCTCACGCCCATATACCCAAGGCGAAGGTGGGCTATTATCCAACCGATACAGGGAGGAAATGTGGTCAGCATCTCGGTATCCCCAGCCGGAAAGTTGGCTTTCGCAATCAGGATTAGCTACCTATTATAGCTCCTCGCCTTCCTCAAGATGCTGAATGGGCACCGGTCCTATGCTCGCGACTTAAAATCCGTGGGATCGATCCCGGGCCGCACTCCGTGGAAGGGAAACAAAGCATGACTCCTTAGCCACGTAAACATACCGCACAGATTAGAACAAGAATAAATAATTAACTGAGAAACATGCGCCGTAAAAATTTCTGGCTCGTAAGCACGTTAAAATTTACTAATTCTATTTAACAAACAGGCTATTACACTCATGGTATGAGTATCTAAAAGCTCAAAATTTCCCTCCGTTATTATAAATATTTGTAAGTTTAATTGCACTTGCGACGCACATCTTAAAGTAATACAACCCATCCGATCGTAACTTATAATCCCCCCCCCCTGTACAATGGCCTCCAAACCCATTAATTATTGTCTCGAAAACTTCAGATATCTAAAAATACAAAGATGAACTCAAATCGCTGTATGTGTGTTTGTTGTTTTTCATAGAAACTGGAATAAATAACATGCTGTTGTGTGCTTCTGCATATGTTAAGTTGTTTGTAGTGTAGAAGATAGGCAGCTGTGAAAAATCTTACAAAAACACAAGGCAAATCTCCTTTCATCCCCTACACATATGTACCTATTTGGTAATATTTTACCACTACCTTAAACAGATATAGATTAGCATCTCTAAGGCTTCTGGAATCTCTTGTAGTAGTGACATGTGAAAAACATCCTTTGTCCCCAAAAGGACATAGAGAATTCCGATGGTACACGTAGCTGCTTCTGACTTACCCCAGTGAGTGGGTTTGAGCCACTTTGGCGTTCAACAGCGCAATATATTCAGCGATATAGATACGGTCCAGATATGAACAGCGGTAGTCTGGCCAGAGAAATATGTTAACTGGTTTTTCTGAGGCGAGTAATAAATCACATGCCGAAGTAGTAGGGAGACAGGCTTCGGAATTAGTCAAAAACGCCCTCCAGGACATAGTTTCTGAAATCGCCAACATGTTTTCATCCGGTAGCTCGAGATCTGACTCATTTCTTTGAGCCAAAAGAATGGTGTTTTAAAGTTCCGCCCCCTACTTTAGATTCCGATAACATACTCATCAGAAGTTTCCGATTGTTATTAGAGAGATTTTGGTGAGTCTGAGTAAGAATGTGGGAGCTCTTAGCTCGCATTTACACACCTCTAGCGTTCCTGGGGTCACTTAATTTGCACTTGGCTAGCATCTCAGAGGTTGCAAATCCCATGTAGGTACTTTTATTTGTACTTATGCATTTCCTGGTTGCCTCTTGGTGATTTGGTGAGTACTATGCAGACATTCATTATCACCATGCATCTTTCACTCATAGTACACATGAAATAGAAGTAGATAGATGCTAAACATAAAATAAAAGTTTAAAATTTAAATGGAACTGGAAGAGAACTACCCAAATGGGTCTATACCTGTATCACGTAACCGTAGAAGGTTGCAAATTAGCCATTTCTAAGGCACTGAATTATCGTGCATGGCCACAGAATAAATCCCAACATTCCATGTCTTGTTTCTGAGTGAATCAATTGGAATAAGCCAGTGACGCAGAAGGTGGTTGCGTGATTAAGGTATTCTCTGGCATATTCTAAATCCCGTGCATAAAAAATACGCACCGATATATGGCATAAATGTAAGAAGGAGAGAAAGGGAAGAAATAACTTTTGTTTCCTTGTGACAGTTTTACGTGAAAGCATTGAGCTAATCACCGTATCAGGTATTGATAAATTGTAAACATACACAAGGGTCCCGGGTTTAGGACCGGTGCCCACTCAGCATAGTGAGGAAAGTGAGGAGCTTACGATAGGCGGCCATGATCAAGAAATCCAACCTTCCGGCTGGAGATGTCGAGATGCTGACCCCATCTCTTCCCCTTATCGTTTTTTTTTCTTTTAATTTACGTCCTCCAACGTTAAGGAGGTCGCGCCGTGGCTCAGTGGTTAGACCACTTGGCTCTCACCAAGGCAACCGCAAAGTGAGATTTGTGGTGGACAGCATGACGCTGGGACGGGTTTTCTCCGGGATCTCCGGTTTCCCCCGCCATCTCATTCCACCGGTGCTCCATCTTCATTTCATGTGTCATCAGTGTCATCGTCTGCGGTGCCGTATGTAGTAAAAGCTAACGTTAAACACTACACATTTCATTTCCAACGTTAAGGCATATCGGACGATGAATGAACTGTGCGAAGTGATGCTCAAATGAACCCAGAGTCCGTAGAGTTTAGAGTTACCTGACATTCGTCTTTCTGGATAAGGGAAAGGTTGGATGATCACCTAACTCTACCTTGCGTATATGGGCGTGAGGCCACCATTCGGGTTGGCAGGATATGGGCTGTATTGCCACGGAAACAAAATTACACACAGAGAAAATAACCAAGAGACTCACGTTTGTATGTTTGTAAAATGAGTGAAGGGAAAGTATTCCTATATTTATGTACAAGACACCAAGTGTAACTTTGTAGGCAAGCGACTTAAAATAAACATTAAGATAAAAGACATCAACTGATCGTATGCTATACATAGATACATGGAATACTTTCTCTTTATGGTCAGTTGATAAAAGTGAATAATGTTAGTGTCTTAGCACAAATAAAAGATTATAGAGTGTTCAAGGATACGAGATTGTGATAAATTGTATTTGACTTGGCCATCCATTGGTAAGTGGCCACGAGAATTCCAACAAGAGTTATCATATACTAAGTTAGCATTAAATAAATGAAATAAATAAGATAGATATAATGCCACTGACCTCAAAATCTCCGGATTACTCGGGAACAGTTTCGTAAATAAGATATAGAAGACAAAATGACTGATGTCCTAAATATTATTAGTCACTTAAGTGTCCTTAATGTTACGAGAAATTGCTTTGAATTGTTTTCATTATATTGAGATTGGAAACGGAAGCCCTTGACTAATATTATTACGTAAATGTATACTGCACTTAAAAGCATTTTGTAATTATTTTCTCTTTTCTTGGTTTTAATATCATTGTTGTGCTTTTGCATGTTTATTTTATTATGTAGTTGTACTGTAGTCTTTTCTTCACTTGCATAGGTTTGTTAGATCTTTACGTGTGTTTGCGCTTTTATTGTTGTACTTCGTATATTATCTTATAGAATAGAAGCGATGGTTAAATGTCCTTAGTTTCTACAGGAACAATAAATAAATAAATGACATAATATTAATTACGAAAGTAAAAGTTTTGTCGTATCTACTGCATGTTATACTCTGTGGTTATTTTAGATAAGGATTTGTTTTGCTTTAAATTACTTACAGATTTAATTCATTATAAATTAGTACAGATTGAAATAATCTCAGCGAATCTATTCAACCGAAAAATAATCATGCTGTCTGTGTTTACATTTGAGATAAGCATTTGTTTCTGTTACAACCACTTAACGGATTAACTTCAGTATAAATTAGTACACACCAAATGACTTAAGTGGATCTATTCAAATGAGGACACTTAGTAGACTTTCATCAAGTAGCCACTCTTTCTCTTGCATATTTAAGGTAAAAGAACAAGAGAAGCAAATAATGATAAGAAAATAGCATCAAAATTACCAATAAGTTGGAAAATTATTTTAAAATAGTTAAGTGTACATACATAATCACAAAACTGCAAAACTACATTGCAATAGGTAATACGAGGCATATCCAAGTTTATTTAATATAGAAACCATGTCTATTATCAATGAATGTTATGTTGACGCAAAGGTGGAACTTACAGCTGTTTTTCAAAGTAACCACCATTGCGATCGATGCACTTTTGAATGCGCTGTGGCAGCTTATGTATACCCTTGTCATAGCACTCTCGCGCCAAGTTGCGCAAGTAGCGTTCAATCTCATTCTTGAAATCATCGTCGGTCTGGAAATGTGTTCCACTCAGGTGTGACTTCAACTCAGGAAACAGATGATAATCACTAGGTGATAAGTCTGAACTGCAGGGGGGTTGGGTGAGGATGTCGCATCCGAACTGGTCCAGGAGATCAGCCGTTGCATGTGCAGTATGGGGACGAGCGATAATGCACAAGTTCAATCAAAATCTTGTCAATCGTAGTCTTACTGAATTCAGGAATGAGTTCGCACAGTTCGCACACGCCGATCTTTAAGCATTTTTGGTCTACTTTTGCAATTGTTTCGCCTGAAACCGAAGGCCGACCAGAACGCTGTTCATCATGGAAGTCTGTAGGTCCGTCTTTGAACTCTCTGACCCACTTTCGCACGTTTTGGACGTCCATACACTGTGGCCCACAGACTTCGCATAACTGACGATGAATTTCAGTGGGGGTAGTGCCCTTGGCATTCAAAAAACGGATCACTGCACGCAACTCGCACTTGGCGGCGGAAATGATAGAAAGCTCCATCGCAAACGGTTGCCCATTCAAGACTAATGGTTGCAAAAGGTTCGCTGTGGTGGGGATTTAAAGGGGTGAAACCAGGCTACACGCCAGTGTTGCCGGATCCCGCGTAATAGCGTTTGTCATGGCCCCAGCGCCTTGAGACTTTATTTTACGGACACGCCTCTTATTTAAAACACTCGAGGTAAATGGAAGAGAATTTAAACACCATAAATCACTTACGTCAATATCAATTACATAAATGTTTGATCTGCACAAATTTCCCATGTAGGTGCTCATCAAAATTAAATCTACTCCCTGATTATTTAAGATAAAATTTGCAGATTATAAGTTACATAAATGAAATGGATTTTGTCTGGGTTTAGAACCTTGTTTGTAGGGAAAACCACTTAGTTGCAGTACTCAAGAATTCAGTACTACAATAAACTGAAGTACTACCAACAATGGAAATAATCAGCTAATCAGTAAATAAATCTATGAATTCATTTATCTATTCAGATGCGTTTAAGATAGTAAGAAGGCTGTCTATTAACGAAATGTTTTGTAAAAAGATCTGCAAAATAATTGTCAGGAATAAAGTGAGCTTTACCGTTTGGTACCGTCTTCAAACTCGTTCTCCGATGCATCTTCTGCCAGTTCCTCCAGCGCAGAACAATGAACTCTTTATTTTGGGATATGCGCCAATGAGTGTGAGGATAAACAAAGCTAGTTAAGTTCACGATAAACTTAGGGGAGACTAATAATGGTCCATTTGAAGTGAACTGTTATCACAATGATGGGGATCATGGTAATAATAGTAGTAATAGTATTAAAATAGTAGTAACAACAATAGTTGAGTGCAGAGGTTCTACTCCCATTAGTCCTGGACCCGTAGGTCCAAGGACCCGGGCCTCCTTCTACCCGGGAGCGATGGATACTCCGGGGCTCTTTCCATAGGGCAATACCTGTAGTCTAAAAAGCGCCCGTCCCCGCTGAGCACAACGTCAAGACGGGATGGAAGTGGATACGCCAATTACGCGCGTTAACCCTGCAGGGAGGACTACCGAAAACCTCGGTTGGGCCACCTGGTGATCTAGCACACCTTCTACTAGCTCTGCAGGCTAGTACCCGGGGCTTATTAGGCAATCCTCTACCTCCTCCGGGCTGCCGTAGCCTGGCCGGAGGCGCCCAATTCCCCGTCGGTTTTGCAAACACACTGCCCCCTCAAGCCCAACCCAATTCGAACAACTCCCCGACGGCAGGGGCTCGGCAGTTCGGCCCGAGGTTCCTCTAGTAACGTCAGAGGTACCACGAGTGCAAAGGGTCCGCAGCGCCAGCACCTCGGCAGCTGAAGGGGACGGATCCCCTCCCCTATGGGAAGTAGTAACAACAATAATAATAGTAGTAGTTGTAAATATGGAGACTATACTGCCGTTAGTCGCAGAAACGTTAACCTGAAGTTAACGCTAAATCTATGTAAAAGCGCGCTCCTTAAGCGCTCGAGCGTTCCATAATAGATCACAGTATACACATCTTTAAGACCATAAATGCACAAATAAAAGTTGCAAATTTTGGCAAAACCTGCACTTCTGCTAACTTAAGTTCCACATACAAGCTTGAAGCGATTATTTTAGGGGGATTATGATGAGATGAATGGGGATGCAGTTTAATGTCTCACCTTTGATGACGATCTTGAAGAAATTTAGAAGGTTCTCCTGCAACTCTGGATAATTAGGCGCACCTGTAATTGTTGAGCGATGAGATCGATTTCTTTCTCAGAATCGCGGTAACGGGGCTGATAAAGTTATTATAATAACTGTTGAATAATGAACAAATAATATATATTTGTTCAAAGATGGAAATTTAACTCCTCATAAACATTTTTAAATTCTTTGAAACAATTACAAATATTATTAACATAATCTGTTTACAGCCAGCGGTAGATTTCACGGTGAATGTTTCTTTTCTTGTCCACGCGCTACTTATGCATCTTTGATGCACACACAAAATTGTTTCTGCACATACTCGGATAGACGAATATACGTCTTATCCCAAATACTTTCATAAGTAGAAAAACAAATTATTTTTAAAACATTCACGAACTTATGTTACGTTGTCATGGTTACACCATTACCTACTTTATATTACTTCTTTATTTTATTATAAATAAAAAGAAATAAAAAGAAAAAAATATATATATTCTGCATTTCTTATGTCTTGGCTTCTAGCTGCTATACCAAGATACAGTGTTACAATTTTATATTTACTCAAACATAATAATTATATTGTTATTTACAAACATTTTGCAGAAAATCCTAACTAATCTAATTGCTACAATTATAGCCTACTTCACAATCTAAACTACTTCTACCTTCCCATCCATTAATATTGTTGAGATCTTTTCCGCTGCCAATTCTAGTATTTTAAAATATTCCCTCTTCCTAATGATGTTCCAAATACATTTTTATAACTACTTATCTCTTTGGCTATTTCTAACAAAACATGAAGTATAAAAATAACTGCCATAAGCGTTACTTCAAATAATATTACACATATCGCTAATTATTAAAACTGCCAATTATTCGTATCCAATATGCAATTGATATCATATGCCATGCTAGAGTTCCCAGAACTCTGTAATTTTCAGAATTACAGAACTATTAGAAATGGTTTTCTGGCACATCGGGTTCACTGAAACCCTTGTTACCGGAGCTATACTACGGAACTCACTAATGACCACGTAATAATATGTTAAATTCCCTTTCTAATCACTGCTGATGATATTATGATTGAATATGAGATACGTAAATTACTGCCAATATGTATATACCTCCCTATCAATTCTATGTAAAATTATAGTACCAGTGTTACAGTGTTGTTTCGAAATAATCCTATATTAAGACTTTCTCAACGCTACGTACACTTACGTTTTGACTAAAAAATTGTGTTTGTAAACAATTACAAAATAAGAAACACTTACGTTCACACCAATATAATTAAAATTAATCGCCTACCTGAAACATAATAGCATCTACTTAAAGAAAAGTTACTTTAAATTTAAGGTTACGTACATGTAAGATGATGCCTACATTGTAACACATCACATGGACATATCTTTACCACCGGGAGAACCTTAGCAACAGTTGCTGGTATTCATACCAATTGAACAGAGTACCTACATGCCGTGCTTGGAGTCCCGGATTCGATTCCCGGCAGTGTGGTTGAGATTTTTCTCCGACCAAGATAATTCCTCATCTTCCCCAGAGTCTGGAAGTATGAATGAGAGTGCGAATGTGTGCGTGATCTAATGATTAAAGCCCAATGAATACGAATTAATTCCTTCGAAATGTTCAAAAGGAGAACGCTGCCGATATAAACATTGGATTTAATTGGAAAAAAATGAATAGATAGAATGCCAACAAACACAATCGTAGAGCCTACAACGAAGTAGATCATACCACAGTTGTCTGTTAGTGAACTTCAATAGCTTGTACTCATAAGGGCTATTTGAAATTAAAATGTTGCATCACGCAATATCGAAGACAAAGCTGTCCGCCTCGGTAGCGTAGATGGTAGCGTGTCTGCCTCAAGTTCAAGAGGTTCCGAGTTCGAATCTCGGTCAGGGTGAGTTATCTGGTTAGGGGTTTTCCGGGGGTTTCCCTTATCCTGAAAGACGAATGTAAGGTAACTCCAAGCTCCATGGACCCCGGGCTCACTAGAGCATCGTTCCACCCATTCCATTCATCGTCCAATATGACTTAACGTTGGAGGACGTAAATTACAAAAAAAATGAGAAGCGATAATTATGGATCAGAGAGAGAAAGCCAGGGATGGGTGATCAGGCTGGTCCCCGGAATGAGAGTGAGGGAGGTGGATGAACGGCATGAGGGTGAAGTGGATGAAAGGAAAGATGATAATGGAGTAAACTGGTGAAATGACGGCGGGGGAAGCTGGAAGTCCCGGAGAAAACCAACCCCAACACCGTATTGTCCACCACAAATCTCACTTGCGGTTGCCTGGATCGAAAGTGGGCCGCCTTGGTGAGAGTCAAGCGCTCTAATCACTCGGCCACGGGGCGGTTATAACGCGAATAATATATCTTAGAGGCGAATAAAAGAATGTTTATAGTTTTCTTTAAGAGCCGCTGAAGCTATATTAATTCTTTTATCATTTTGAAAAATTTGAAAACAGGAAAGAAAGAACAAACATTAGTGCAGCAAAATGTTGGGACCAATATTCGTTATTGCATGCTGAAATGTTGCAAGAGTAAATAGTAAAGTGACACTTTTTGATTTTATATTTGTAATTTTACGTCCTCCAACGTTAAGTCATGTCGGACGATGAATGGAATAGGTGAAATTATGCTCAAATGAGCCCAGGATTCATAGAACTTAGAGTTACCCGACATTCGTCTTTCAGGACAAGGTAAAACCCCGGAAAAAGCCTTATCCAGGTAACTCGCCCTGACCGAGATTCAAACTCGGGACCTCTTGAACGTGAGGCACACAAACTACCACCACGAAGCTGACGTTGCAATTAAATCTCGTCTTATAGTAATTACAAACATTTTCCAAAAATACAGATGATCTATTGGGAAAGCATCCGCGTAAATTACGGCATTTCACTTGAATAAAGGAGAGACCGTGCTACTTCGGGAACAGAGCCATTAAGGCAAACATAATTCAATAATGGGATTGAGTGATAGATGACTGATCACACTGTCGGTTGCTACGGTGTCTATTATGTTGCCATTAGTCCTACTAATGCTATTGTTGTTATTAATTATAATTCTCCGGTAGCAAATGGGTTATCGGTTGCGAATTATAATTTGTTTTATATATTCTTATAAGTTAAAGGACTATTTGTTATTGTTTTAAAAATTACAATAATTTCGTGTGTTGTATATCATTAATCTATAATAAATAGTTAAGTGTACTAAGACTGAAATACTTTTATCCATGAGTTCTGTTTGAAAAAGAAGTATTATTTTACGTTCTGTAAAAATGCGTGAAGATAATAAAACAAGCAGAAAACAATCTCTTACTATAGAGTATGTGTAAGTTCACAGATCAAAACTTCAGGAAATATGTTAATGATATGAAACCGTTGTAGAAATCATTAACTATTTCACTTCCCAATAGAGTAAAAATTGGAGTATATCTCATAACTGTAATTTGAATCTATGTTATAAATATTAAATGCCACTTGCTACTTAATATTTTTCCAATCATTTGAATGTTATACAAAAATGAAAACAATTCACAGTTCCCAAATACAGAGTGCACCGTTGCATCTCAGAACCAGGTTCTTAATTTAAATATATATTAATTACATTCCATATTATTTTAGTTATACGCAACTTTTAAAGAAGGGTAGCAGGAGGGATCATCATGCTTTTTTTTAACCCTGGCGCGACAGCCCTAAGAGGGCCAAGGCCTACCAACCCGACTGCCGGCCTCACGCCCACTTACGCACGATAGAGGTGGGCGATCATTTCACCGATACGGGGAGGAAATGTGGTCGTCATCTCGGCATCCTCCAGCCGGAACGTTGGTTTTGGTGACCAGGGTCGTTTACCTATCGTACGCTCCTCACTTTCCTCACGATGATGAGTGGGCACCGGCCCTACACCCGGGACTTAAAATCCGCACCCCAAGGGTGGGATCGAAACCGGGCCGCTCTACGTGACCAGGGACCAAGGCATGCTGCCTTAGCCCGCACCACGGCGCAGGATGATATTCATGGATATCCTCATAAAATTACTGTACAATCAAAGGAAACATTAGAACAGGTGCATATGTTTCCAAAGTTATGCTTTGCAGTTAAAGAAGCAACAGCTAAATAAATTAAAATTTCCTGGATAACGACATAAAGGATTAGAAGTAAGAGAGACTAAATTTTTATAAAGTTATGATACACTGTGCTGGTTCTCTTGCACACTTACAAAACTTTAGTTTTAATGGGTGAGAAATCAGTAAAAAGTGAATTACATGCATTATTTATAAGAAAATAAAGAAATATAGATATTACGAGACTAAGTGACAAAACACCAAAATGTGACAGAGTATAATGTGTAAAACAACCGAGAACAATCAGAATAATTATACATATATGTAAATGAATGGAAAACTCTATTTAATATAGACGAAAATGACTGAAAGAGTTTGAAGGAGTTGTTAAGAAACAAAGAATTTATTGTTTCATTATAGTGTGCGGGCCAACCCAGGGTCATAGAATTAAATTAAAACCATAAAGTTTTAACAAACCTTAATTTGAATTTATTTTCTTGCTACACTTTGCGCTCACCAGTACATAAACATACAATAACAATACTTCTGTCCTATCTTCATATAGTATTTACTTCCAGCTACATTTTTTATTGATCAACCCAGACACATAAAGGTAACAATCAACTTCTGGTCCCAAACTGAGAGGAAAGAGCCCCATAAAACAACACGGCTCACCAAAAGGCAACGCATGAAAACCCAAAGAGAGTATCGGGAAACCCGAACATGGAGCACTTACCCTCAGAGACACAGACGCGACGCGAGCCAGGCACACACTACCCTAGCCGGTCTGAGGGAGCCACCCAAGGAGCCTCGGGCACTGCAGCGCCCCCAAAGAGGAACGGCGGAAAACCAAAGCAACGTGACAGCAGCGCCCTCGAACCGGAAGGGCAAGTAAAAGGGTGCCGGAGTTAAAACAAACAGCACAATAGAAAATAATGCAATAAGGAGAAGTGGAATGAATCTTCGAAAGTTTTTCGAAGAAAACCGTTTCTGTGAATATTCAGGTGGAATAGTAGATGTCATTTTTAATTTGGGCAATGCTCTGTGAAAGCAAATGAAAGGAATCAAACAAAATGAATAAACGAATAACCACACTAGCCTATTATTATTATTATTATTATTATTATTATTATTATTATTATTATTATTATTATTATTATTATTATTATTATTATTATTATTATTATTATTATTATTATTATTATTATTATTATTATTATTATTATTATTATTATTATTATTATTATTATTATTATTATTATTATTATTATTATTATTATTTTATTTTTATTTTTATTAATTTTTTTGTAATTTACGTCCTCCAACGTTAAGTCATATCGGACGGTGAATGTATTGGGCGAAATAATGCTTAAATGAGCCCGGGGTCCATGGAGCTTAGAGTTACGTGACATTCGTCTTTCAGAATAAGGGAAAACCCCGGAAAAACCTTATCCAGGTAACTCACCGAGATTCGAACTCTGGACCTCTTGAACGTGAGGCAGACATGCTACCATCTACGCTACCGAGGCGGGTAATAAAGTCGATGGTTCGGTGTCGTAGATACGGCACGTAAAACAAAGCGTCTTCTGACTAGGATGCCTTAATTTTAACCGGTCTTTCACGCCCTTTATAGAATCGGGTGCTGAGAATCACATCATTAAAAGGGCGTCCTTAACTTAAAACTCACTTTTCAAAACTCAATTATTATCGACGACATTAAGACAATTTAAGCGTTTTAACAACACGAAAAGTACGGTGTAGCACTTAAGTATATTACAAGCTATTGTATATTTATTTTTAAGTAGGTACTACGTTATACCCTTTGTGCGAACGTACAGTGCAAATTTGATGGAATAGATATGTCTGGAATTATCAGCACTTCTACTGTATCGGTTATTAAAATATTGAAGAGAAACAGTAACCATATTGTATGAAATAAAGTAAGTTTGTTTTGACTCTTCCTATCCTATCCTATCAAGAAATTCAACCACCAATTGAATTAAGAAGATCCCAAAGACGTATTAATCCACGTAATGAAGAAAATATTATTATTTAAGAAGGTATGGATATTAATGATTGGCAAAATATAAATAGTAGAAGAAGAGGATATTGTGTCTCCCTTGGTCGACGAGATTGGGGCAACAGGAGAACTAGAGCCGTAGCAGAATCCGAAGGTGATGCAGAGAGGATGAGGGTGGCGCAATTCCCCTTCCATGGTTACCAGTTCTGAGGAGGACGCATAGAGTTCCTGCCGGCGAATCAGGTACCCGCTTCAAGGTTGTTGGTGCAACTGATCCAGTAATGTCCAACAATCTGTATAATGAGGAGGTGATCGCAGAAATGAAAGTTTTTTAGTGTTTCTGTGTAATATAGTATCCTGTGAAATCTTTAGGGGAGGGACCCCCTCCCCTCAAATTAAATATAATTTTGAGTACTGTTAATAGTATATATTTTTGGGGGAGGGGCTTTGCCCCTCCCCGTGGTGTTTAAAGTGAATGATGAAGTTTATTTGTGGTTTAGT
>CM060952.1:161737245-161804745 GCA_030765055.1 Mantis religiosa
TATTTATTTATTTATTTATTTATTTATTTATTTATTTATTTATTTATTTATTTATTTATTTATTTATTTATTTATTTATTTATTTATTTATTTATTTATTTATTTATTTATTTATTTATTTATTTATTTATTTATTTATTTATTTATTTATTTATTTATTTATTTATTTATTTATTTATTTATTTATTTATTTATTTATTTATTTATTTATTTATTTATTTATTTATTTATTTATTTATTTATTTATTTATTTATTTATTTATTTATTTATTTATTTATTTATTTATTTATTTATTTATTTATTTATTTATTTATTTATTTATTTATTTATTTATTTATTTATTTATTTATTTATTTATTTATTTATTTATTTATTTATTTATTTATTTATTTATTTATTTATTTATTTATTTATTTATTTATTTATTTATTTATTTATTTATTTATTTATTTATTTATTTATTTATTTATTTATTTATTTATTTATTTATTTATTATCCTAAGGTAGATACAGTCAGTAGACATTGGTAACGTTAATATTTGTAGTAACAGAGAATGTGTAAAGTATTAAAACAAATAACTCAATTGTTACTGCAACAGTTACAAAATAATTATTTCACGTTTCTAATCAACGAGTTGTCATGAGGCTCTATGTGTAACAAAACCAAGGACTACTTGAAGTAATAAGCGATGCTGTAATGTAGGATGCTGAACGAAGTTCGAACACCGGCATGCAGAAATGAAAGAATAGTGGCCTCATTTCACAGTTAGGAATATTTGCAAGGGAACTACAGCTCATTTGCGCATGTTATGAATCTGAATCTGGCATACTTTAATGTCTATGGAAGCAAGGGCATATATTCGCTGTATGAATACAGGTAGCTCATAACAGATAGCGAAGTAAAACCAGTAGTGTCAGCACAAAAAGCAAAGAAGAATTATTTTCTGTTTTCGTAAGACCTTCATTGCGTAGGCAGTACAAAAAAAGCAAACAAACAAAAGAAATAGGAAGAGGAACTCAAATCTAAGGCACTCCTAGTACGGCTAGCCAAGTGGGCAATGACGCACTTCGGTAAATGCCAGCTCCAAATTCCCCTCACCTTCTCTTCAAAACAAACAACAATAGCTTCCCTATTAGCTAATTGCGTGATCGAAATAGCTGTGAAAACGTTCCAGTAATAGCCCTATAGAAAACAGTAGCAAGACTCAAATAAAACGCTTACTTTCACAGAGAATCAAAACATGGAAACCTCAGAGTAATTATGCAAGGCATTTTTTGGAGCTATAAATTGCTATGTAAAGAAGCTGTCATGGCATATAACACGATTACAGAGCATAAAAATAACTTAAAAAACAGACCAGTAAAATGTGTTAAACCACGAAGCGCAAGATTACTCGTGCGCATTTGCACACGTCAAACCGATTTCAGGTGAGAGAGAAGAGGCAGCAGCAACGATTATTGGCGCCGACGGGGGCAAGAGAAAAGGGCCATTTGTTAGCGGAGTTTGGTTCAGAGCCAGTCGCTGCCAAGTGTTAGAGGCGATGATACATGGGTGAACCCTCGATGGCGCGTTGGTACGAGGAATCTCTACGCCACAACAAACAGTTGATTCTTTTCAATTAGAACAAAAAAGAAACAGGTAGAAGGAGGAAGCTAGCGGTATCCATGTGGAATATCTACGTCCTCTCGAATCACTGATACTTAAACTTACCTACACTTTCACTTAGCAATTTAATATATGTCTAGTTTCCTGCTGTAGTAAGTAGTGATTTGGAAATGTTTTCTTACCGCAAACATATTTTACAGTGAATTATGACTATAATGAACTAAATTTAGCACACATACTAAATGTGTAGTTTTACCTTGGGTGCCATATTAATATATAAAATTTATATAATATTAACATTAAGAAGACAGCTGATATCAAATAAGATTCAACGAAGTAGGGGCAAAACACCGTAGACATGAGCTTATCCATTTATTTTATTATTTTTTCGTTTTTAAATTATAAGTATGAGAAAAGCAACATAGACGTTTATTATAAATAAACTACAGGGCTAGCCCCGTAGCTAGGTCGGTAGAGCACCTGCCTGCCGTCCTAGGGGTCCCGGGTTCGATTCCCGTCTTTGGGGTTGGGGATTTTTCTCTAACCAAGATAATTCCCCATCTTACCCAGTCTGGAAGTATGAATGTGTGAGTGATCTAATTATTAAAAACCAAAGATAACGAGTTAACTCCTTCAGTATGTTCCAAAAGGAGAACGGCCGCCGATATGACCATAGCAGTTAAAGGCGGGGTATAAATGGAACAAGTGAAAAAAAAAAATAAACTACAGCAAATAAATAAGCTGCAATAAATTTTTGAGTCTGGCTCTACTTATCCAAACCGTAGCCTACACACGGCTAGTGTAGAAGAAATGATTATTTCCATTAATTTACTTGAATAACACAGTGATTTAACTATGAAGCCTAGGACTTAAGTACTTACGGCATAGTAAGCGCCACAAAAAGGTGCGTGTCTCATAGCATATGAGAATCCCTAGTGGTCTACCGAGAAGCATACGAGTCAGTTTGAGAATTTAATGTCATGTCGGCACGTTGGCCATAACAGCTCAGTGGTTTAGAGCAACCGCACCGAGACCGGGAGATCCGTGGTTTAAATCCCGGCTATGGCATTGAATTTTTAAGTCTGGCTCTACTCATCCTTGGCCTTCACACGGCTAGTGTGGAAGAAATGATTATTTTAAACTACACGCTTAGTAATATACTTCGTTTATCTGTTTGGTAATTTCTCAAAATCCTCCAGGACGGTTTCGTGACGTCTTCGTCATATCTTCAGCCAGCAGACTGAATAGCCTTTTGGTTAGTTTGAAGATAAATACTTTGATTGCTTCACTATCGGTAGCTTCTGTTTTTTACAAAAACATAGACTCTATATAATTAATATTTTCTAGCTTCTCAGGGGGCTTTTGTACGTTATAACAAAAGCTATCTCACTCTTATTTATACCAAAATAGTATTAGAATTTTAAGTTTTAAATCGAATTCCTATAGAGAGAGGTGTACTAAATTGTGCAAGGTTCGTTGTTGTTTCTCTAATAAACTAATAGGTATTGCTAACTTTTGCTATGCTCATTTGTTATAGAAATAGGAATGTAATATTTATTGTAGAATTGGCCATAACTTTCTAGGACGTCAATGGTGTCTAGTTCTAGGTGTCAATAGTAGGAACTAGTAATACTTATGTTGGATGTATATCTTAGATTAAAAAATATCAACGAAGAAAAAATATACTGACGTATTTCATCTTTAGGAAGAAAAATGTAACGCTGTTTTACCTATAAAACTCTAGGGCCCAAATGACCTAGTTGTCGACGGGCCCTTAAACAACACACACTCACTCACTCCCTATAAAACTCTGTATGAAAACGAAGTAATTGCATTCTCATCTTGCATTCTAAAAATATATTGCTAATATACATACACAAGTGTGTATAAAGAAAACATTTTCTTACCTGTACTTCTGTTCCATATATTTTTTTACAGTTTAATTCAAGTTTGGTCCAGTCTTCCACATATTATGTTTTGCAATACTTGCTTTAAATTTAATAGGTTGAAATCTTATAAGCCGCAATAGCCAAGAATAAATATATTAGAAGATTTCCAGCGTTTTAAAAAGAATAAAATGGTGAATTAATAATAAGTCAGTGATGTTTGTACAAAGGCCGTTGACAAACCGCGCACTAACTTTACAGAATTGTATTCTATGGAAAAGTACAAGAATGTGGTCTCCAAAATTAGTTCTGATGTTCTGATGTTATAACCTTAAAACGTTATCCATTTGGAAGTCACCAACTTCCTCACACTCCGACGTTTTAATGTGGTTTGTATCCAAGCCTGGCAAAACCGATTTAAGATAAACATAAGTCATGTCTAGGCTGCGGATTTCGCAAGCAGTTTTCTTTAGCTCGTCTACAGACAAAGCACTAGATCCGTCATACAAAATGTCAACAGTCATGGATATGAATCACAGATAAGAAAGAGGGCAGGATCAGCTGACCGCTACAAGCATATAATCAGGTGAATAAACAACTACAGCTTGGCAGTGCTGTTGGGTAAGAAACATTACTGCCTCGTGTTTACATTTTTCTACTACCTTACATAATATATACGGTGCCAACAACATATACTACATGGACTTATTCTAACCCTTATTTTATCTTGACAATATTTGGAATACAATTTTGGTATAATATGAACACATATATCGTTTTAATATTCCATGAATTTATACATTTTAATATCTATGCTATGTATTTTCAAGAATATCTACAATATATGTTTAATAATACAATTCTCCATAACATGTACATTTTAATTGTTAGTTGCTCCTGTGCATAACATATTGCAGTGAATCATCATGCGCATCTTGAAGTTTTTGAACATGAATCCTTTACGATTAGCAGTAAGACATTCCTTATATTGTGAGAAACAGCGTTTTACCTTGCTAGACGTCATAGGTCCACAGCGGTAATACGAGTAATTCACGTCAATTCCACCACTGAAGACAGCAGGACAAGGTGCAATGTATATGTGCACAGACTGTCCAGGGGGTGGCAGAGAGGTGGAAACTGACGGCACTGTCTATAGTCCAGTTACAGCTCAACCTATTTTTCGTTCGTTCTGGCGTAAGCGCTTATGAAATCCTCAGCATATAATCTGTCTCATCCTAGTTTAATTCTGCTGTAAACATCTGAGTGGGAAGAGAGACAGAGACAGAGATATTGGTACAGAAAGCGGTTAAGCTGTTGATTGGCTTGGCAAAGTTAATGGGCGTTTCCTTTTATTTGCATGCGTGCGATAAACCCTCCTTTAAGTACAGTACTGTAAGTAGTTTTCTGATCACTGCTCTGCGAGAGCTAATTTCGGAGAGAGGAAAGTATGCAAATGTTTCGATTCTTATAAACGTAATAGACCCACATTTTATCTTTCTGCTTCACATACCACAAAGATGTGTTATGGACTCGTGAGTCCTACAAGGAATATTTACAACAGATATATACATAATATTATTCTATATACAGATTAGACAGAAGACAGATAAAATTATACACACCTTTAACTTATTATGTTAAATTAAGCTGCATTTTGTTTAACAATTACTAAAGGACACTGTTATTATATAATATTTTTGCATTCCAATACCAGACAGCTCTCACACACAAGGTCTGTATCAACTTGAATGCTGATTAAGACGTTCTTTTTATAGTGTGGAGTTGCTTCTGATATTTAACACTATGTTTCCTGTACATCTCACGTAACTCAAAAGCCCAAGAACAACTATGTATATGCAATTTAAAATCAGTAAGCTTTTCATCATGGAGCAGGTCGGTGCTTCAGCCGAAACGAAACCCAATTGAGGAAAACCTTTAAAAAGTGGCAAGAGGAGGCGAATGACCGTGCATTGTTTCGCGATGCTTAAAGGAAACAAAAAACCGGAATCGTCAATAAAAAGCATTGAGAAAGAAACTGATGATCTCCTTGGTGTTTCCGCAAGCAGTGTGCATAATTTTAGATGGAACAGCAAGCATCCGGAACTCTAAGAACAGCGGGAAAATCGCGTAAATGCAAACAGCACGTGAAGAAATACGACGATTTTACGAAAAGTGCTGTGCGCACTAAAGTTCATGATTATTTCTTCAGAAATGAACCGCTGACTCTAAATAAGGTTTTGCATGCGGTAAATTCTGACACAGACTTGCCAAATTTTTCACGAAATACTCTCCATTGGTTGTTGATAGATATTGGATTGACATTTAAAAAGCGAGGGTGGAAATCAGTTATAGTGGATAGAGAAGACATTGTGATGTGGATACTTAAATATATGCGCCAAATCAAATGTTTTCGTAGGAATTCGATTAAAGGTAACCATTATGTTACTGCATTATTCTATTAATATTGCAACTCAAAGATTTAATTTATGTGTAACCCAATTTTGTTATTTTCTATAAGTTAGCACTGCTATATATACTTGTAGTGTTGCAAAACTTATGCGCGTGCATGTAGCGTCTAACATGTGGCGAGTTGAGTCAGCTCCGCCTTGTTGTTTACAGCAGGATTAAACTAGCGTGAGACAGAGTATAGTTATGTTATTATGTTGCTCAAATCGGAGAGATTGATAAATACCTATATACGTTGAATTATGCCCAAGTAATTTGAGCTACAGCAGACTACTGGCCACCTTCGGGATATTAATTTATTATTACTGTAGAATAAATATCGTTGTGTGCAAAACCATAATATTTATAATTTTAATTCATATAGGAGAATATTCTGAAACCGGGGATATTGATGTTTCTATAATGCTTAAATATGAGGTAAATTTGAAGTAACGCAGGTAGTAATACTAAAGTTTAAAAAACGTGAGTGATCTGTCATTGAAAGGACTTCAGAATAGCGTTCCAATACACCAGAAATGTAATTATGAGTTTTTGGGGCCCTTGTTAAGGTAGAATCAGTAATATGTCACTATGAATTCTGACATATCAAGGTTGCTTAGTGAACGTTGTACATCCCTGCATAACAATGACAAGCGAACAGCAGGGGCTCCGGAAGACATACGAGGTAATATTGTATAACAGCTAACAAACATCACTTGTTGCAAATGGTACCTCCACCTTAGAGCATTTTATCTCGCATTTGCATGTAATTGTTTGAAGTGTTTATTCAGCACCTGGAAGCACGATTGGCTGATCTCCCACTGTTCGGCAACGTCTGTAAAGGAAACCCAATTTTAAAGTAACCATGAGTTACCAAATACATCTAGAGAGTTCCTGGAAATCTCGTGAAACAAACTTGCAGAGAGAATCAACCTGAATTTCAGGACTTAGCTCAGAATAACCTTTAACTCAACAAGTGCGTTCTTGTAACTGCCCAGCATTTTTTAATTAGTTACTCTATTACAATAATGGCTGCCTCTATAAAGAAGATTATTAATTCCTAACAATATGGTAATCAGAAATCCTAACAGCAGAATAAAAAGGCCTAGTTGAACGATTATCATACTTAAAAACAATTATTTATTATATTGTATACTGCGGGAGAGAGGTCCGGTAAATTACGAGGCTGGCATTTAGGAAGTCTACAATTGAACCCTCTTTTGTTTTTCATGATTTTCCTCCTACTTCTTTTTCTTTTAACAATTCTGTACAATTGCTCGATTGTAACAGATGTTTAGGATACAGTTTATCACATTAAATCTATGATATTGATTTGAATTTTTCAGTACACCCGACACACTTTAAGTGCCATGGCAAAACGTTATGTTTCTCTTTTTGTTTAGAATAGTTTTTAACTTCAACGAGAGTATAATATAGACAACCACCTTTAAACAGTTGTCGAATAACTCCAAACTTGGTGGAAGTGTAGAAAAGTGTGCAAGCAAGAAGTGATTGGGTTTGCAGGGAGATGGGGTACACCAGGCCGAGCAGAGCCCTAGCGTGTCAGTCCAACGAGATCGGTGTAGTCAGTACATAGCTGTCAAATAAGGTGGAAACAATAAAGTGAGTGCTTATATGCCTCATCGACGTCAAAGGGAGCATATCGTCATATAACAAAGTTCGAACGGGGCAGAATGATCGTCTTCGAGAAGCGGGTCTGTAATACCCTGACATTTCGGCTCGTACAGGGCATGCTACTACGACAGTGATGCGTGTGTGGAAGCAATGGAGGTCGTGAGCAGCGAAGAGCGGGAATTGGACAAGAAAAAATTACCCAAGCATGGGATGACCGTCACCTTATCTGTTTCTGGCCTCCTACGAATTCAGGACACTTTGAACAGCAACCGGAACATAACTGTAGTTGTAGAGCCTGAGGTACTCCCCCAGATTAGGCATCTCCTCAGGATAAATGTCAACGGGACAATGCCTGGCCACATATTGCGGGGAATATACAAACCTTCCTCGAAGAACATCGGATACCATTGCTTCCCTGGCCTGCACGTTCGCCTTATATGTCACCTATCCAGCATGTCTATGATGTGGTTGGTTGGCACCTGGTGCGTCAAGGTCTTTCAATAACTAGTGTCACGGTGTTGTGGGCTCGAGTACAAACTGCGTGGAGCGAAATCCCTAAGGAAAGTATTCAGAACCTTTTTGCTGCAATGCCACGGCGTATAGCAGCTCTAATTACAGCACATGTAGGCCACCGAAATATTAAATATTAGGGCTCAAAGATTATGTACAGGTCTGAAAAGTTAACAATTTGCTACTTGCCATGTACCTAAACTGTAGTACTAAATTCATTGAATTCATGCATTTCTTTCTTGGTGTTGCAATTTTTACAAACAATAGGGTATATACCTCATTCACATGAGATAAATGTTCGTAAAAATGGTTTAATTACATATTTATTTGTAAACCAAAATCAGGAGAGTACATCACGCTCAAGATACAGTCAAATCGTTTAAGAGCTGGCCGCTATAGGATGGCCGTGATATTCCATTGTTTGCATCGCAAGTATATGAAAAAACGGATAACGTATCTCTGTTTGAGATGAGTATAAGTACTTGAAAACTCAAAATAGTAACGAGAAATATCCCGAAAGTAATTATCTCCACAACAAAAACGAGTTTAACATAAATTGTGCACTTAAATGAAATCAGCATTTTTGTGTTGTAATATGTAATACGAGATTTTGTCTGTCTCAGTTAAGCAAAAGTCACTTTAGAATGAAACCTTTATTAATGTTTGGCCCCAAAACACATATTATTTATAGATTTTGGTAGTGTTGTTGAGAATTTAAAAAGAAGGAAAGATATCAGAAAGAACTGTTAAAATGTTTATATATAAACAAACATATATGTGTATACATACAAATAGCTTCAAAATATTTATTTTAGTAAACTGAGGTTAAAATACTGCATCGATCCGAGACTGCGCCCCAGGTATGAGATTTCTCTTGCATTGACTAGAGGCAAGCTCAAAGAAGGAAGTTAATTTCTTTATAAATCCATTGCATACGTTAACTAAAAAGCAACAGAGTAAAATACAGGCTTCAGAAATGAAATTCTTGAGAAGTGTGAAAGGATGCACGAAGAGGGACTTAATAAGAAATGGAAATATAAGAGAACAGCTGAACATTTTTAGTATGAATGATAGGTTAAAAGACCTCAAACAAAAATGGAAGGAACTTGTCGAAAGAATGCTTACAAGTCAAATATTACAGTATCATCCTAAAGGTAGGAGATCGGTGGGAAGACCCAGGAAACGATGAATGGAGGACTTCGAAGACGGAACAGGCACTTGATTGCCTATGCCATGAAGTGAAGAAGAAGAAGAAGAAGAAGAAGAAGAAGAAGAAGAAGAAGAAGAAGAAGAAGAAGAAGAAGAAGAAGAAGAAGAAGAAGAAGAAGAAGAAGAAGAAGAAGAAGAAGAAGAAGAAGAAGAAGAAGAAGAAGAAGAAGAAGAAGAAGAAGAAGAAGAAGAAGAAGAAGAAGAAGAAGAAGAAGAAGAAGAAGAAGAAGAAGAAGAAGAAGAAGAAGAAGAAGAAGAAGAAGAAGAAGAAGAAGAAGAAGAAGAAGAAGAAGAAGAAGAAGAAGAAGAAGAAGAAGAAGAAGAAGAAGAAGAAGAAGAAGAAGAAGAAGAAGAAGAAGAAGAAGAAGAAGAAGAAGAAGAAGAAGAAGAAGAAGAAGAAGAAGAAGAAGAAGAAGAAGAAGAAGAAGAAGAAGAAGAAGAAATCCATTGCATCTTCAAAATGTTCAAATATAATTATCTCGCAGTGCGAATAAGATCAAAATTACAGAACTATATTTTAAAAAATACAAAATTATTTATCACAACTAACGATGCCAACATCGTCGCAGTGAAATTTTAACTCGCAACATGTAAAAAGCTATTACAGTAGGCTATATGCTAAAATTAGATATCTATACATTCATTTGTAACGTAAATTTAATTTAAGTAACCCAATATAAATGCAGTTGTAGTTACTTTTCTATAAAATCTCGGAATCGACATGTTTAGTGCAATGAAATACATGTTCATGACAGATACACTAGGCAGACAATTAAAATAAGATTAATTGCCAAAAATAAACCAATAAAGCAAAGAGAGTAGCTAAGCAGTACAGAAGGATTGCTTCATAGAACTAAGTATGTGCGTGCTAAAACAAATAAGAACATGCAACGATTTAATGTCTTGGCTTTAAGTAAACATTTTTATAGCTCGACGTAATGAATTCCGTCTGACTCCCCGTTGCTATCGATCTCAAAGTGAAACAAAGCCGAACAGAAAGTGTTGTCATCTTGTAGGAGCGATCCAAATGAGCTAGGAACTGTTGATGAAGTCGGCAGGTTTGGATCTTGGCAGACCAGCCACAAGTGTAGGGGGAGGGGGTGGTAAAAAGAAGCTTCGCTGTCACCCTGTCTCTTCACTCCATTCATTTCTCGTGGCAGACACAAAGACGGAAGACATCGCTCGCCCACAATCGCGCTTGATGGATCACGAGGATGTTGCTTTCACAGGATAAGTTTATAAATGTCTTGGGTCCTTGTAATTGCTTTGAGAGCAATCGCCGCCGTTTTGCTGAGATCTTTACATCGCATTTTCACTTTGGCCGTGCTGCTGGGGGGGAATACTAATTGGTCAAGTTCTGTTGTTGTAGATTGTGTCTTTAAACTGATGGGGTATTATAATCGGTACAAGTCCATTTCTCTGAGGTTTCTTTGTTGACTTTATTTCGGTGAGAAAGCATTAGACTGTGCACTGGTCCTGAAAAAAACAACAGTCGCTTGGATAAAGTAATATCGCTTTGATACAAAAGAGTTACCTAACTCGCGATGCCAATCGGCTTGGTGTTTAGTTAGCTATTTTAAGACCTAGAACCCTAAAAACATTGTACATAAATGAAAACAAGTTTCAGTTTAACACATTATAAACGTTATTTAATTATTATTTACTCTCCTACGCGTGTAATTAGAGTTTTGGGGACCGGAAATTCTACAAGATTATGAATGCATACAATACAATACTTTCTAGTTTTCATTAGAGATAGAAAATTATGACACGGTACTGCAAATTTGACCAGCTTTTAACTCACAACTTCACTATCACTTTGCTTTCTTAGTGACACTATGGTATAATGATATGGACACGGCGCAGACTTCTTCTGTTTGGTTCGGTGCTTGGGATTCGAACACAAGACTTCTCTAATCCCCCATGAAAACAGCATTCATTGCACGTTAAGGTAATCGTCGTTTTTGTCTCACCAAAAACACTCAACTTATTTAAGTTGACTCAGTCGCGAGAACGCTAGCTTTATACAGCAGCTGGTTTAGAGTTCCAGAACATTCTGAGATGAATAGACGGAAAACTTCTAGAAGATTTTGGTTATCTAGTGATAATACTTCCATTGCTTACGTTGGGTGATAGCGTTTTTGTAACTTTTTATACCAGGTACGTCCAGAAAGTAAGTTCTGTTTGGTAATAAAATTAAATTGTGTACAGATACAGAAAAATTATGTATTGTACAAAATTCTACAACTCTGAAACTACGTTTCCACATAACTGCAGAAATTTTGCAGGCATTTGTCATAGCCAGGCACAAGTTTTTGTATACCTTCTTCTTAGAAGTTTGCCGCCTGTGTCTTCAACCAGTTGGAAACATTTTCTTTCAGCTCTTCGTCATTGTTGAAGTGTTGACCGCCAAGGAAAGATTTGAGATGCAAAAACAGATGAAAGTCACGAGGTCAGGGCTGTATGGCGGGTGGACAAACACGTCCCAGCCAAATCCCTGTAGGATGTTTTTCGTCGCATTTGCAGTGTGTGGTTGTGCGTTGTCGTGAAGAAACACAAAACCTTTTGATATTGCAAATTTGCCGATAAATTCCAATTGGTTTCACTGTCCTAGCATTCAGAAAACGAATCACAGATCTTATTTCACATGCGGCAGGATTTTCATCAACACCGACATTGTAAACAAGCACAACAAAGCGTACGTGGCTGACAGCGATCTCACAATGGCGCACGTTTCTTCTCCTTGACAGAGAGCGTCTACCGCTCATGTGCGGAACTGCGATAGCAGCACTACAGCGGAGATAAATTGAAACAGAACTTAATTTCTGAACGCCCCTTGTATCTCAGACGTCTCGAAACACGGGTCATAGCCACTAAGTGCCCGCCTCGATAGCGTAGATGGTAGCGTGTCGCTCTCAAGAGGTCCCGAGTTCGAATCTCGGTCAGGGTGAGTTACTTGGATAAGGTTTTTTCCGGAGTTTTCCCTTATCCTGATAGACGAATGTCCGGTAACACTAAGCTCCACTGACCCCGGACTCATTTGAGCATCATTTCACCCATTTCATTCGTCCGATATGTCTTAACGTTGGAGGACATAAATTTCAAAACAAAACAAAAGCCACTATGTCACTATATATTTGAGCAAGGTGTGTAGTTGAAGAAAAAAATGCTATTATATTATCAAATACTTTAAAACGAAAACACGTATGCCTTGATATTTTAAAGTTCGTCTATTTCATTAATTTTGATATATGCTTTGTTAACCTTTTAGCTTATTTAATAATAAATATGTAACGAAGTGCAACAAATGGCCAATTTTTATCACTCTGAAACCATTAAACTTGTATAAATATTAAAAAAAATTCCTGATGCTTTCTCCTTGCATAATGCTAATTTAAAAACTTCTGTTAGCAATGACAAAAGTTCTTCAAAATTAGATTGAATTTTATTTCGGAGGTGATGTCTCTTAATAAAACTGGTTGCATATTTTTTCAGTAACACTTGATTTACTGAAACGGGTCGCTTATGTTTTCTAAATTCTTATGTCACAGAATATTGCCTGATTCAATTATTCCTTTCGTCACTAATGGAAATTATTTTAAAAGAAACAGTCGTGAATGACACAAATTGTGAGCTGTTTCATAACTATAGAGCTTTCAAGCGAATGCTATAAACATGCTACAATTTTTGATATGTTCATTAAATTCTATTCACTGTTAAACATACTAATAATTGTTTCTTAAAATGTCAGCAAGCATGTTTCGATTGTGAAATTTCATATATGTGTGTCTGTGTATGAGTGTATGTTATATGAGATGCATATATCTTCAAAACATGGCATCATAATAATAAGTATTAGTTCGGTTTTGGAGACACTAAAATGTTCCGAAAATAACCAATATAAAAGGGCAATTTGATTTGCGGAATTTTCTTAGAAATCTCTATGTCATATCAATGGAAAATGGAAACTTAAATAGCAAATTTGGTATACTTTCGATTTTTTAATTACACCTTTTGTCACCCATACATATATTCACAACTTTTTTTAAATTTCTTTTTTTCTATACTTGAGCTGTAAAAACTATATCTTTGGTTAAATCTCGATATCAAAATTTTGAGTATAAAGGAATATTTACTCTATTTATTACAGTAAGTATGATATGTTATTTACTTCTACAGTTTCAATTACATGTTCACTACAATAACTTTATCATCGAACATGCACTATTATACATCCTGTACAAATCCATGACATTGCTGACCCTAAGATTTACTCGCTGACTCCGGTCCCATGGCTATAAGTCTTTGGTTTTCCTGAGCAGCTTGTCATTTCTTCCAGACCTTCACTTCTTTTACCCTAATCCAGTTTTCTCTTAACCTATATAAGAATTCACCAACATATCTAATTTTCTTTTCAATCATCCCTGTTAACATGCGTAACGCCACTACATCTTTGCTCACGCTGTCCCACTTCTTATCCCATATTTTTCTCCTGCAATTTTTTAACTCTTTACATTCTACCAGATAATGAATAGTGCTCACTTCATCTCCACAAAATTCACGTAGTCCTACCTCATTACTTCTCATATATAATACTCCTACTCTCATCCATGCTATGCCTTCTCTTCCAGTTTTGTCACATTGATCTATATATTTTTTCCCTACCCCATACTGTCTTTAATTGCTTAAAAAATTTCAAAGATTTCCTTTCTCTTATACTTTGCCAAATCCCCTGCCTATCTATCTCTTGCATTATGGTTCTCACTTCCTTCCAAAACTGCTCTGGAGTCAATTCATAGCTTATACCAGAATTTCAGTATTCTTTCTATTATTATTCCCCTCCTTTTCGTATTACCCAACTCTAGTAATGTCACTTCTTTCGGTGCCGATTTTGGCAGCCCTAGCAGTCCTTTGCAAAACAGTCCATACATCTGGTCTAATTGTGTTCCTACCTTAGATGTGCCCCATACCTCCACTGCATTCATTGTTCTGGATTCAACGACCGCTTCATACATTCTTTCTAACCATCTAACTGATATCTCCAGTTGATGTTTACATATTCTTACTCCTGACATTGCCACTCTGCCACTAGCTATCACTTCTGGCTTGTGCAGCCCACCCTCCACTGCTACACATCCTTACATCTGAATTGTCCTACTCCTTTACATCCAAGTTGGCGGGACAGTTTGAAACAACAGTGATTAGAGCAGGGTAAAGCAATGAGGTTTCTCTCAGGGTATGCGTGGGTATGTATGAGAAGGATGGTTTTAATGACACTGGAATGCCTGTTTCAAATTGGTTTAATGACTGCTTCTTTTTATCATTACATCAAACTCAAAGTTGCCGACCAAGGGTTACCAATATCACTGTTTATAGTTACTTTATGTGAAATGCGTATTACTCGATAAAACTTAATTCGTTCTTCCCGTACATATGAACCGAAAAATATCTTCTCTCGTCGCTTCTGGTCTGCCCTCGACCAAGAGAGAGGCGATGACTTTCTTAATTGGCTCCAAGCCACGAACTGTCTGTCTTCACACTATGTACAGCTGCATGTGGGTGTGTAACTTTCACTTCTGGAAGCCCTCTTTTCACACAAACATTCACTTTGTGACTATTTTGTCCATTGTGATTATTAGATTCAGCCATGCCATTATTAAGGGTCGGAAGAATACCTTTTCAAACAAAGTCAAGTGCTATCCCTTAGAATTCTGTTTTTCCCATGTCTGTTGTTACACGACTCAACTAACTGCACCTGTTCGTGTGGTAACAAATATACAATACTCCTTTGAAATCCATTACGATTCGTTACTCATTGCAATTCTTAATTTGGTGTCATCTCCTATAAAACACTACTCTCCTTTCTTCAGTATCCATCCTCTTTTAAATGTCATTATTTATTACAGTAAGTAATAGATAAAATAAGCATTTTGTATCCTTACTTCTTGCTGCTTAATGAGAAATGTTTTATTTACACAAATGCATATTTTGATGCCTAGCATTTATGTAAAAAGCATAATTCAATTTTGTCATCTAAATATCATTAAAATAACAGTCGTACAAAAATTAAACTAACTTGTTCTTGGAGATGCATCTGGGCATTGTTCAACAAATATTCAAAGTTCCTGAAATGAAATGAGATTGACTGTTTATTCATGTATTGTTGTGCTTGTAAGCGTCCCGTATCATACTGAGCGTTAAAATCCGCTTAGTTTTCCTCAAGGATCTCTTTCTCAGGCTTGAGGTTATTTTCTGTGCCGTAAATCTACGACACCGGACCACTGACTTTACTTTCCTTCCAAAGGAAGCCATGCAAACCATATTTATGCCCGAGAAAGGTCATTGCCGTCGCCGTAGTTTGAACCCAACCTCGAGAACCAATCAGATTTCCTGACCTACTCTTACAAGACTATCACAATCTCTGACAGTAAGATCAACACGGTTTTATTAGCAATATATTCGTTCTTACAACAGTATAAACTTCAGTTCTTTACTCTGAATTTCTAATTTGAATTATATCTTTCAAACCTATATGATGAGTATGAGAGGATACCTCTTACGGCTGATTAACATTTTAAAACGCGATGGTGAACCTTACAAACAAACCCAAAATATAATCTGAAAAATGATTCTTATCAGTAAATTTAAGATTCGTTTTTTATGCAGGCTGTTATAAAATTTCCATTATTAAATTCTATGATCTCTTTAGAGAATGCTGTATAATTATGCCTTCGAATAGAACAGTAGTCGAAAATGTACATTTTGTGTGAATTGCATCTTTTAGAAAGAAGAGTGTTGGTGATTTAAAGGAATTTCGAAGAAATTAAGTTATACATGTAAAATAATGTACTATGTTTGCAATTCTTAAAGCATAGCAGGTTGTATTTCTCATCTTTAAATGATGTTTGAAGTCCTCATTGCTCAGTTACAGCTAAGAGTGTTCAATGTCTTATGAAATAGACTTTGATAGAGATACATTCAATAATTCTGGAGACTAAATAATTGGACTGTATTAGTCCATCCATTTCCTTCGAATCGTCAGTGATGATGTTTCGAACTTTAAGTTCAAAGTGAAGTTGTACACCACTATAGATTGTTCATTGATACATTTTCCAGGAACTTCTCGAGAGGAAGCTGCAGATTTAAACTCTTCTTCTTTATCTTATCCATCGTATATCACTTATTGTGGTGTTATGGGATTCTTGTTCCTCAGTTCCTTAAGGTCGGGCCTGAGGAACCGAAGCTTTAGATCTGATAGAGAACCAGGATAGGTGATCAGTCCAATGCCTGATGTGAGGGTGAGAGAAGTGGAAGATATCTGGGCGAGATGAATGATAGGAAAGGTGACGATGAAGCAATTGGTGAAATGATGGCGGGGGAACCGCAGATCCCGGAGTAAACTCGTCCCAGTGACTTGTTGTCCACCACAAATTTCACTTTGCGGCATCGAACCCAGTCTGCCTCATCCGGTCTCATAGAAAGGTCTGAACCATTCGACCAGATTTAAACTCTCCATTTGAAATTGTACAGCCCGGTGCACGAAAACTTTCCGATATATGTAACAGCTACTTAGGTTGGTAGGTGAATGGCACCATGCCCCCAGTTCAAACCCATGTCAGAGATAGAAAGGCGTGCGCCTGCTCTTTGTTTGGCGATGGTGGAGGTAAACCAATAGAACAGACAGCTTAAACTACATTGAAACATATAATTCAGAATGAGTCTCATCGGACATATATTTTATCAGCGGTTATTGAGGATAGGAGGAAATTGCCCATTCTTTTCAAATAATGAACCTTCTCAGGTTTGTGCAGTTTTCTTGGGAATAGAATGAGGGATGGGACAGATTTATTTGTTTTATTATGTGTATCAACTTTAAACTCCACACTGCGCATATTTATTTCAAATCATCTCATTTCATTACAAAATAAATTAAAGCTGTACAAAATATACCGAGCATACTAAAGCATATTTTCGTCACTTAGACAAATATAAGGGGACAACATAAAGAATAACTAATCCAGGAACCCCATTCCTTATAACCCACCCCTTGTGCTTCTCCCCGTTCCCGAGTTATGACGTCAAACCAATGAGCGACGGACACAGCAAGGAGGTGATGACAATCGTTCCCCTCACCTTGCAATACGCACCCCGGCTACGCACCTTGTTCATCGGTCACTACTTGTGTTATTGGATTTCCATATAAACCAATAAGAGGTTTTCACAGCCAGGACTGGTGTAAAACACGAATGGTGAAACGGTTATGCCAACATTATATAAAAAATAACACACCAGAAGATACCAACAGCATCGGAATATTTCCGTGCACTGGACTGTACCTGCAACACAAAAACTTTGCATTTATGAACACTGAAGTCAATATAAAGTATGCAACATAACCCCTTTTAATATCTAATAAACCTTTGGACATTTGCACATCATTGATAATAAGAAATGAAGCTTTCCTGGCGACGAATATGCTCACTTTCTTCTCGGGCAATAAGCCAGGTAAAAAGACGATTAGATAGCGACATTTCGGGAGTGTGCACCTCTCCCATCTTAAGGATATTTATAAAATGTTATAACCACAAATGATACACTGGATATAACACCAATATAGATAAAGACAAAACACTATTAAAATTCGCATTGCTGAACAAAAGACTGATTTCAGTAAATTAAATGCCAGGTCAGGAGATGGCGTGAGTATAGAAAATTGTGTTAAAAACGTAACTACTTAACTTGATTATCAAGCTGTATTGATATTTGCTTCTTAAGTCGACGGCCGGTTTCCAATAGGAGCTGAACTGAAATCCAACATCACGATTAAGCGTCCTCCTTTCAGAGGAAATTGCCAAAGCCTCCTTAATTCTCCGCTCCCAGTAACTATTGCATATTGCCAAGATGGTCTTTTCCCAAAAATTGGCTCTATGGTCGTTATCGTAACAATGCTCTGCCAGCCCAGACTTCTCAGGTTGCATTAAACGAATGCTCCGTTTCATTTGTGGTTATAACATTTTATAAATATCCTGATGATGGGGCGATGCACGCTCCCGAAACGTCGATACCTAATCGTCTTTTCTCCTGGCTTGTTGCCCGAGAAGGAAGTGAGCATCATTGATAATGTTGATTTCTTCTTAAAGGTAGCTTATGTTCTAAAAACAATTTTAGTCAATATATTACTAGATCTTAATATTTCGGTTTCTTTAGCAGTGGCCAGGTTATACAGTAGTAATGGAATAATAAGTTACAGTAAACCTAAATTTCTTATGCGTGTTGCCCTTCCCTACACACAAACATAAAGGAATGAATTCGTAATTGGTAGTTACAAAGTTCGATCGGTTTTTCTTTCCTGAGAGAAAAATAAAGTATATTAAGTACTATGTGATCAATGTGCATAATTGGCACGTGATGTTCCTGGCAAAATAGCCGGACTAAATTTTCATTCCATCTGCTATGCCGAATGGCCGTTCCAGACATACTGGAAACGCCCATATTCTGTGTAGGATGTAAACCACAATCATTTGCATGTTTGATTCATTAATACTTTATGTACGTGAATTACATGGGGACGAGCTATATTTCCAGCTTATTAGGATCTAACCTCTGATCTTAATTTATGAAAACAAGTAAGCCAATGGTTATCCTGAACAAGTGGGAAGGCTACGGTAAAGAAATAACGTCCGCTACTTACAAGATGATAGTTTACAGTAGTATTCTAATAAATTACATATAATTCTACTAATGTTACCCTTAGTATTATAAAAGATTGCGATCCGAAGAATAGAAGAAAAGAATAACTGGTCAAAGTTACTCATCAAGAACACCTGCAAAATTTCAAATAAGGAGGAAATGGCGAGACTAACAAATAAAATACTCACATAGTCACCTAAGTTTATACTGAATGTACCAGAGACAGTTCAGATTAGGGATGAGCAGAAAATAATGCAGAAAATAATGCAACAATTACATGTTATAGTTACCTCAATCGGTAACCTGTTGTAGGTTACTGAAGCAATGGCCACAACTGGTTACTATTAACAGCTACCATAGTATTAAGTAGAGCTTCTCGGGTTACCAGCTGTGCGATATTTATTAGGTTGCTCGAGCTTTCGGCTATGGTCTTCTTCTGGCTTCCTGAAGAACTTCTTGAAGAGTGTCATAGAGCAAGCATGGCCTAAAACTCGAGCAACTTTATAAATATCGCACGACTTATTTCAGAGGTATATATTGGTACCCAATTGCGAGTCGAGGTGGTAAGTGTCCCATCTCTTTTCAATCTAACTCTACCTTTACCCTGAAAATAAATTTGAAACGTTTGCTTTCCAAATTATTATTTTATTGCATGTATCTTTGGTGCCTAGCGTCTTTCAAGTGTGTAGTAAGAAAAGTTGCTAAACCCGCTAAAATTTAAAAAACAAGTGATATAAAGTAGTCCTACAGCATCAGTTGTAGTCATAGACAGGCACCTTCATCTTCTGAAGTAAATGTTACCTGTCACGCTGCAGGCATAAGTGAATGGGATTTGGGCTAAAGCTTTGATTCCTTCCTCCGGATTTCATCACATGCTCGATTTGCACTTAGAAAGTAGTCAGTTTTATGCTTTAGATCACTGATGATGACGATGACGACGACGACGACGACGACGACGACGATGATGATGATGATGATGATGATGATGATGATGATGATGATGATGATGATGATGATGATGATGATGATGATGATGATGATGATGATGATGATGATGATGATGATGATGATGATGATGATGATGATGATGATGATGATGATGATGATGATGATGATGATGATGATGATGATGATGATGATGATGATGATGATGATGATCTGGCTTCGCTCTGGCCTCACTCTAACCTCAATCTCCAAACCAACTCTGGCTTGGCTCTTGCTTGGCTCTGGCTTCACTCTGGCTAGGCTCCAGCCGGAGCTCCGGTCCCAGTCTGGCTTGGCTCTGGCTTCGCTCCGGCTTCACTCTAACCTCACTCCAACTTCACTCTAAATTCACTCTAACTTCATTAACTTAACTGGCTTGGCTCTGGCTTCACTCTAACCTCACTCCAACTTCACTCTAAATTCACTCTAACTTCATTAACTTAACTGGCTTGGCTCTGGCTTCACTCTAACCTCACTCCAACTTCACTCTAAATTCACTCTAACTTCATTAACTTAACTGGCTTGGCTCCGGCTTCACTCTAACCTCACTCCAACTTCACTCTAAATTCACTCTAACTTCATTAACTTAACTGGCTTGGCTCTGGCTTCGCTCTGGCTAAGATCCGGCCTCCGCTAGGTCCCCGCTCTGGCTTCGCTGTGGCCTCACTCTAGCCTCAATCTCCAAACCAACTCTGGCTTGGCTCTTGCTTGGCTCTGACTTCAATCTGGCTAGGCTCCAGCCAGAGCTTCGGTCCCAATGTGGCTTGGCTCTGGCTTCGCTCCGGCTTCACTATAACCTCACTCCAACTTCACTCTAAATTCACTCTAACTTCATTAACTTAACTGGCTTGGCTCTGGCTTCACTCTAACCTCACTCCAACTTCACTCTAAATTCACTCTAACTTCATTAACTTAACTGGCTTGGCTCTGGCTTCACTCTAACCTCACTCCAACTTCACTCTAAATTCACTCTAACTTCATTAACTTAACTGGCTTGGCTCCGGCTTCACTCTAACCTCACTCCAACTTCACTCTAAATTCACTCTAACTTCATTAACTTAACTGGCTTGGCTCTGGCTTCGCTCTGGCTAAGATCCGGCCTCCGCTAGGTCCCCGCTCTGGCTTCGCTGTGGCCTCACTCTAGCCTCAATCTCCAAACCAACTCTGGTTTGGCTCTTGCTTGGCTCTGACTTCAATCTGGCTAGGCTCCAGCCAGAGCTTCGGTCCCAATGTGGCTTGGCTCTGGCTTCGCTCCGGCTTCACTATAACCTCACTCCAACTTCACTCTAAATTCACTCTAACTTGGCCCTGGCTTAGCTCTGGCTTCACTCTGGTTCACTCTACAGGTGCAGAAACCAAACATACATTTTATTGCAAGCACTTGAACCTAACGTGTAAAAATAGCTGGGAAAATGAACACTTACCCTCACAGGAAATTTCCTTGTGTTGAGCCGACAAAGGGGGCACTGTTCGAGAATCACCCAAGGCTAGACCTAAGGGACAACCTGCCACCCGCCGATGCATTGGTCTGCGCTTGATACGTGGCGTAGAGAGTAGGCACCGGTATTCAAGCTACGCTTTTGCAAATGTGCTTCTGCATTAACCACCCAGACCGTGGGTAAGAGAAAGTTGCATGGAATACATGCCTCAGAAACTCGAAATTGCGATGAAATTTAAGAGTAGGGATGAAACACAACCTATAAGGAACGAGTAACAGGTCACATGACCCCTAAAGTGTCCGAAATTTGGCAAAAGTAAGGGGAAATTTGTGCAGTGGCGACGTTTGATGTTTGCTCGTAAAAACACTCTGATTTGGCGAGTGAAAGGAGCAACACGTACTGAAAGTTCATCAAAGTCTGTGTTCGCAAATGGGCGGAGCAGCACATATTAGGTGGTTATCAAACACTCTGTGTTAGTGAGCGAGTGAAACAGCACACATTACATCCACAAGGTTCTACCAAACTCTGTTCTTGTATAATCCTCCGGAAATACTCTAGTGTGCGAAGTAATGCTCTCGCGACCTCCAGAAACGACAACGCTTACGCGGCTTCATACGTCACTCGGCGCGTCCTAGACACTTACAACTTCACTCGCGACTGAGATTCAAAGTAGCCGTCATGTCACGCGCACTGCAACGTGCAAATCCTAAGTCTCGTGCCTAATTGCGAGTTACACCTACACTACAGTGACGAGTGGAGAGGGAGACTTGTATAAATAAATTTGACATTCAACGGTCGTGGTGTCTTCTGAGTGATAATAGCCCTACACTGTCAGGACACACCCACTCCCTGAAACCCAAAAGAGAGAACCCATTTAGACCTACCCTGAAAAAAACCAAGACCTGTTGTGAACCTCCCATCAGTAGCCCTCACCCGTCACATATCCTGTCATTTGAGGTGTTGAGTTCCGTCGAGAACTCAACGAGGAACTTAACGGGCAAGTGCCCCCTCAATATATTATCATGTTAAATAACGAAATTATTTTTACCACACTACAGAACAGCAACCACAGCAACCAATGAGATTTGAACATGAGCTTTAAGTTCACGTGAGCATTAAGAGATACGGGGTAATCTTATTTGAAACAAGGATTACGTGCACAATAAGCAATACATTTAGTTGGCTCAGATTTTCTAGCTGATCACACACGGCTGGTGTATTTATATTTCCCTTATCCTAAAGGACTTGCGTGTAGCCTAAATTCAGGAATTATAGTTTATATTGTTTCGACTTTTATTATTGTTCTGGGCTATTTAAATGTGCATAGTATAATTTGAATTTAGCAGGATCTGTTCCTATTTGCAATTTTGATATCTGGTTATATTTCTTTTTTGGTTGTTACATTTCAGGGGGTGTCCAGACCTCCCGAGCAGCCTCTTTTCTACGCCTCCGGAGCCCATTATGATAAGTTTATTATCCCGGAGCTTCATTGCTGTTGTTTGCTTTATGGTTTATTACGACAAAACTTCCTCCCGGATGTACTCATAAAACGGGACAGAATTTCTAAATTACCTATTACTCTTAATGAGAATAACGAGGCATTGTCTACAGCCGATGAAACGACAACTGCGGCATCAGTAAGTAGATAAAGGGACGTACCGTAGCTTTGTATTGATTAATTTGCATATTTATATTAGCCTTATTTGTTTAACTCTTTGTTTATTTTTAAGTTGGTACACGTTTAATTTATATTATATTTATATTAACTTTATTTATATTTTATAATTGTAATAATTTATTACGGAGTGCATTAACTGAATAAAATGTACCACTTTAACGTGCAGGTACGTACCAAGGCAGTAAAATGCTAAGTGATGCTTAAAACATTAGAGATATATTTTCTTTTCCTCACGCTACTAACAATTAGAGAAGTGTGTGTATAATTTTTTTATTATGTATGCAGGTTGTTACCATACGAGGTACATCCAGAAAGTAAGTGCCGATTATCGATAAAGAGAACAAAACCGTCACTAAGTAAGAAATATTTATTGGAATAATTACATAGATTCAGTGGTTACTTTTCAGCATAGTCACCACCATTGTTTAGGCATTTATCGCAAAGGTGCACATTAATTGTAAGCCCAAGTCATAGGATTCTGCAGCCAACATCCGCAGCCACGAAGTTACTTTTTTTAAGTTTATTTAAACAATAACAAGGAATTTGAAGGAAAAAATGTAGTTGGGATTTTGGGATGGCAGTTACACTCCTGCCTATACGGAGTTCCGCATTAGCACCTCTGGTAGTTGCGTCATCATAATGCTGGTGCACAGTGTGCGGGAGCGCGTGCGAGTTGGATTTCCTTGGCTATGACAATGACCGAGGTCCTGGGCATGGCAAAAGTGAGTGTTCGTACATTGTTTTGGATTTAGGAGTAATCTTTATTGCTGAAAGTTATTGTTGTGTCCGTGGATGTTTCTATTATGTAGTCTTCATACACGTTCACGTAGGGAGACTGTTGAGATGTCCGCCTGCGCTTGAATGTGCTGCTCAAACATGCTTTTGAGCAGTTGCTTGAGGTGTAGGAACTGGTCGAGTTTAGCATCTCTGTGTGTGTGTGTGTGTGTGTGGGGGGGGGGGCTCTCTTCCAGCCATGCAAGCTTGCGCTTCACAGAGGATGTCTAGTCACTTATTGTTGAAGATATTGTTGGAGAAAGTCTAAGATCAGTTGTGCTGTCAGCAGGGCGTTTAACGATTGTTGTTATTCTCGCGGGTGGGTCGTGCTGCTCTGTGTGGTGTCCTGCGATGTTGGTTGATCGTTTCTTCCAGTTGACCCAGACGTGGAGCTACATTTAGCACCTCGTAGTGGAGGTCATGGATATTCTCTCTGGAGGTATGTGTGGCTGCGAGGGTTTCCTCCAGTGAGGCAAGTTGGTCACTAATGGCCTGTACCTCCCTCCGAAAGATCAGCAGAGCTTCCGAAGTTGCTTCATTCTGCACCTCAGCGTCACTGTGAAAACTTTTTCCTGCCAGAAAACCCTTCATGAGATGGAAGAGATGAAAGTCACTTGGGGCGCTTTTGGGACTGTAGGGTGGATGTTCGAAGACCTCCCATCCAAACTTATTCAACATATTTCGTGTGGAGTTGGCTGTTTAGTCTTGCATTGTCATGCACAAGAGTAATGACTTTTATCAACATTCCACATATCTTGTTCTAGATTGCCCGCCTAAGTTTGTACAACGTATAGTTAGATAGTAACGCGAGTTCCAGTTAAAGTTAAAATGCATCTCCTAACACTATTAGTAGGCATGTATACTCTGTAAAAAGTGATATTAATACCGGTGTATAAACTCTCCAATGGAAGATTTTACGCAGTGTATTTTTATCCCGTTTTATTTTGCGAAGTATAAAAATATCACAGAAGTGATTTGTTACTGTGCAGGCAAGTTATTGCTAAGGAAGTAAATCAAGAACAAAATTCATTATTTTAATATCTATAGGACAACTTCGTAGACAATTTTCAGGATTAGATTTGTAGCAGATATTTCATGCTGTTAAAAAAAGAATAGTTAAAGAAATTGAAATGTGTAGGGGAGATGCGCCCAGTACCGCACAGTGCCCAGTACCGCACGGTGTCAGTATCTCGTAGTTACCAATAGATAGTAGAAGCTCATGGTGTGTATTTAGACAAACAACTAACTTTGTTACCAACGGAAAGTTTTCCCTTCTCTTTGACCGTTGAATCAGAAGTTATTGTTCAGAGAAGTTGTATAGTGAACTGGAGCTGTGCTGTTAATAACATGTTGGAATTGCTGCTGCCTTGTCCGGTGAAGAACTAAGTATTTGTATTCATATTATTTGGTTTTAAGTAGACTACACATACACAAAATACAGTGTCAGTTTAAAAGAATCGGGCCGTGTTATAACGTTATATATACGTAGGTGCGATTTGCTCAGTACCGTACGATAGCAATTTTCCCAGTACCATACGCGAGGGTATATATTTATCCCATGAAGTTGCCCTGACATTAATTTTCGTGTATAGGCATTCCTGTCAACATGGAGGTCAAAAGTAAAGGAAAATGGTTAGAAGAAAATATGAAATAAGCAATAAAGAATGTGATAGAAAGATCAGTGAGCCTGGGGGTAGCAATATATATTGCTGATACATTAACATCGACTCTGTATAAGTTGATGTTGCAGGAAAAGGCACAAAAACAGAAGAACAAACCAATAGCAAAGGGAAGCAAGATTAACATTAATAAACCTATAAATAGAGAACCTAGCTCTAACTCTGTGCCAACAAAAACTGGAAATAGTGAAGAGCCTTAGAAGACTAAAAGAAAATTAAATTTTGGAACCAAAGCCAGTGTTGATTGAAGTGTTCTAACAGAGTGTACCATTTGCTTAGAAATCACAGACGAGTCTTAGGTTCAGTGTAATTAATGTATCTACAAGTGTTGGACACATATTGAATGTACAGGGCAAGAGAACATTGATTTTTATAGACGTTATCACTGTGTTTAAAAAATGTTTCATTAATTCTAAGACATTTTTATTTTGTTGTGATAATCTCTAGAGAACGTTTTGAAAAATATATTATCATGGTACCGTGTTCTGTTTTTATCTCAAAAGTACAATAATTATGATAAAAATAATTATCTTGTGATTTATTATGCAGTTCCTCTTCCTTTATTTAGAAATATTTTTTTATTTACGTTTGTCCAGTACTGAGAAACACTTTTTGCGATGCGCAATTATCACTTATACTTACTTTAGCTTTAACAGTCAACATGACTCGCGTTCATGAATGTTCATTACTAATGCTGTTTCTGTATATTATTAGCTTCATGATAATAGTAACACGCTACTTGGTCTCCATTGCATTTTCTTTGTATTTTGAAAACAGCTTAGGTGTGCGGTATTGGGCGCATCTCCCCTAATGAAATAGAATATAGTCTAAGGTAGGTGATGTGTACCCATAACAACCTCAAATGAGAGGAAACTGTTATGTGTTTCAAAGACTTCTTTTTCTGCTTAAGAACGTTGTAGGAGAAAGACGTACATTTGTGTCTCTCCGAGGTTGTGCAGAATTATTTTTGAGTGTGTATTTAAGATACACAAATAGCGTGTGTGTGTGTGTGTGTGTGTGTGTGTGTGTGTGTGTGTGTGTGTGTGTGTGTGTGTGTGTGTGTGTGTGTAAACGAGTAATAGTAGCTCAAATGGTTAGAGCGGCTGGACGGAAACCAGAAGATCCGTGGTTCAAATCCCGGCTATGGCATTGAATTTTTCAGTCTGGCTCTACCCTTTCATAGTGCGCCCTACACACGGCTAGTGTGAAAGAACAATTAATTTCCAAAAGAGTAATAGTTTATCAATACACCAGTCATCATTTGTTAAAGAACAGCATTTATATTATTTACATTTGTATCACAATATGAAAATGTTTCGGAAGACCTAAATATTCATGCTTTAAACAGAAAAGTAATATCTATCCATTCTTAAGCAATATTAATACTAACTTTCTCAGTCCCGTTACCACGACCCTGGGAAAACGAACTCATCGACCCAGAATTACCCATGCGATTACCGATCCAGAGTTGCAGGGGAAACTTCTAGATATCTTCAAGATCGTCACCAGAGGTGAGAAATTCATCAGCATCCACCTTCATCCCATTAAACTGCTCTAGATTTATTAATTTTTGATGTAGAGGGATAATATGAGGGTCCTTCAATAAATAACCGAACTAATTTAATTGTATTTAAATAAAAAGCCCTGGAGCGCCATGGCTGATAGTGGTGGAAAGGTGAATCATTCCTCTAGCGGTGCTGTGAGTGCCGGTCATGCAGAGTCAATCAGTTGGGAGTTAGAACCCGATACGTGAAGTGTTTACTGCACAAACCATGGAACTGAAATTCCAGCAACGCACATCAATAAAATTTTGTGTTCTTTTAGGCAGAACTCCTACAGAAACCTTTGAAATGGTGCAACAAGCATACAAGCAGCAAGCTTTAGGCAAAACACAAGTCTTTGAGTGGTGTAATGTTTCAAAGGGGATCATTGAAAACCTTCAGGATTTTCTGTGCTCTGAGAGATCCCTAACAGCAAAAACGGAAGTCAATATTAACAGAATTCATGCAATTGTGCAAGAAGATTGTCGCATATAACTTCGAAAGTCGCAGACATAATGCATTTGTCTGCTGGAACTCTAGACAACATAGTTCGCAATGTTCTTGACTATCGAAAAGTTGCAGCGAAATGGGTACTGCACGTGCTGAAGGACGAACAGAAGGCTCACCACGACATGACATGTCAAGAATGGCTCGGAAGGTAACGATGGGAGCCAGACTTTCAGAGTGGAATCACTTGTGACGAGAATTGCTTCCACCATTACAACCCATTAACAAAACAGGAAAGTTCGCAGTGAAAACATTCATCGAGCCCTAGGCCTAGAGAAAGCAAAAGTTCAGAAAAGTGCAGGAAAGATCATGCATCTCGTGTACTTTAACAAACAGGGCATTCTGCATGATCATGTCATAACTAATCAACGCACAGTAACTGCTGCTTACTATTGTGACGTACTGAAGGGGCCATTTAAGAAAGAAATCGCGAAAAGCAACCAGATCTCGTAAGGAGAGGATGGATCTTGTATCACGATAATGCCCCTGCACCATGAGATTTTCACCCCTTCCCTAAAGGGAAACAGGAGCTTCGTGGTTGCCATTTTCAAAGTGATAAGGAGTTGAACAATGTTGTCATGGGAATTCTGAACAGACTGTCCATAAATGGGTTCAATGAGTGTTTCGAACAATGGATAAATCGTTGGAATAATTGTATTTCATTAGAGGGAGACTACCTCGAAGGTGTGTAGGTAAGTGTTAGTGAAATAAAGCCATTATGTGTTAATTAAAAATTAGTTTGGTTATTTATTGAAGGACCCACGTATATATTTTGAATAAAAATATAATAAGCAAATTAAATATAAAAATATTTAAGAACGTTAGTTATTCATTCCATGAACACAAGAATGCTTTAAACCTGATGAACTATTTGATTAATTCTAGAAAAATAAATTTCCTTCTAGGTTAGACTCTACGAAATAGTACTGATCCAGAAAATGATATATAAAACTACTCTTCGCTCCTTCCTATAGAAAAACATTGAACTATTCCATCCTTCTTGGTATTCCACAAAAATGGTTCAATTATTATGGATTTCTCCCTTCAGGCTATTATTGATTCACAGACCTGCAAATTATAATTATATTTATGTCGACTTAATCGCATCAAAAAACGCTAAAATATTGGATGGAAAATTATAATGAAAACTGTGTGCACTGTGTACCATCTATAGTTCTTTTGTTTCATATTGTTTGGGAGAAATAGATCGATAAAATCGATCTTTATCTATCTGGAGCTTCGCTTTGCTCTGGAGTGATATTTTTTTATATAAAATGTACATTTTCGGCTCTGATTAAATTTTATCCTTGACTTCACGTCAAAACTAGAAACTGTTGGTGAGGGGGAAACAATTAAGCATGTTCAGGGGTTGAATTTGGACATATAAATTGCATTGTAATTAGATATTCGACTGGAGGAGCAGATGGAGAATGTCTTTTTAATCTGTTGCAGTCGTTGGAAATTCTACTTTAAGTATGTCCTTTTCCTTTAAAAATGTCCAGTAGAGTATTCTTCATTATGAATAAATGTTTGTTTCCGTGTTATTTGGTCAGTTTTACGGATCAGGATAATTAGCCTTTTATTTCGACAGAAGCCTAACCATATTTTGTAGAAAGTGATATTTGATATCGTTAAATCGCTGAGAAGACGAAAATTTCGTCGACATGGTTTGACTCCCATTCCAATCGTGGAACACCTCCAAATAGAAGATATGATCTTGTAAACTGTCCCATGCCGATCTCTATCAACATCCTGTTTCATTAGCGCGGGAGAAATAGAAAAAGAAAGAAGGAAAAGAAAGCAATAAAATTTGTATCGCAAACAATGCCTTGATTATGTGAGCTGCTCCTCTTCGTCCAGATTTAAACACGCCAAAGAAAGAGAGAACGAACGGAAAACAGAAAGGGCAAAGATATCTATTTTTCCCTTCTGGCGGGTTTTTCTTGTGCTTACTATAATGGCTTCTCATTAATCTATTTGAGAAAGGAGGCCCTCTTTCACGAATATGCGTTTGTCTTCACGGGATTCTTGCTACAGATGTCAATGTGACAGCAAGTATCAATGGCGCAGAAGCATACATACAAGTCCCATTCAGTGCAGGAGTCTATTTAGGATTTAGCTTACAGAGCCAAACAACGTCTTTCTCTTGGCGAGGGCCCTGCACCTATTGTTTCCGAAGACCATGTCACACCGGCGCGCGATCCACGTGTCGTAAAACACTAAACACATCCTTAGATATCGCTTGCTATGCTATACATGCCGTACACATAACGCAAAAATGCATTGTGACGCAAGTGTCAGAAATGATTGGAGTTGTAGTTCAAAGCATGAGGATCGAATCGCAAGCTATGAAATGATGATTAGGATAAGATTGCTAGGAAGGGATTCGGCTCCAAAACCTGTGGTTTATTCTACCTAAGCTCACGTGAGGCATCTCCGAGAGGAAGGATAAGGCAAGAGGAGAGACGGAGCCAATCGATGGAGTTACGACAGTGCAGAGGGCAGGGTCCCTACTATTTGCCAGCTAGAAACTCCCGAGGCACGCCAGCACAACTGGCAGATATCCAACCCGCCGCGTCCACAAACGATCCACCAGGTCGTCCCGGAGCCCAGAAGCCATCCTACCAGAAGTATTTCTCAGGAGCGTATCATCTTGCCATGCAGCGCCGAGGCTCTCGCCAACACTTACACCATGAAAGATCCACCAGATGAGAGATGATGTGAAATGACAGTGATGAAATGATTACTTGCGCTTAATTACAGTTTAAAATATCGTTCTTTTCGTCACATTCTTATGAAATTTGGATATGTTCACGGTTTAACATGATAAAAGTGAACGGTTAAGCTAAATATTTTTCACCAGATTAGCTAAATATAATTTTTAATTACATTTTCCTTTATCGTAACTTTAAAACTAGTCCTAAGGGATAATTACTTGCATTTTCGTATTGATTGTTTAGTTTCAATAAAATAATTAGTTTTACCCTTATTATTTGTTGATGATTTTATGAACTTCAAAAGTAGTATTCCAAAATTTCTTCCACTCTAATTTACTTTCAATTATGAAATACTTCGTCTGTCTCAATTGTTTTGCATAGAATTACAGCTCAGAATACTTACAAAAATTTTTATATCGAATTGCCAGATAAATAATATCGTAGGTCAATAAACGTGATAACGGGATAGGTAAGTACTTTCAATAAATAATTTCAATCAATATTGAATTAACAATCATGAACAACAGTACTTAGAGAGTTTGAAATTTGTTCATGAGGACACTGAACTCCATGTTGAAGGAAAATCTAACAGTGTAAGGCCAGGTAAACAAGAAAACCATTAGCTCAAGGTGTTTATGAAATTGAATATGCTCAGACATTACAGACGTTGCTGTGCTGTAGATGCAATTCTAAAAATTGGCATACTAATTAAATCCTTGGAACTTATCAGTGCCATAGAAAAGAAACTGTGTTTGAGCTAGAGATTTGCAGTTCTAGGGTTAGAATATTAGGTAGAAATGCTAATGGGAGTGCTGGTTCGTAAAATAATATATATTACTAGAATTATCGTTCTTTCCTTTATTGTTTTACAGTCCTAGAAAAGTGTTGTGATGAATTATATCGGCATTCAGTATCGCTTAAAAGCCGTGCTCGAGTAATGTAGATTTTAACCTCACCTTAGCAATTTTGTAACTAACATTAACATACAAGCCCCGCTATTCTTATGGAAATGGTTATTTTTTAATCGTTAGGTCATGATAGCTTATCAAATATAATTTAGTAGTTACTATTTCAAGTTAATATTTGCAACTAGGAATGCTTAATTTGAAGGATAAGATAGAAGAAAACGAGATCAAATGAGACATATACAACTTATGGATGAAGAAAGAATTTCATTTGTTTTAGGACGAAGAGATGTGAGAAGGCAAAGAAAGAGATGGTCTTAATTATGAAGTGAGAATTGGCAAATTGCTAGACCATGAAGTGAAGATAGAGATGCAGAAGATGAAGAATATGCATATTTCGATTGATAAGCTACAGAAACATCTAACTTTTTTCATTCGTAGCAGCAATATAATGAAAATAGATCATGAATATCTTTCTAAAATTTATCGTAAACTAAATTTCTGTTGGCATCAAGCTTCCAAGCGTACTCTGAGAAAAAAATTAGTTGTTCATGAGCTGTTTGAAGATATATTGGCGAGATTGGAGATGTCCAAACTCACTAAAAAACTGCTACACAGTTGAATAAGTTTGGTTAAATACAGCCTTCGAATAACGAAAGGCAGCCTTAACATTCATATGAGGATAGAAGATAAAACGGAAAGGGCAAAGGACGATATTGTTCTTACTGACTTAAATCTACACATGAACGAATACTGAGTCAGTACGGCTTTACTTCAGAAAAATCTTTTAAATGCTGTGACGGCCGGCCCAGGCCGCGTACAACACACCTTAACACTAAACAATTCTAATGCTTTAAATCATTATTACTGTCCTTGATTATAACAAACATAACATAATATGTGCTCCCTTTAAATAGCACAAGTAAACAACGAGCATCACAATCTTTATAAAATTACTCTGTAAAGAACATTTACTCCTGAATGAGCAATAATAAAGTATGACGGTAACCAGGGTCCCAGAAAACATTTAAAGGGTCGATGACGCTAGCCAGTAACTACACAGAAAGCATTTATCCAAACAAATAACTGAGTAGAACAGTTACATGAATAACATCCCAAAACCATTGAATACATAAGTGATTTCAGGGTAAGCCGACAGTAAAATTCCGTCCCCCTTTTAATGATGTTGAAATTCTAAGCAGCTAGCAGTCACCCATTTGTCTTTAGACCCAGAAACACAAAAAGGAAAAACATAAAGCTTCTGGTCCCAGAACTGAAAGGAAGACTCCATAAAACGATCACGGCTCACCAAAAGCGATCATCTAAACACAAAGAAATTTTAGCAAAACCCAAAACTTGGAGTACTTACCCCCAGACTTAAACGCGTCCAGCACCAAGCACCAACTCCCTTCGCGATTCGATGCAGTGCAAACAAGAAGCTTCGGGAACCGCAGCGCTCTCAGAGAGCAACGGTGGGAAAGCGAAGCGAACCTACGAAACAGCAGCGCCTCGAATCGGGAAGGCGAGGAAAATAAAATAAAGAAGTGCAGGAGGGAAAACAAAAGGCACAATGCAAGAAAATACGCACAACTGGTAAACACATATTATGTCCTATATGGTTTCTGTGGAAAGAAATAAATACTATTAAAGTAACCTTGACAAATAGCGCAGGCAACATAAAATTTAAATGTATTTCAATCATTTTATAATGGAGTTTTGAAATACATTAAGGTTAAATATTTAATAATTATATAAATGAACGGCAAATATAAAAATCCAGAGGTTTGCTTGATAACTCCCAACCTATTTTAAGAAAAGAGTATAACAGCTCCGAAAGTAAAGCATAAATTTTATTAGGTGAATCCTTGTGAAATTCACCTAGAAGAATTTAGGTCAAAGGGGCCCAAAAGACCTGTTGTTGACGGGCCCTTAATGCCCCTTACTTACTCACTCACTCCCTCACTCACTCACTCACTCTCCCTTACTCACTTTCACTCATTCATTCACTCCAGATATGTCAGATAAGACTAAAATATGAGTCGCAGATACACTTTTGTTAAATTTCCCTACAGTATAATGTTTATTTAAATGTAGTACTACGCTATTTACAGTAAAGAATTTTCAAAAAATAAAATTTATTTCACAAAATAAGAGCCGATTTATTTGTTCCAAAGGATACGTGGATTATTCTATGGTGCAGGCTGATCGTCATAAAGAAATAATAGGCCACTTGCACATTCTGTACTATCGAACTCGTCTCCGTTTCTAGGATTTAGGTCTATAGAAATCTTGGAAGCACCCACCCCTGGAGCATAGGTGGTAACGTTCATGAGGTCCCGAGTTTAAGTATTGGTCGGGGTGAATTTCGATGAGGTTTTCTTACGGGGTTTTCTCTTATCCTGAAAGATGAATGTAGGGTAACTCTAAGCTCTATAGACTCCGATCTAATTTGAAAATCATTAAAGCCTTTCATCCATCCTCTGATGTGACTTAAAGCTGGAGGGCGCAAATTAAGGAAAAAAGTTTTGGAGGCTTTTCTAGCTTTTCAAGTGTTGCGAAGTTTAATTTCAAGTAGCAATGTAATAGAAATAGAGTTTTGCATTGTCTGGCAATTTCTGGATTGTTTTCCGTACCTAAAGCAACAACTTTAAGATGACTTTACTATTTAATATGACTTTTAATGTTCGTTTTAGTCCCTATATCTCATATAAAAGAATTCATTTACAAATATGTTAGTCGCTAAGTCAACTTTCTCTCCTTACTGATAAATATTTCTGTAATTTGAATAAATTCAAGCACATTATCATTACTAAATATAAACATACAAATATTATATGTTTATTGTATTGTTATTTTAACTTCAATGCATCTGGGTTATTTCGCGATAGCGTGAATGATCTATCCATATCCAGGGTGTTAGTCACCGTCTATTTTCATGAGAGCTTTCCATCTTGCACTCTAGACTTCTTTGCAGCTCAGCCTTTCTTTCATTTTATTTCTTTTATTGTTATTTTCCATTTTCGCTCTCCATTTCCTGCCCATACATTGTTGTGGTAGTTTTTCTGTGGTTTTTAAACACACAGATACAAACTTGTAGATCTACAAGACATAAAGCTTCATACTTAGGACGAAATGGAGCCCCATTTTAGGACGAAACACCAAAGCCAAACGTTCCAGCAAACATGACCATGCATATTAACTTAGATTCGAAACTAGAAAACCTCCTACAGGTAGTCATTTCTTCTACGATAGTGAATAATTGAAATAATGCTTGCGCGAAAACAGAATTAACAGCCGTTACACCTGGTGGTTCCAGTAGTAGGTAACTGCAAAGAGATGATTGATAATGCCCTGGTTAGTGACGTGTAGCTCGTGCATAGGCGCTGCATGAATTATCATGCATAATTTATTGTACCTGTATAAAACATTAACAATTAAAACAATTGATAACGCGCAGGCAAGATTTAACTGGTAATATTCAACTATCAAATATGATTCTGTTTCACGCAAAAAATAAATATATACAAAATTACGCACTAAATTAAACAAAACACACAATAGATTACGTCACCAGCACTAAATATAGGAAACATGTGTTTCTTTCATGGCAGATTTTGAATCTAAAAATGGTATCTCAACAAAGGAACCGAAAAGGGAAAGAAATATATCACCTGGGTGACACAGTTATTGGCCCAAAGTCAGTAGATCAATTTCCGTGGGTTCGAAACGCGCTCAGATGGTGTTAATGTGGCAATACTGGTATGTTCGTGGTAATTGACAGTGTGGTTAGTATACTGAAATATTTATTTCGTCAAAAAGAATGTCTAAATGAAATGCAATCGCCTCCACGTTTTCACGGATGCACAGATCATCGGCTTCTGCATGAAGGACTCTAGGAGCGTACATTTCCTAAGTTCAGTAACAACGTAGAAATTCCGAAAGGACGGTAGTCTTATATTTAAAGCAATGGATATGGTCTGAAAGAAGGAAACTTTAATTACATCAGAAATTTCGAGGCGATGCACTTAGTGCTTGACAAAAGGAAGCACGAGATTCGCACAGCTTGATGTGCATTTTTCTTACAATAATGTGCAGTAAGTCCATTCAAAGACACCACTGTAAATTGCCAGTGGTTCTAAATGATTCGGAGGGTTATAAACGATAAACAATCACTCTTAATAGGTATAATTTATAAAAGCAGTTTTAAATTGGCCAGTTACTTTCGCCATTTCTTAAACTGCAGTTGCATTTACCGGGAAGTATTATCAATTGCTGTTCGGAATCATATGTGGTTGCTTGGGATCTACTAAAAACTGGTTTTTAAAATCAGGTTCATTAATTCAGTCGATCCCATCTGTATGAAATATGTACCCACATACTGCAAGCCTGCCTCCATATTAATGGAACACGATTTGTAACTAATTGCTGAATTTAATTTTATGTATATGTGCATATATAACATGTATGATTCATGCGAACTCGTACATATTTGCGAGGTGGAAAATATTAACAGCATACCATGCATTATAGAGCTCATTTTTACCTTTGTACCACCTACCAGTAATAGATAAAGGAAATATTTCATACAATCTAAAAGTAGCGCTAGATATAACAATTTTATGCTTCTCTGAAATACACAAAAGCTATATTTGAGATAGATGCTGGTTTAGCACGTCAGCAGAAGAACGTTATACAAACCCCACCTCTAAACAGCCTAATTTGGAAGATATCTCGCTGTTTTATTCAAAAGATTTCCAAACACTTTTATGTTACCTGTATTGCTACTAAAATTTATATCTAGAACTTTGTTTGTATAGCGTGAAATTCTGTAAAATCACTTTCATTCTGTGCGAGCTTTATATCACTTGTAGGTATAGAAAGGAAAACATTAGGAGATATACAGACTTCAAGGAACTAAAAGGCTCATTAACCCTTTAATGGATGGTGTTGCCCTAGGGCAACAGGCTGTGTTCAGCTTCAAAATGTCTCAGTACGGGTTTTATTTGTCCCGAACCCGTTATCTATGATAGCGCGGCTTGTGTACACAAAGAGCCGGCAAATAAAGATAACGGATGTAAAGGACTTGCCGGCGCAGATTAAGTTACGCTTCTGGAAGGTTCGGATTTCGTCTTTCAATGTCTTGTTATTCCAGAAACGTCTAGTGATTGTACGGAACAGTCGGCTTTTTGTTTGTCCCAGAAATCTCTCGAATTTATGAAGGAGATATATAAGAGATTGTGACACGCCAGCGGACAGTTGTAAACAGGAGATTCGTAAGCAGTAAACAGCTGTAGAGTGTTGTAACGAGAGCTGATTGTTATTGTCATCGACCTTGGTAGACTTTGTGTATGTGACGTAATTCTGTTACGTGAGGATTAAACAGTGTATTTCTACGGAAATAAAGAACATTTGGAATATCTGAAATTTGGACTTTTAATTCCAAGAACCCACAAACTCACAATTCTGGACTGGCCTTTCTCAGTTATACACATACAATTTTGAGTATTTTGAATCGTAAATATTATATTACTTTTGCTTTTGCAATCATACTGTAGTGTTTTAGTACAAAAAGACAAAAATAAGCAACTGACACCCCGTCAACATTCACGGTGCCATCACATCCATTATTTTACGTGGGTTCTCCCCGTCCTTTAGCACAGGCGCATTTGACTACCGTTGCCGATATTCGAACTCACGATGCTTGACTTTGAATGGAGGTCAGTCCATTGCCTATCGCTTTAACGGCATGGCTAAGCGAATCAATTGTGTTGGGGCACCGCAGAAAGCGGTATGAAAACCGGTTTAGAGAACACAGCAAGAACGGCAACTATTGAAAAACAATTCATCCCTTAAAGGGTTAAAACATGTAATTTGTGTTGAATTTCATTATTTTTCCAATGTCAGCGACCTAAAGGTAGCTTTTTCTTCTTCTTTTTTTTTTGTACCACGGAACGCATTACTTTGTGCTTCTGAAAATTATTTATACGTTGTTTTCGCATGCTGTAATTAACTATTGCTTCATTCATTTATAATGGGTAAGAACATACTCAGCATCACATTAGATACTTTTAAATTTATAAATACTATTAATTCGATGCACAGAAAACAAGCAAGAGAGTCAATGAGATAAAATAGTTGGAGGGCTCTCGTCTCCATTATTTAAGAACGTAAATTTCTGTGACCGAAAAAAATTCCACCCCCGTTGCTTTGTGACAGTTTTCTAAGCACCTGAGCCCATTTTTTATTTTGTTGGTGTTGGCACTGACGGGAACTATGTCCGGGTTATTTATATTCTAACAGGAAAATGCTCTCTTCCTACCGATGTTGAGAAAAAGTGACACAGTACCGTCATGCACCTTAAATCAACCAAAAATCTTACGATGGTAATGTTTCTTACTTCTTATCCTTCTCTATCTTGCTCTACAGTAAAATGGTAAACATAGGGTTATTTGATGCTTGATAAAGGCACAAATGTTACGAACATATCTTCTTCACAGTTTAATCTATAGTTTTGGCAGTAAGAGATACAGTTGAAGCAACTGCTTTTCTGTTATTGTTCTGTCCAGGTCCCTCTAGACACCATAGTGGTTTCATATGAAGGAGGATTTCCTCAATCCTGCTATAGGCATTTTGGTCGATATTTGACCTCCGGGAGGGAGTGCTGAATGGCAAAGGACCAAGAATGTCCTTCGCAATCATAAGTAATTCGCGATCTCTGGACACACGTTCACAGTGCTAAATCATTTACCCTTCATTCCCTGTGCAATCATTCCAGAGCACTGCACAAACTTAGTGCGACAAGAAAGCACTGGAGTTCCAATAGGCGATAATCTTCTCAAGCATCCTAAATATCTGTATGCGGGTTGAAAACGGGTTCCCCCTTCCACAAGTACAGAGGATGGTACATGAGCCACTGCGTTCAATTAAGGTCACGCTAAACAGAATCTGAATCATTCCGATTAACCCTACAGAATGTGTGATAAACGCAGGCTTGAAGAAGTATGTTTTTCAGAGCTTTTGGACACTTGGTAGTGTTAGAGTAGCAATTTTCATGTAGAATTTCAATGCAATATATTGTCACTTCAACAAACATAAACATTTCGGCGCTAATAGGTATCAAACGGCGGATAAAGTTTCACGGTAATAAAAGGCTTGCATAAGCAGTTTACGATTGCGCGACTAGTGTACACAAAAGAACTGATAGGTGGCTAGCTTTCACAAAGCGCCGATAAACAAGAGACGGATAGTTTATCTCAGAGCTGATAGGGTTTCACGTTTCTGGAAGGTGATGGAATATTGGGATTACGTCATTATATGCCTTTTTTATTCCAGAAAAAAATTAATGATTGACAGAACAGTCTGGAATTCATGAATGGGTGTATAAAAAGAAGTCATGGCTAGTGATGAGTCAGTTGTGTGTAACGAGAGTGTAGTTGTAATACGAGAGTCAGCTGTGGGATGTTGTAAACTGAACGCTGTTTGTTATTGTCTTCGACCTTGGAAGACTGTGTATATGTGATGTAATGTTGTTACGCGAGAATTGTAACAGTAGTTTTAGGTTATGTTTGGACAGGTTATGAAAAGTTTATAAATTTGTAAAAAAATGATTATGTAAATCTATGTAGTAATTTAAATAAATAAAAGTATATGTAATTTTGTGATTGGCCGTAATAATAATTGTATGACGTAATTTTGTGACGTGGAATCAAATCGGCCAATCATAAAATTAAGATAGGAGTAACGATAGTTACCAAAAATCAGTAATCTTGGTATAGAGAGATGTTTTGTAATGGTGGAGTGCGATGAATAGTGGTGCAGGATCAAGAACATTTAAGTAATAGTTTGAATCTGTTTGAATACAACAAAGTAAGAATTTATCGATATGTTGGAAGTGACTGGGAAAGGAAGTTCAAGTAAAATGTAATCTAAATAATACAATTAAATAGTTACAAAATTTGACTTCTTCGAAACTTTATTCCGAACCATGCCTTAAGACCAAGAATCTCATGACTCTTAGTTAACCAAGTACAATCATCAAGAAACAAATCAAAATACAACTAATTTGTTATTTCCGGCTTCTCGACGTGGATCTTCGAAAAGTCAACGTGCATCCCATCTCAAATATAAAAATGCCGTACCAAATTGCGCCCGAACGTGTGGATTAAGATGGAGAGAAATTAACGACGAATAGTCCCAAATTCCTGTCCCAGAATTTTACAGTGTATTTCGACGTAAATAAAGAATATTTAGAATTTCGGCAAATTGGACTTTTAATTCTACGAACCCACAAAGTCAAAATATGTTAGTGTTTCTTAAAAGCTGTGCAATCCATCATAATGAAACTTTTACCACTTATATATAAATCTGTTCTATTTCAGAAACCATAATCAAATTATAAACAGAGTTAGTAGCTTTTGCTCAATTGATATTCCATTAAACAAAAAAATTTCAAAACTTTTCACGCAGTTTCCTCTTTAGGTGCCCTTTTCTCCTAAACATTTAAAGTGACATATTTCAAACTTTTTAATCCCTTTACAAACATATTATTAAACATAGCTGGTGAACCATTAAGATATTTTAATCAATAATAGCTACTTTAAAAATAAATAATAATGTAGTCTTTATTTATTAATTTTTTTATATATGAAAATATTTTTTAAGGAATTTCATGAAAGTTTAACATATGAAACTTTGACAAGCTGTTTAGAGCAGTCTGTTCTGCATAAGTACAAAAAAATTTAAAGCTCTATCTGTTACAGTTTTATATAAAAGTGTAGCTAAGGTGTAAAAACAGCAAGTTACGGTAAATGGCAAAAGAAGACAATGTTGTGTTTTTATGTAACATACCCACAATTCAAAACATTCCTGGCCCATATTCCTCACTCCAGTTGTCTCAGCATCCTTTTTCCTCCTCCTTCACCTACCATCCTAATTCTTGCTTCCCTAGACAATTCCTGCAATTGTTTTTCTGCTTCTTTTACTCTTGATGCATCAATGTTTTCAAAGGCACAGTCAAAATTTAAACCTCTTTCCAGTTCAATTTTCATAAATACAGCTCCTTTTTTATTAGTACCATCATTAAAACATTTCACAGCATCCACCACAGAAAATTTAATTGTTTTACTGCCAACATTTACTGCCTACATACACAGATTTTGTAATTCTTTCCCAGATTAGTTGATTGAAGCTCCCGTGTGGGTTTTGTGCACGACCATGTACCCCTTCATATTACTTCTCTTCTCTCTAAATCCCCTGCCCATTCTCTTTTGTAGGTGTCCGACACACTCTAGCTTTCTAACTTGCACTACTTGTACATATACATTGGCTTCTTGCACCCTTAGAAAACCTTTGGAGTCCCCATACCCTAAATGATTCTGCTTGTTATAAGAGAAGAGAAAATGCAAAGTAAAAAGGCCTGGCCGCTATACTTAAAACCCCATTTACATATACTTAATTGCTACAAACACACGAAACCTTATAATGGGCATGTTGTCCGAACTATGTACATTCATATTAAGCAAAAATCCAAACTCCATATTTTCATCTTAAAAAACTACCAAGTGTCCTTACGATTTCCTTGACTATAACTGGGACTGTAACAAACGATACAGTTTGAATTTCTTATCAAGTTAGTCCACGAGCTTTTGTTTGCTTTGTTTTTGTATTTTGTAATTTACGTCCTCCGACGTTAAGTCATATCGGACGATGAATGGAATGGGTGAAATGATGCTCAAATGAGCCCAGGGTCCATAGAGCTTAGAGTTACCTGACATTTGTCTTTCAGGATAAGGGAAAACCCCGGAAAAACCTTATCCAGGTAACTCACCCTGACCGAGATTCGAACTTGGGACCTCTTGAACGTGAGGCAGACACGCTGCTACAACGCTACCGAGGCGGGCACGAGATTGTTTGATGGGAGCTATGGCATAAAAGGACAATAGCCCAGAAGCTTATACTTATAAGAGCGACTATTCTCTTGAACAAGTCATGAACGCTGGTCTCGCTAGCTATGTGTCAAAACAAGTTTGTTTTTCCGTGTAAGGTTTCAAAAACTTGCAATACATTATGGAGGTTTTCAGTAAGGAATTTAGCCTCGGAAAGTACAGCTGGAGTTGTATCTTCAACGCAAAATAATTCTAAATCCTCTTTGACATAGTGCGGTTCATAAGCATCTACCACACTTGTGCAGCTCTGATGTACGGCATGTACTAAAATGCGGAACATGTGTTGTAATTCTGTGTTGTAATTAAATATTTTTATGATATTCATAAAATTTATTTTCGTAATATAGTTGTAACACACTATTACATAATAAACATAGTAATTACCAACTTTCCCTCAGTGTGTTGTTTGCAAATTCCATATTGTGCCCGGGAAACTACACAAACGCAACAGCCTCAATGAGGTTTGTTTTTAGTGAATTGAATCGAGTAATAACAATGGCAAAGACTGGCATATTATAAAGTAATCTGTCCTTACCAGTGAATGTCGCTGGATTTCTGCTCGTGAGGCGGCAAGAATTTTGATGTTACTGCACTTACAGTCTAGTAGTTTGAGAGATACTGTTTGGCTCAGAAAGAAGACATATCCACTACCATCGTAGCTCTAAAGGCAGAAAGGAATCCCTTCCCTCCTCTTCCTGACATCACAACAATTTCCAATATCCTGGATCTGCTCGAACTGAACTGTGGCGAATAAATGATACAAGGCTCCTTGCACTAATAGCTCTTAGAATGGAACTAAACCGCTCGCAAAAATTAAAGACATACGAACGCTGTCCAATGTTCAAACGAAGCGCCGTTGCCAAGCATAGTACGTGTACCGCAAAGGTTCTGTACATAAGAGCAGTTTTACCCGCCAGCAAACGTTTTTTTTATTCTCCCCGTAATTAAACACCACATTTAATATTCCTAAAACATTCAAATCTTACCTTGACACACGTCACAGCAGTGGAACTGCAAGCACGGTTTCCAATCCAGTAACCTGCTTTCCCACTGCATGGACCTTTTCCGAAGATTGAAATACAGGCACGTTACCTTTTTCTATGGATGAAGCTGCTTCACTATAAAGTCGTGACACTGTGTGCACACTACCTGTACCACAGGGTTACAGAGTTAATTGCTGATATTTTGAAAAATCTAAATTGCCCTATGTTCTGGATTGGAGAGCTTTCATAAAAACTTGTTCATGTTAAATATAATTTTCTGCTCTGAGAATGAATCACTTCATGTTTGCTGATCGAAAAATCATTTTTCCCAGCTTCGACGGACATCTTCACGCACTCGGATCACAAACACTGTAAAAAAAGATATGGGTATAATAATAATTTGATGTACGTGGGTGGGTCAAAAAGTAATGCCTCCTATTTATTTCTCTTTTATTTGACAAGAAAATGGAATCCAATTTACATAGCTTGAAAACTACAACATTGACGATTAATTTGTCACTATTCAATATAATCTCCGTCCGTTTTCCCAGTTTAGGTCCACCTTTTAACTAGGGCATGTATTTCAGTGTGGTAAAACACACGATCTTGCTTCCTAAGCCACTGACGCACGGACGTTTTCACAGCCTCCTCATCTTCAAAATGAATCCCACGATGAGCTTCCTTTATTGGCCCGAACAGATGGAAGTCTGATGGTGCCAGGTCAGGGCTGTATGGCGGGTGAGGTAAGACTTGCCATCCCAATTTCTCAATCTCTGCAGTGGTGTAACGGCAGGTGTGTGGTCTGAATTTTCATGCAAAAGAAGAACACCCGCCAAAGTTTTTGTTGGGCGAAATCGGCGAAGACGTGATTTCAGCTTTTTGAGAGTTCTGACGTTTCGGACAGAATTTGTTGTGCATCCCTGCTCCAAAAAATCAATCATAAGCACACCCTCTGCATCCCAAAACACTGTCGCCATAACTTTCCCTGCCGACCGCTGAGTTTTGAATTTTTTTTTCTTCGGTGACGTGTGATGTCATTCCATTGACTGCCTCGTTGATTCAGATTCAAAAAAATGAACCCCACGTTTCGTCTCCAGTAAAAAAATTTTTCCAGAAACTCCTCCCCCTCCATATTGAAGCGCTGCAAATTTTCGGAGGCTGTTTCTTTGTTTTGGGCGGTTAACATTCTTGGTACCCAAAGTGAACAAACTTTTGAGTAACCCAGTTGTTGAATAATCGTCATCACACTGCCTTTACTGAGGGAGGTAATGGGACACAATTTACCTGTTGTTACCTGGCGATCATCACGAATGATGTCATCGACTCGCTGAATGTTGTATGGATTCACTGCAGTCACCGGCCTTTCCACTTCGCTTTTCATCTGCCAATGGTGTTTGCCCTTCAGCTTCGTTACAGCGACGAACTCATCGTCTAACAGTGCTCACATCCACCGTTGCATCACCATACACATGTTTTAGCCTTTCGTGAATGCGAATTGGCGTTTCACCTTCCGCAGTGAAAAATTGAATCACAGAACGCTGACAAATACGAATGTCGATGTCAGCCATTTTGCAAGAGGATGCAGTGCTGCCACCAGTTGACTTAGGAAGTTACGACTGCAAGGGAGTGGAGAAGAAGGTTTGAGGAATTGCGGCAAATTCAAAGTTTTCACATAACTTACTTAATGAAAAACAAAATAGGAGGCATTACTTTTTAACCCAGCCTCGTAATATTAACAATAATTCAGCTCGAGTTCAACACACGACTTAACGATGCCATTCACTTTAATAAAACAACACCTTTACTCTGAAAACAAACTAAAAATTAACTCTTAAACTGTGTGGCTCCTGTTTTCATAGTAGGTGCATTATTTATTTATGCTTGAGATATTGTGAGGAACGAATGTTGTTGCTTTCCAGGCTTATCTATGTTGAATGAATGGATGTTGGGTACGGTCATGGCCAGCAAGTAAAATGCTTTCATATCATAAGATTGACATCTGTAATATTCAAATATTTATGCGTAACATTTAACCATAACCATGTGAAAGATGAAACGTGCATCGCTCGTGTTGTAAGTATCGTTGAGACAGGATTTTTGTAAGGTCATAATCAGAAAATAAAATTATTTCTTATTATAAGATTGGCATCTGTAATTTTTCAAACATTAACCCGAGCGAAATTAATTAATACCTATAGCGTTCTCAGTTCAGGCGTGCGAGATGCGGCAGCGCTGGTAGGAGGTGCAAGCTTGGGAATCGCTGCAGTGTGCAGTACGGCCCACCTCCATATACCTTTAATTTTTGCGAAGATTATAATGGTCTGATTACATATTTTGGCTAACTTTTACAGACGAAATACCAACAACAACTTGTATATTGCAATATTATCAAAGGAGATCACCGTTCTTAACAGGTAAGGGAAGAAAGGTATTCGTACCCTATAACCGAGCTCGCATAAGAAAGCCAGTTAGCTGAATGAGATCGTGGTTATATACCTGTGTCCGGCTGGAACTGAATATAAAAGAAGAAATACAGTGTACCGAATTGAAATGTATTGTGGAAGCTGAAAGGTACACTAGGGTAATACATCTGAAAATTTTTATATGGTTGTTGGGCACACTTTTTGTAAGTTTAGTATAAAATAGCCTAACGTCCACTTACTGTAGGAATTTATTTCAACTATGCTCCGAAGATTTAGGTATAGCTGCCTGGCGTCCATACATTGTAATGTAATATTTGTTTGTTGTATTGGTTTTAGAACAATAATTATCCGTTCATTTTTTCTCCTTATATAAAGAATATTTCAGTTTTTAGTTACTCTTAAGTGTTTGTGTAGCTCCAATTAAACGTTAAAATATGTTACATCAAAGTAATGTAAATGATGCTATATGTATTCACTCATAAAATCAACAGCTTAACACAGAAAAAACTAGGAAACATTTGAATCCAGGGGTGCAATTTAAACCCAACGTGCCAAAGAAATTCCCTCTAAACTGCTTGACCATGACAGCACTTCCCACTTGCTTGCTCAAAACCTTTTTATTCTGTACAAGATTATCTGAATGACAAATCATCCTGATAATGCTTCTGTAGCTCTGTAAGTAGTACCTAACTGTTCCAATGACCAATCATTACTTATGAATATTTGATGCAATTTGAAAGTTTATTTTTAATGTATATGTATTTAATAAATAACAAGAATGGTATCCATTGCAAAAAGGTTGAGACGTACTGGCATAAGCCAAGTGAAAGCTGGTTTAAAAAGTGTTTCATTTTGTATCATATATAATTATCCCTGCTTTGTTTCCATATTGCTGTTCATATTGCCTGTATACTATAATATGTGTCTTATGTTAACTTTTGTACATATATATGCTATTAAACTTTATACCTCTGGACATGTTCAATGTTCACAGCCTTTTCTGGCTACAAGTGAACCTACTGAACGCAAATCAATCTAATCTAATCTAAGCACTCCATACACGTTGTCAACATGGCTTTTAAGAGCTTCATGATACTCTGATTAAATCAAAGGATCTGGGAATGGTTCGCATCCTCTTTGGATCAGTAAAGCGGCACCGACATCAGGATTAGGTAACCATCGCAGTAGCTGATTCTACCTAACTACTCATAACATTACAACAATGTTGAAGTATTCACAATGAGCTGAAAGCAGGTGAAGGACTAATTATTTTGTTTGAAAAGATTGCAAGAGAAACTACCATAGGAAGATCTAAGAATAAAATCAAATGTGTTTAGCAGAGTATTCATTTTTCCCCTCATATTTTCAGTTACTTTTGTTACATTCCAGAACTGCTATATTCCCTATATTGAGTAATCGTAAGCTTTCTTAGCTATTTCTTAATTTGATGGTCTCCTGGAAATGAGAGATGGCTTAAAGTTTAATCTTAGCTAAATTTAGAACTGATATTCTTTATAAATTAAATAAAAATTACTTGTGTTTATAATTCTTTTCATGAGAAGAGAGCCAACAATTCACCTGCCCGCCTCGGTAGCGTGGTGATAGTGTCTGCCTCACGTTCAAGAGGTCCCCAGTTCGAATCTCGGTCAGGGTGAGTTCCCTAGATAAGGTTTTTTCCAGGATTTTCCCTTATCCTGAAAGAGGGATGTAGGGTAGCTCTAAGCTCTATGGACCTTGTGCCAATTTGAGCATCCTTTCACCCATTCCATTCATCGTCCGATATGAATTAGAGTTGGAGGACGTAAATTAAAAAAAGAAGGAAAGTAGGAAATAAGGAAATAAGAAAAGAAGGAAATAAGGAAAGAAGGAAAGAAGGAAAGAAGGAAAGAAGGAAAGAAGGAAAGAAGGAAAGAAGGAAAGAAGGAAAGAAGGAAAGAAGGAAAGAAGGAAATAAGGAAATAAGGAAATAAGGAAATAAGGAAAGAAGGAAAGAAGGAAAGAAGGAAAGAAGGAAAGAAGGAAAGAAGGAAAGAAGGAAAGAAGGAAAGAAGGAAAGAAGGAAAGAAGGAAAGAAGGAAAGAAGGAAAGAAGGAAAGAAGGAAAGAAGGAAAGAAGGAAAGAAGGAAAGAAGGAAAGAAGGAAATAAGGAAAGAAAGAAAGAAGGAAAGAAGGAAAGAAGGAAAGAAGGAAAGAAGGAAAGAGGGAAAGAGGGAGAGAGGGAGAGAGGGAAGGAGGGAGAGAGGGAGAGTGGGAGAGAGGGAGAGTGGAAGAAAGGGAGAGAAAAATCCACCTACAAATAAATACTAAACGCAGTGATTGATGTTCTCATTTGCATGGCATCCTTAAGAGCTCATGTATCACATGATTGTGGCAAAAAATCCACAATCTAATAAGTTCTAAGGGACATTTAGAAATAGATTTGCTGTCTGTACGCACAGTATTTGTGTCTAATTTGAGAACAGTTATGCGGGCAGGGAAGTATAGAGCGAATACGAAAATAATGTGAAGAGAAGAAAAAGAAGTGAAGACGACACAATCTCTGGCACTTTGGCAGTCGAGCAACATGGAGACATAAATTTCTTCCTATTGCCTTCAGGCAAGTTGCAATGATTTATTAATTGCTTTGTGCCGGCAGTTATCCATTTCGTTTTCATAATTTCTAGCCCGCACCAAATGATGCTACTGGTGTTCAACAAAGATACTACAAAGAATAGGTCAATGGGTCGTCTTCCATACATCAACAGAAAAGAGCTATTTGTAAAATAGAATGCGGTAATGAATTTAAGAAAATGGCCACCAAGTAGGACGGTATATATTGCAACTTGAGCATGCGACAAATTCCATGGTAATGTGAAGTAAACATCAAGGTTGTTAATGTCAAACTCTTGTAGAGATGGAATGATATACAAGAAAGACAACGCGGAGAGAACGCAGAGAATACCTCATAAAAAGAAATTAACTGTTATAGAACAAGAAAGTAACCACCTATATAATTTACGTGTACTGGAACTGTCTCGGTGTCTCAAACCTCTCTTCATGATGTTTCTATTTTTGTAGATTTAACATGTTTTATGATATAAAAATACCTGATTGCCCGTGAACATAATTGTTATTCTGAAGTTCTCGGGAAGCAAACCAGGTGAAAAGACGATTAGAAATAGACGTTTCGTGAGTGTGCATCTCGCCCATCATCAGGATGATATCTTTTCACCGGGATTGCTTCCCGAGAACAACTTGAGCAAATTCGTCGTCAGGAAAGGTTCAGGTCTTTAATTGTTATTCCTTTTCCAGTTTCACTTCCTAAATAGGCACTTTTTGGGATATTCTTAACCCTGCGCTTCTCGCACGGTCGCTTTACTTCCATTACCAAGAGTCCGCATTAGCTTTTATACAAGTTTTGACATAGCTTTTCAATGTGTTTTAGAAATGCAATATATTTGGATCTGAACCATATAAAAATGCAGTGAATTCGCAAACATATATTTAAGCATCACTGCTGAAAATAAATATTTTAAGTCATAATTTACTCTTTAACCTCAAAGAAAATGTACTGTAGTCAGTGATATGAACGTTCCTTCTATTTTGACTGTTTTTATGAATACACATTAAAATATTTATTTGTAGAAAAATTATTCAGAAAGCTTATTGTTGCAAAAAATGATTCTCATTGTCAATTTTAAGCAAATTGTTCACGGTTTTCACTGCACAGATATGGTGCGAGATGTTGCAATTACAAAAATATACTACACAGCTTGCAAGAAAACCTCTTTGGTCTGTCTGTCTTCCTGTCACAAAATTTGCATCTCCCTCGAATATTTAGTGGTGGAGCAGTAGGGGTAAGTTCGGCTTTCGGTAAACTCAATATATCCCTGATGTGGTTCTTGATAGTTGAAGGAGTATTTAGCTGATTGACCTTACGTTACGTTAAATACATTTTCTAAACAAATAAACAACTTTTCGAAACCTTATGATTTATACTTTGCAGCATCACAATTGAGAAACCTCTCTTATCAGCCAAACATAGTAACAAAATTGAAAGAGTTGATGATGAACAGACTCACAGAAATACACATACATGACCCAACGCTCCGCACCTCGCCAATATGCTGAACCAAACTATAATGACTATCTCCAATTATTGGCAGGGATTCGTTAAGGAAATAGAGAAAGGTAGAAAAAGCCGCTAACGGAAATCTTGATTTACTAATTAATTGTTGATGGAAATTTAAAACTGCGAACTCACATTACCCAGCGCGTGTAACGGAGGCTTAACCGGCACTCCTCATTCATTTCGAAATTATAAATTGTACTGACAATAGAAAAAAAATTAAAATTCTCACTCAATCAAAAGTGAATTAAAATAATAAACGTACATTAAGAAAGGGCTCTCTCTTAAAATGGTACAGCGATTTTTGATTATCTTTAATTTTATACCTATTTTTTACTGAGTTATAATTATATAGATATTTTGACAACTAATGTTAAATTAAGTAATTACCACACCCAATTTCTACTAAATGAGAAAAAAGAGTAAGATATGTGTACATAATTATAAATAATTTGTGTAAGTTTTATTCAACCACTCCTGTCGAATAGAAAGTTTAGTGCTTTAGTAGTAATAAAAGTGTTTACTCTAAACTTAACAAGACTGTGTTATTGTTACGTCAACCAGGTTGGGAAGCAATATTTTATACACATGCGATGTTTGAAGATGCTATGCTATGACGCTGTGGCACCAACTTGAAGCAGGACCATTTGGGATGAAGGTGGATGCAGATAAATTTCTCGCATTTGGTGACGATCTTGAAGAAATCTAGAAGTTTCTACTGCAACTCTGGATAATTAGGTGCATCTGTAATTCTTTAGCGATGAGTTCTTTTTCTTTTCCAGGTCGCGGTAACGGGGCCGAGGAAGTTAATACGAAGTACGTCCAGAAAGTATATCTGTTTGGTAATAAAATTAAATTGTGCACAGATACAGAAAAATTATTTATTGAAAAAAATTCTACAACTCTTAAACTACTTTTCCACATAAACTGCCGAAATTTTGCAGGCATTTGCCATAGCGAGGCACAAGTTTTTGTATACCTTCTTCATAGAAGTTTGCTGCCTGTGTCTTCAACCAGTTGGAAACATTTTGTTTCAGCTCTTCGGTATTGTTGAAGTGTTGACTGCCAAGGAAAGATTTGAGGTGCAAAGACAGATGAAAGTCGCTAGGTGCGAGGTCAGTGCTGTACGGGGTGTGGTCAAACACGACATAGCCAAATCCCTTTAGGATGTTTTTCATAGCATTTCTAGTGTGTGGTCGTGCGTTATCGTGAAGAAACATAACACCTTTTGACATCACAAATTTGCCGATACATTTCAATTTATTTCACTTTCCTAGCTTTCAGAAAACGAATCACAGATCTGATTTCACAAGCGGCGGGATTTTCAATCAACACCGACAATGTAAACAAGCACAACAAAGCGTATGTGGCTGACAGCGATCTCACAATGCCGCACGTTTCTTCTCCTTGATACAGAGCGTCTACCGCGCATGTGCTGAACTGCGATCGCAGCGCTGCAGCGGAGATATATTGAAACAGAACTTACTTTCTGGACGCCCCTTGTATTATAACCTTTTAATAATGAATGATACATTTGTTTTTCAAAGATGGAAATTTAATACCTCATAAAAAAGTTTAATTTTTTGACAAAATTACAAATATTATTAATGTAGTCTTTTTACAAACAACGGTAGATGGCACGATGAGCAATTTCTTTTCTTGCGCACACGCTATTTATGCATCATTGATACACACACAAAATTGCTTCTGCACACACTGGAAAAATAAAAAATCACGTCCTACCCCTAAGACTTTCATAAGCAGAACAACAAAATACTTTAAAACATTTAACAACTTATCATGTTACGTTGTCATGGTTACACCATTACCTACTTTACATTACTTCCTTATTTTATTACAAATACTAATATCTTTGAATGTTCTTAACAAAACATGAAATTTATAAAATAACTGCTACATTTGGACGCAGAGTATGAATGTAAACATCTGTACAAACAGAAGCAAACGTGAAAACAACGGAATGTAGTAATCTGCGCACTAGTGGAGCATTGACTTCTAAGAGTATGCAGACGCCAGGCCAAGGTGTAATATAACGCGATGTTTTGTTTTTTCTCACATACCTGTCATAGTCATATTGTACCTAACTGCAGTTGTTTACACGCGCGAGGGATAACAGTACAACGTGTGTGCAGTATACCTATGGGAAAACGCAAAGCCTTCGGCCTTTAGTATTACATAAAGGATTACATAAAGAATGTTCACATTGTCTATATTTTTCACCCCCTCAGTTGGAAAACAGTATGCTTTGATAATTAGGACTTCGTTCCATATTTAATAGTTCTGCTTACTCAAAGATCCCCCCCAAAACTATATTTTTAAAATACGACCTGAATTTTCCTGGCGACGAATACGTTCACCTTCTTCTCGGGCAGCCAGCCAGGTGAAAAGATGATTAGATATCAACGTTTCGGAAGTGTGCATCTCTCCCATCATCACGACATTTATAAAATGTTATAACCACAGATGAAACACTGGATATAGCACGACTATAAACAAAGACAAAACACTATCAAAATTCACATTACTGAACAAAAGACTGTTTTTAGTAAATTAAATGCCAGGTCAGGAGATGGCGTGAGTATAGAAAATTGTGTCAAAGAAACGTAACTACTTACCTTGATTGTCAAGCCGTATTGATCTTTGCTTCTTAATTCAACGGATTTCCATTTTTAAGACCGGTTTCCAAGATGAGCTGAACTAAAATCCAGCATCACGATTAAGCGTGCTCCTTTCAGAGGAGAAATCGCTATAGCTTCCCTAATTCTCCGCTCCCAGTAACTGTTGTATTTTGCCTAGATAGTCGTCTCCCGAAAATTGGCTCTATGGTCGTAATCAAAAAAATGCTCTGCCAGTCCAGACTTCTCAGATTGCATTAAACGAATGCTCCCTTCATGCTCGATTATTGTAGTAGCAATGGTACTTCCGGTTTGTCCTATATACGGTGTACCACATTCAAGGGGAATGCGGTACACTCCCGGAACTTGGAAGTCAAGTTTGTCTTTCACTGGTCTCAACAGATGTTTAATCTTCGGAGGTGGGTTTACAGCACCTGAGATTCACTTTCCGTCAAAACGGCTACTCCGAATATGACGTTGAAGCCTCAATCACCAAAGCTAGGAATACAGCAAGCGTCAGATAAGTCTACCGCTACAGCCTGCTTCCCGTTTACCGGCAATCTATCCGGCAGAATCAGCACATTTCTCGCCAAATAAAACATCAGGACCATCCACAAGCCACCTACGAAGATTAAACATCTGTTGAGAACTGTGAAAGACAAACTGGACTTCCAAGTTCCGGGAGTGTACCGCATTCCCTGTGAATGCTGGTAGAGCATTGTTTTGATTACGACGATTTTGGCAAAATGCAACAGTTACTGGGAGCGGAGAATTAAGGAAGCTTCGGCTATTTCCTCTGAAAGGAGCACGCTTAATCTTGATGCTGGATTTCAGTTCAGCTCCTCTTGGAAACTGGACTTAAAATGGAAATCCGTCGATTTAAGAAGCAAAGATTAATACAGCTTGTTACGTTTCTTTAACACAATTTTCTATACTCACGCCATCTCCTGGCCCGGCATTTAATTTACTGAAAGCACCCTTGTTCAGTAATGCGAATTTTGATAGTGTTTTGTCTTTGTTTATAGTTGTGTTATATCCAGTATTTCATTTCTGGTTATAACATTTTATTAATATCCTGATGATGGGAGAGATGCACACTCCCGAAACGTCGATATCTAATCGTATTTTCACCTGGCTTGTTGCCCGAGAAGAAAGCGAGCGAAATACCTTTCTGTATTTGATAGATATTAAGTACCTATTTATTCCTCACATGCTGTTTTTAATTTATAATCTAATTTCTTTATGTTATTTTTCTAAATATTATTATTTGGAGCTCTTGAGTTGTTATATAAAGTAAAACAGAAGTCCCGCTTTTAAGTGAAATTTATTTTCACATTGTCTATATAGTATTATTAGGGATATGACACGACAGCTTAAAAGTTTTTGGATTGTTATTAAACAAAATTTTAAAAAATCCACTCATCTCATGCCAGATAACCATGTGTTTATAAACCATATTAGCGTAGAGCCCCTCCGACGCTAGCAGCGTTATCCTATATTGTTAACTATGTAAGTTTAAAGTAACGCTTATTCTTAGGCCATTCAATAATTAGTGGCTGCATTTAAATTAACAACTGAAACAGGAACTTTGGTCCTTGGATCAATTATTCATTTAATTATGTAACATGTTTAATAATTATATATATATAAATTTGAGATCTGTAACTAGCTATATGTTAGTGAAAGTACAATTGTAGACTTTGATGAAAAATATTGTAACGAACCTGGGCAGATATACGTGAGAAACACTGCACTCCCGGGCGACAAACTATGAAGGGCGGAAGTCACACAATAGAATGGAATGCTAGCTATTTTACTGTACCGTTATACAGGTCAATATCCTCTTAGTTTTAACTTGTGACGCCGTGCTGTGTATATAAGAGGGTAGCAACCCCCATCCAGTTCTCATTTTTGCTCATTGCTCATTGCAGTCAAGTGTATTGTATACATCCGTCTGGTGTGTCCGACGAAGTGCCGCGTCCAGTAAAATGTATTATAAAATGTCCGCCTAAAGTGCAGTTAGTTAAGGGTGCCCGGGTTCACAAGTGTAAGTACAAATTAAAGCAGTCCAGAGATTATCGTTGGTTTGAGTTGTCTCAATCTTAACACCCTCAGAACCCAAAAAAGAATCCATTCAGGAGACAGCAGCTAGAGCCAAGGGTAAAGCAAGCAGCCGACGACGACGTGGAGACCGAGGAAGGAGTCCCGACGTCGACCCAGGTACGTGCAGCCGTGAGGGCGAGAGGTAGTACAGCCACACAACAAATAAAACATTTTGGAGCAGTCACATTATTGTAGGGCTTAGAAGTAATCTCCTCCAATATGAAGAACTCAGCTCCACACATCAGGTAGTTGACGAATGCCATCAACAGAGTTTTGTTGTCGTAATATTGTAACAAACTATTCTTCTGCTGCTATAATTGGTTGCCTGGTGCTAAACCGAACTCATCTAAGTGGTAATTTCATTTTCGCAAAAAGCTCGAAATCACATGGGCTCATATCTGGAGAGGACGGAGGATGCTCCAGAATTTCCCAGCCCCATCTGCGAATTAAATTAATAGCAGGGGTAAACGCGTGAGAGCTAGCACCATCATTTAACGCAATGGGATGAGAATTCAGGAGATTTGGAAATTTACGACGCATATCTGGTCAAAATGGTGTTCCATAAGGTGACTATAATATGTAATATTCACTCCCTTGAGGTACTGAATGAGTGATAAGAACATCTTCAAAATCATAAGTAACAATGAACATGAGTTCTTGTCGATACCTTTTTAGCTGTAGTGAGCCAATGTACGATATGGTGAAGTCCATCTACCACAAGCTTCCAATAATTTTGTATGGCATTGTCGAGCATTGATACCTCTTATAACTTGAATTTTAATGAGACATCTTTGTTCATATTTACGAAACATATTTAGAGCACTAAAGATAACAACCCACAATTACTCTTACTAAAAATGCCTTATTAAATAATATTATTGTCTTCAAACTCAGAGCTAACAAACACTAGATGCTTTTATTTTTAATTGTTATCGGCTTACACGATTCACCGTTGATAGCGCCGAATGCAGGCAGTTGCCACTAATTTTGGAATGACCCATGTATGTTTTAGGCTGGCTTTTGTTTTATTTTATTTTGTCCTGCTTGGTATAAAGTATCTTTAGGTTAGAGAAATCCATTTTATCGGCTAATTAATTACTGAATTTAATGTGTAGTTCAGTTTTTTATTATCTTTTAAGATTTTTTTTCTAACTACATGAGGTCTACTTTTACTAGAACGGTTGCTTTACTTACTGCATTAGGTAAGATTTATTACATTAAGTGTAATCTTTGAATCCACAGTTGTATAAATACCAAAACAATGTCACACGGAAGAGCCTTTTAAAGGAATCTCTCAATCAATTCCTTGAGACTTTTAATAGCAACAGTACGCATTCTTGCAATGAAAACAAGGGAAACGAAATTAGAAATATTTCCTAAATGCTTCAAGATCGGTGAACCAGATCAACGTCCGTGGAGCACCTCCTGTGAATCCTGCTCAGCTTCTTGACCCTGCTCTGTTCGGCCCAGGTATTTCGGGTAGCCGCCTTCATTTGTTACACCTGTCGGCGACCCGCCCGCCCCCTCAGCCCCATTAGTGTAGAGGGAGAGAGAGTCCTTCTTGATTGTGTCCCGAGGAGACAGGTGCAGAGAGCATCCGCACTGCGCGCCACTGTCGTTCGAAACAAAAGCTAGCGAGTGCTTTGGCGAGCGTTGCTTAATCAGATTGCTGAGAGTCAATCTGTTAACTCTGGTCTTTTAAGAGGATCATAAAGCTACAGCACCTTCTTCCACTTCTAAGTTTTAGTAAAATGTATTATACCCTATTCAAGCTCTGATAGTATAGAACATACCAAGTTCATAATCATTTACAGTTATTAAATACTCTTGTTTTATTATTGTTATTATTATTAATTATTATTGTCTAAAGCCTTATAAATTAAAAACAACTCATATAAAGGGTATAGACAAATAAATAAAGGAACTATTTAGAAAAGATGTAGAAGAAGCAAGAAAACAATCTGAACAGAAAGACCAAAAGAAACTGACTGAGATTTTGCATGACAAGGAATTTCTTGCTAAAGCGTGTACTGGAAGGAATGCCGACTGGTAAAAGCAATCAGAGCATATATAATATTATGTTGAATATTGCTTTTAGAAAGGTGAAAACGTAACACAAAATGGGCTGAATGAGGGAGGAATATAGGGAATCAGATGCTAATCAGAAAGTTGGGCACAGAGAACTATGTCAGGCGGTTGCATGTGAATCAGTACCTATATATATATATATATATATATATATATATATATATATATATATATATATATGTGTGTGTGTGTGTGTGTGTGTGTGTGTGTGTGTGTGTGTGTGTGTGTGTGTGTGTGTGTTTGTTTTTTTCGTCTGGTAGCTTACATGGTAGCATGTCTGCCTCACGTTCAAGAGGCCCCGAGTTCATTTTTCTTTCCGAGTGAGCTACCTGGATAAAGTATTTTCAGATTTTTCCCTTATTCTGAAAGACGAACGTCGGTAACTCTAAGCTCTTTGGACCATCGGCTCATTTAAGCATTATTTCGTCCAGTTCATTCAACGTCCGATAAGACTTAACGAATGAATTGAAACGGAAGCTAGTTTTCACCTCAAAACAATTCCTAGAAGTATTATATTCTAAAAAATTATGAATAAAGGTTCATTAGGTTTCATAAGTGACTTCCATTTTTACATTCTGCTCAGATTTATAAATATACAGTTCTTAATTAGTACCAAACAATACACAAAGAAACTAGAACGCACTAAAGAACTCACAGTTACAGGAAGTAATTGAGCAAAGGGAGTCGTTAAACATTAAAGTTAAACTCCTTGCGTTTTATTGGACTTCCCTCTCTGCAGATAAAGGTAAAGGAGCTTATCACAGAAGTACTTCGAACGCGAACCCAATGAGGGAAGGATGAAGGATAGGTCTTAGGGCGATCAGATCCGGGAGCACAGGCATTGAGGGTTGTTAACATTTCCAGTTGAACATGCCTTGTGCCATCCAAGTCCTACGAGAATGGGTCCTTGAGCAGTCCATGCAACGCCAGCCGGAAACCTTCACAAGATGGACCTCCACATCCTAGTCACATCACGATGAACACCGTCATCTAGTCCTTCAATCCCTGTTCAACAGATGATGAACGAATTAATGAGTACAAGAAGTGGTTGAAGAACTATTCTAGCATTCGCCAAACGATCTGACTACGAAAAAAAAAACGTCATAGTGAGATTAAACGAGTGCTGAATCTGGGACCTTCCGAATTGACTGTATCTTCTTTAATTTTATCTTATAACATCTTAACTAAAGGTTTCTTCATCAGGCTTCTACATGCAGGTCCACATGGGAATCTACATAATAAACAACAAGAAAAATGCTACTACTAGTAAATGACTTAAGCCCCGACAATGCAGCGGGCTGTCAGAGAGTGACTCATAGAAGGATGCAGATTCCTTAAGAGTTTTGCCTTCTAGAAATAAACACAATATAACCCAACTCCTTTAGGTTAAACTAATGCCTAGATAATGGATGGGACCAACTTTAATATTCCGAAATATGAGGTTAATTCATCCTCCATATGAATTGCACATGAACTTTCGTAACACCTCCCGGACACGGCGTAGAACAAACATCTAAAATCAACAATTTAAAGGTAAGTTAAGGTGACGCTCAAGTACTGAACATAAATTGTATTAGATTTTTTTCTTTGTATACCTTTCTTATCTAAGGAAAGTTTAAAGCTACTGGATGATGCATATGATTTACTTAATGAGGTTTAAGCTGAGATAAAGAATAAACTTTGTACAAGAGTAGTGAATAAAGAAAAACAAAAGGTATGAAAGGACTAATTTCTTTATTTGTTCGTATTATTTGAACTTCTACTCTTCTGCTTGAATGCGTTTCTTTGCTAGTGATTCCAAATTTCTATGGATCGTCACAGCTTTGTAGTTTTCTCTTAATTTGGCCGAAATTTGTGAACAGATTGCAATTGGAGTCGCGACCATAACCTGAAGGTATCAAATTGAAATGCTTACTACATCTGTATTAGTCTAACATAAGAATTAAAAACTCTTAAAACAAGATTTCTAAACAGTTGTAGTCATTTGACTTTTTACCAACTTGTACATCCAAGGAACATGAATGAGTGACGACGACATATAAATATATAAATAAATTAATACTATACTTGATACTCAATTACCGTAATGTAAAGTAGATGCATTATGCTCAAGTTGATCTCGGTAACCAAGCCAGGTAAAAAGACGTTTACAAATCGACGTTTCGGGAGTTTACATCTCTCCCATCATCCTGATGAGAGAGCAACTTGAGCATATTCCTCACCAGGAAAGCTTAAGGTCTTATTTTAGCTATATACTTTATTTCCACGCATATCGCATGGCTACAAGGGTATTATCGCTGTACTCATACCGCTATACACCTGAAAATTTGATGTTATAATATCTTTTATATATAATTCATGAGCACCAAAAATATGCTGCGGAGTAGAAGCGCAGTGTCTAAAACTGAAGCCTTGAAAGTGCCGCATGTGACCACTTGAAAGTGGCTGCTGGACATCTCTTAGCTCTTTTCCGTGTGGGAGAGGGGGCGCTCCTTACTTTTTCATATGTAGACTGCTATCCGTCAGGGATAAACAATCCCTACAGTACAACGCTGTGTTATTATGCCTGTATGTTCCCACATATTCTGGACTTATTTTCGGATACTTTCAGCTATACTGCGCGCCTGATTTTTGGCACGCAGGCCCCACAAAGAGCATAGATGATACCATGAAACTCTCAAGCACGTACCGATGTAAGCATGGTAATAGTTTTCTTGTTATTTTCTTTCTTTACGTTCACATATTGCTTATGCAGATAAAAGCAATTTCATAATCGACACTTTAAAATATTTAAATACTCTCCAAAATATAATCTTTTATAGAAATTTGCATGCATATTAATTGTCCAAATATGTTTTAATCAAACATACTATGCTAATTGAAAAAAGGTCTATGTCCTGTCAAAATAAAATATTACAGAATCTTGTGCAATGGGAATGATAGGATTTAGACTTGATATCCAAACGTTTGGACTTCCAGTTTAAGGGAATATTGAATATTATGTGATACTTTTATGTGGAAAATGTGTTCACTAGATGTGAAAATGCACCGACAAGTTATTCCATAGCTACTCGTATAACAATTAACAGGTTATTCAATATCTGCACCGTTACGCTGCATAGGCCATCAGTGACTACATATACTCAGGTGTGGAACAAAAATACCATTTTCTATCTTTGCCATACCTGTCTGCATTGTTCATGGGACGTAAACGCAATGATGTAGGTGGACGATCTTTTGTGAACTGTCTCTCGAGGTATCAGTCTCCTCTCAATAATAACACGACGGCAGCAAATGTGCCCGCCTCGGTAGCGTAGATAGTAGCGTGTCTGCCTCACGTTCAAGAGGTCCCGAGTTCAAATCTCTGTTAGGGCGAGTTACCTGGATAAGGTTTTTCCGGGGTTTTCTCTTATCCTGAAAGACGAATGTCGGGTAGCTCTAAGCTCCATGGATCCCGGGCTCATTTGAGCATCATTTCACCAATTTCATTCATTGTCCGATATGACTTAACGCTGGAGGACGTAAATAAAAAAAAGTAGCAAATGCCTATAGTAAAGGGGTAATGTGTGGTCACAGCACTCTACCATTTTACTGTATGCCATAGAGAGAAGAAAAGAACACAACAATAAATATCTCTCAAGCACAATCACTAAGGTCATGAGCCTAAAGTAGCCCCATTTACTGTATCGCATTGTTGTGTTCCAGACGGTTCGATTTTACGAAATCTGGAACATTGGACTTAGTTGCGTTATTTCAAATTGAGAGAATTCGATTTCCCGAACCTTTCTTTTATGACAGGTAGATATAAAAAGTGTATTCACCAGTGAGTAACACAGTTGTGAACAGCAAAGTTTTCTGAGCCTGCAAGCAGAGCAGTGTAAAAGTATTAGTCGGCAGGCAGTGAGTGATAAAAGCTACGAGCAGTGCAACAGAGATATATAAAGTAATATTATAATGACATGCTTACTCTCTGTATTTGTAGAAAGTAAAAATAATTGTAATTTATAATTTCGCTAACCATTCTAGTGACAAATAGTTGCTGCAACTGCGTGTTGAAATAATTTGTTTTTGTTTGTCGCAATAATTTAGGTTGAAACGCAAATCCTACAACAAAAGTGCCCAGTAATTTTTTGGCATTTAACTGGGTGCTTCTTCAAAATCTATTTTCCCCCGTTTTCTACTAATTTCCTTTAGTTATACTTCATTTTTCAGCAGTTTTATTTGCAGCCTAACTTAGCGAATACTGATAAATTGCAAATTAAATTACAAAATCAAGTAAATTTACATTTTACATCACAAACGAATAATTAAGTACTCTATGTCCATTGAAACGAGCTCCTTGATACATTAACAACTGGAGTCTCGAGATCGGGAAATGAAAAAGGTCTTCTATCAACATATCCAAACTGTGATTCACTTGTATTTGGTTAAAGTGTTTGGTCTAATTGTATAAATAAGAATCACTTTATCACGCCTTTTAATTTTAACTTTATCCCTAATGAAAACTTCAACGAATGTATGAAAGAACAGTAGTAGCCTCTGCGATGTTTATCTCTACAAAAGATTAATTGCAGTTGTGATAATTCAAGGTAAAAAGCTCCTACAGGAATAAAGGACACTGTTTCGAACAACTAAATCAATAAGTAAACCGAACAGGAATCTTCGTTTTGCCTGTATGATTATTAGAATTGCAATTTCAATAGCATTAAATTTTCATGAAGCGTAGCAGGCTTTCCACACCCCTTAACGAATTAAATTTTCCAGTTTGGTCCTCTTAAATTTGTATCATTTACCTGTTTCATGTGATGGATATTATCAAGATTGGCTCACCTGTCCCGCCCATCTGTTTTCGTGGCAAGACTGATGAGGGGACATTCATGCAGACGAAAGCTGATACGCTGAATGGATTTCTTACAGAAATGTGTGCCTTGAATATCGAAATGGAACATGCAGTAGATTTTTATCATGGGCTGGTTGTCATCTTCATTAAATTGGCACTAATTAAGGTGATACGTTGGTGATTTATGACCAACAGAATGCGTGAACTAGAGGACAGCAGCAGCTACCAGGTTTGCTGGCATAGCAAATTAAAGAGCTCTCCGTTTTGTTATACAGGAAAGCAACAGGTTCATTTATTTTTTCAGTGTGGCTTGAAACCCATTGTTAGAAATGAGTAGACAAATACATGAACAACGTTTGCATTATATTAATTCGAAACTCAGCCAGATTATGAAGTGTACTCAATAAGAATCGGTTAAGCATGCTATACTTCCCGATGTTTTCTCAAAAAAGGAATACAAAGGAAAAGTGTATCTACAGATAATAGATTTCCTAAAGTGGAGGATTCTATTTATTGCTGAATTTGTGCCAGAAATTGCTGCTATATGAATATGAAATCTCATAGATTCACATATATTCCACTACCAATGAAAAATTCATACGTAACCGATATATTACATTTTTCATATATTTCTTGAACGAAACCTGATTCCATTTTCAGGATACATATGTACAGTCCGGTGCACGGGAACCTTCCGATATGATGAAAAGCTGTTTAGCTTGGTAAGTGAATGGCACCACGTCCCCAGTTCAAACAACTGTTAGCGATAGGAAGGCGTGCGCTTGTCCTTTTCTCACGATGGCGGAGGTGAACCAAAAGCCCAAACAGTTTAAGTTACATTGAAACATATAATTCAGAATACGTCTCATCGGACTTCGGACTTTGATTACTTCATTATATCCTTCTTCAATAAAGACAATTACTTGCGACTTGTTATCCATATTGTTTGTTCACTTCAAACGTCATGCATAGTATAGAGGACAATATATTAAAAAAGCTGTTTCATATAACTCAGCCCTTGTCCTCCCCACTTCCCGAAACTTCATCAAAGAGTTACGACATCAAACCAATGAGCAACGGACACAGCAAGGAGGTAATGTTGACAATCGTTCCACTGAGGTTAAATTTCTCCTTACCCCTCCCCTTGCACTACGAACCACTACTAAGTTGTTTATCGATCACTGCTTGTGTTATTGGACTTTAATATAAACCAATAAGAGATTGGCACAGCCAGCACTACCCGCCTCGGTAGCGTAGGCGGTAGCGTGTCTGCCTCACGTTCAAGAGGTCCCCAGTTCGAATCTCGGTCAGGGTGAGTTACCTGGATAAGGTTCTCCAGGGTTTTCCCTTTTCCTTAAAGACGAATGTCGGGTAGTTCTAAGTTCCAAGGATCCCGGACTCATTTGAGCATCATTTCACAATTTTATTTATCGTCCGATATGACTAAACGTTGGAGGACGTAAATTACAAAAAAAAAAAAAAAAAAAAAAAAAAAAAAAAAAAAACAGCCAGCACTAGTGTAGTACACGAATGGTGAAACGGTTATGCCAACATTATATAAAATAACACAGCAAAAGACACCAATAGCATCGGAAAATTTCCGTGCACCAAACTGTACATAACCATAAGTATGATAAATTCATGAATTAAACCTTCAAGACGAAAAGTTAATGTATAGATCTCCGTGAACTGAGAAGGAATTTTAGGTGCCTTTTGTCCTTTGAGCCTTTAGTTCATACGCCCCATATGAAACCAACTATGGTTTGTGCTGAAGTTTTCTAAAGAGGTACCGAAATGTGTGGACAACAACGGGGACAAGTTTCATTAAGTTGATAAGCAAATCCTTGCAAGAAAGCGTTCGTGTCTTAGCACCAGCGACATTCCGTAGTAATCGTATACGGCAAAGAGCGCAGCTGTTACCCACAGACGCAACAGCGCATGCTGGTTCACTGTTTATTGGATGACTACACCGTAATTATTGTCAATATACAAGTGAATTTTTGTGGTCAAGGTGAAGTAGCTGGTCTATTAGAGGCACTTCATACTGAATTAATATGAGAGCTGTTTTGTTATGAAGACGTAATCCATAGGTAGAGCAGAAAATAAGCCGATTCAGATAGGACTATAAGCGCTGAATAACAAAATTATATACCAATGAAATTGAGGCATTGCTGTAAAATATGTTCAGCGGAAATAGAAAGTTTAAAAACTGACGAAATGAATGAAGTGGACATATACCAAACTACACTTAGCATTGCAATTATGTGCGTTTGCAATATTTTGTGCCCTACCTTATTGTGTAGTAGTCATGTTAGGAACTAATCTTATGTTTCAAAGGACCTCTATAAACTACAGCAGGATTTGTGTCAATTTCAAATTAATTATATGCATACATTTCTTAGTGTTTGTTAACGTTTTTAACACTTTCTGTTTCCTTTCACATTATTCAAATAGTATCTAATATAAATAACATGTGTTCAAATACGACGTATGTGTGCAGTTTGTATTTTACAAGTTTATATACACGAGTGCAATTTTATGATTACACCTTGTGGTAGAGCCATTTGTAATTTTCTGAAATTCTATATTTCATTTGCTTTTAGTTGAAACCTATGTATTTTTGGAAAGGTATAGTCAGACTGAAAAGTTCAATGCCATAGCTGGGATTTGAACCACGGATCTTCTGGTCCAACCTTTGAGCTGTTATGGCCAACGTGCCGATGTGACATTAAATTCTCCAACTGACTTGTGTTTTCCCCGGTAAACCACTTAGGAGTTCACATAAACACATGAGACAACGACCTTAATGGCAGCTTACAACATGTAAGTTTTATATAAAAAGAGCCTTCCACTTACTGGGGCAGTGGCCCTGGTGAAGTTAGCTAGTTCCGCTCGTGGCACCCAGATTCAAGAGTAGTGTTGTGACTGCTGTGAACCGCATTGATTATTGAGGGGGGGATAGACCTCATGACCACTAGGCCCTGACGCCCACCGTTCCTTTCAAGAGGTAGCGTTCTTCCTATATTGCTCCGTGGTGATCGATGTAGGTCTCGTGAGGACCTATATCTAACGGAGGGTATCCGCGTGGCAGATCAGGTGGTGGCGTCCCTCGGGTGCGGTTGTCTCTGCGGGGCGAAGGAGCCCCTTGCATGGGTGCCAGTGCCCTTGCGAGGTCTCTGATGTCAGTGATGGAGTTCTGATGCATTCTGAGAGCTCCCTCGAGCTTAGCCGGCGTGAAGAGGCGTGTGTTGTTGATGTAGCCCACTATTTTCTCCAACTTGGCCTTGCAGTACTCCAGGGCTTCTGAACTGCCGGCAGTTTCCCGGGTACCGCGCTGCGAAGCCTGGGTGGCCTTTTAAGGCCCGGGCTTTATAGTTAACCACTATTAGGTCAATTATTGGAAATTAATTGTTTCACAGTGGCCGTATGTGGGCTAAGGTATGGAAAGTTAGAGTCATTTTCTATGTGTTTTTATTTCTTAATTTGTGAAGTACCAAAGCCACCAACTTGCAACGGTTCGTTGCATATGGGCAGACGGGAGAAGTGCTGGGGATGGTGATAGTGTGACGATCACTTTTTGACGAACTTGTAGTCGGTTCTGGACGTTCCTTGGTTGCTCTCGTCGCTGTTATGTAGATCTTGCCTCTGGGCATGGTCTCGGTGGAGGAATTATATTATTTTTTTAAGGATGACAAAATAGTTCTTTCCTTAGAGAAATGATAATTTAATTTTTGTAAAACATTTCTATTCACAAACACAAATTATATTAATGAAGTTGTCAATATACAAACAATGTTTGATGTATTAATTAATTAAGCTTCCCTTGCACACACGCAAATCATGAAAGCTAAATGCACAATTAAACAAAAATCTCTGCACAATTTCAGAGAGACATTGGAACTCGTATTTACTTTCCCAAGGTCACAAGCAGAAAGACGCTTCATCAGTTCACTTTTCCTTCTCCTTCGTTCACGTTGCTATCACAACCAAATAAACTTATCTTCTACTGGTCCACGTCAATATATTACGTAAAGTCATTTTTATAACCTCCAATACCAAAAATATCACATTTATATCGCATCATCTCATGACCTACTGAATTTCATACTTTTATTTCCCTACATATTAAGCCTTCCATGACAACACCAAATTAATTTTAAAAGCTAAACATGAAATAACCGTTTCGAACTTGATACCTGAAGCGTCTTAAAAAAATCAAAAAATTAAAGAGCATAGTTTTACCTTTTAGACAATTTATATATAATTAAAACAATTTCCATTCATTTAAGCCTTAAGGAGATCCAATGAAGTGTTGAAAACACATGTAGAATTGAACCCTGGTCTCCCGCATCACAAGAGAGGGCAAATAACTATACCTACAAAAGTTGTTTCTTCTATCTGTTTATATTAATTGTGATAAAACTTAAAAAACTGATTTATTACTTATATGTTTTCTTGGAGGTCCAATGAGATTTGGCGAATTGAATAAACTTGAGTGATAGCCATATTGTAATATGCGATCCGTATAAACCTGTACACAATTGGGAGATTACATTACAGTATTTACATCTCACAGAAAACGTTGGAAGTGTCTTCCACCAGCATCTATGGATCGTTGGTCCCATTTTCTTTGATACGACTGTAGACACTGAAGTTTATATGGGTATCTTCAAGACATTTATGCAGCAGCTGGATGATGTCGAATTGAGAGGTCATTTCCAACAAAATGGAGCAACGTACCATACATCTAATGACACCATGGAACTTGTAACCAGTTTCTTTGATAATGGAATAATCACAAAACGTCTGTGGACCCTAGATCCCCTGACTAACCTCACTAGATTTTTTCTTGAGGAGCTATCTAAGAAATAGTGTACAAGAATGGTCCTCGGACAATTGATGTTCTCAAGGAATCCATTCGAACCGAAATAAGTAACATTAGCGAGGATCGCCCGCCTCGGTAGCGTAGATGGAAGAGTGTCTGTCTCACGTTCAAGAGGTCCGAGTTCGAATCTCGGTCAGGATGAGTTACCTGGATAATGTTTTACCGGGGTTTTCCCTTAGTCTGAAAGACGAATGTCGGGTAACTCCTAGCTCTATAGACGCCTCGGTAGCGTAGATGGAAGAGTGTCTCACGTTCAAGAGGTCCGAGTTCGAATCTCGGTCAGGATGAGTTACCTGGATAATGTTTTACCGGGGTTTTCCCTTAGCCTGAAAGAGGAATGTCGGGTAACTCCTAGCTCTATAGAAACAATTTCCTGCTGCCCTGGCGGAACGTGTCTGGTCACATTATATCTTTGTTTATGAATGGTTCGTAATTTATATTTACTTTAGAGAGTTCAAAGTGGTTGTATGTATGTACATATACTTTTAATTACTCAGAACTGGAATTTAAGCTACTGGCATGACGTGATAAAGGAATTACAGTTGAGGTGAAAGAGCAAACATTTCATTTCTTGTTAGCCTGTGGAATACTCTATGCTTATGTTTCTGAATGAATGCTGGATAAGAAGTGTTTATTTACTCTGGAGAGTTCAGATCAATATCATTCAGTTATTCTTTACACAACAGTAGATTTAATAATTAAATAGTGCAATGGATTCTTGCGGTGAATTTAGTGGCAAGTCAAAAAGGCACGTATTGCTAAGTCAGGCTCGAAGTATTATTTTTAAGGTGTACACGTTCTTCAAAAAATTTTCGGAAACAGAAAATAAAAATGTGTTATTGCAAAGAGTACCTTCGTTTAAAAACACGGAAAAAGGGTATCAGCTGGATCAACTTGCAATTGAAATGGGACACGTGGTAATAAGCCTCCCACCATACCAGTGCCAATATAATCCAATTGAGTGGGTGTGGCTCGTGGAGTTGTAAACAGAAATACTACTTTTAAACTGAGGGACGTTAAACGACTTGTTCACGAAGAAATTGACAAGCTAACACAACAGGACTGGGGAAAACTGTGTAAGGCATGCAGAAAACCTTCAAGAAGAGATTTTAAGAAAGAAACAGCACCTGATTAGATTTTGGAACCTGTAATCATACATTTGCAAAACTCAGACGATGAAGACAGTGACAATGGCGAATTGTCTCTTAACGGAAGTAACATTGACAGCGATATGGATAAGCCACTGGCAGTTTCAATGCAATAGACAAACATGTAATTCATAAACTATAATTATAGTTATAGTATTTAAAAATATACATGCCCGCCTCGGTAGCGTAGATGGCAGCATGTCTCCCTCACGTTCAAGAGGTCCCGAGTTCAAATCTCGGTCAGGGTGAGTTACCTGTATAGGTTTTCCCCGGGATTTTCCCTTATCCTGAAAGACGAATGTCAGGTAACTCTAAGCTCCATGGACCCCGGACGCATTGAGCATCATTTCACCCATTTCATTCATCGTCCGATATGACTAAATGTTGAAGGACGTAAATCACAAAAAAAAAAAGAAAAAAAAAACATAATTTGCGAAAATGGTTTTTCCAATTTTTATTTTGTCAAATATATCATTGTAAATGTTTGTAAAATATAACTTCTGCGCCAAGGAGACCAGCATGTTCTATGAGTGTGCGAGAGAGAGAGAGAGAGAGAGAGAGAGAGAGAGAGAGAGAGAGAGAGAGAGAGAGAGAGAGAGAGAGAGAGAGAGAGAGAGAGAGAGAGAGAGAGAGGGGGAAATATAAAACCAGTGGTGTAACAAGCTGGTAACGCTGAGTGTGGTACGGCATCTGATTAGCTGGACTCCAGAACCCTTCCCACTTGAAACACATAATAGGTGTATTATTTATTTATGCTTGAGATGAATGTCATGAGGAAAGAATGGTGTTGCTTTTCACGCTTATCTGTGTTGAATGGATGGATGGATGTAATCATAACCATGTGAAGATGAAAAGTGCATCGCTCGTGTTCTAAGTATCGTAGAGACAGGATTTTTGTACGGTCATGATCATAAAATAACATTCATATTATAAGATTGACATCTGTCATTTTGAAACATTTATCCGAGCATAATTATTATTGTTCTCAGTTCAGGCGCGCGAGGTATGTGTAGCACATTCGGCAGCACTGCTAGGCGGGGCAAGCTTAGGATTGGATGGAGTCTGCAGTACGGCCCGCCTCCAAATGCTTTAACTTTTGCGAAGATTATAAGCATAATTTTCAACTATTTATGATG
>CM060952.1:161809745-161847245 GCA_030765055.1 Mantis religiosa
AAGTATATTAAAAGTCAAGCTGTAACAAGGATTACCTCAGAAACGGTTTACTCCCTATCAAAATGCTATTTGCTTTCATTTTAATGCTTAATAATATCTATATTTATGTACAATAAGATATTTTACAAGTTATACCAAAGTCATTAAAAGTGAAAAGCACGTCAAAGTTCATTTTCTGAACATTTAAGATCATCACGTTTACTTTCCATGAAAATATTTTAAACGTATTGTGCTTTAATCACAATTTTTAAAACCGTTTTGAAAAAGTCCAATTTTTAGAAACGTTGTATAAGTAAGCGAATAGAATGGAGAAATTTTTTGAAAATATTGTGTGAAGATTGAGCTGAACTTGAGTAACAATTTTGGTTTCTAACGACTTTTCGTTTTTAAGATGCGATGTTCACAGACTAACTCACGTTAGGGGCTGGCCCACTGTTTTCTACGTCACGCGTTCAAACTGGCTTAAACCAATGTTTTTTTTAAGGGTGCTTAAAAGCGACAACCTCACGTCAGTTGATTTGGTCCATGAAAAAGGACTCCTGTACACCAGCGGCGCTGGTAATTTCCTAGCAAATTTGGGGTGGATTGCAATACTTACTCTGTTCACTACATGCACATAGTGAAGAAAGCAAAAGTGCTGTGTTTTTTTTTTCTCTCTTAGTTTCAAGTAAACATAAATCTATATGTTTCAGAAAGCAAAGCTCATCAGATCATGGATACATGTTACGCTGTTTGTTTTTAAATTCAGTATTTCGAAAATGAGAGATATAAAGGTTCAGTCACACCTATATCATTTGAAGAGCAACGGACATTGATTACGTTAGTACATAAATTGCTAACTTCCTCAATGCTCATTGTCACAATATGAAAGTCCCAATTGTAATATTAAGTCATTAGTTATACGCATTCTTATAACTATAAAATAACTTATTAATATAGTGTGATCCATATAAACCTTGAATCTATTCACAATTGAACTGTTCAGTCACAAATAACAGTTGCAGCGTGTCTGCCTCACGTCTCGAGTTCGAATCTTGGTTAGGGTGAGTTAGCTAGGTAAGGTTTTTACAGGGTTTTCCCTTATCCTGATACACGAATGTCAGGTAACTCTAAGCTCCATGGACCTCGGACTCATTTGAGCATCACTTCACCCATCTCATTCATCCTCCGATATGACCTAACGTTGGAGGACGTAAAGTACAAAAATAAATAAGTAACTAAATAAAAATAACAGCTGAACTGCATCAGTCTATGTCCATAGTACTTAACTGTCACTCTCAGCTATCACCAAAGGGAAAGTTCTAGAAAGTCAACCTGCTTGAAACATAAAGTGAATTCTCTGGAGCCAAGAAGCGGCACACAATGTCTATGTTCTACATCGCTATTGGTCTACTGGAGGAGGGCCTTTAGCTGAACTCAGACCAAAGTGGCTATCCCGATGCCCGGCCGGTAGCCTCACGCCGCAATTACAAGTATTAAACAATAGTTATTAAAAATATCCCAGTTCTGCTGTAATATATCATTATTTTACTTTATTCATTTATATAAATGTTTTGATTCCCATTAAACCAATATCACCAATAGGACGCTTTCATTTATTCAAGTTTTCATACTTAAGTAAACAGGAATGGCATTGCATCTTCTTTTCGGTCTGATATAACCTTACCCCCCTTTTCTTCCTGTAGAGCAAAAATATCAAAACAGTATAGTATCGAGACTAACCACTTTTTGTTCCGTGTTTGACAGTATGTGACGTTCTGCTATCCATTAATTTCTATTATTTATCATTATCTTAATTTTGACCAAAAAATTGCATTCGTTCTTGTCTTTCTGTATCATTCAAATGTGCAAAGAGAAAATAATCTAATGGTAGCATGTATCCTTTTCAATTGCAAGTTATGGCCAGGGGCAGTCCAGTCCAAAGCTCCTCCAATTTTACCCTTCTTTCTCTTCCCTTTTTACGTTCTCCGCCACAAGTGTATGAAAAATTCGACGTCAAGATTTCACCTGGAATACTGGAATCATACCGCAGAATAAAAAGTCACCCTCTTCTAGAAAATAGGTACTGTAATCTGTATATGTACATATGTGAACTACGTAGCTCATAAACGAATATTGGAATAAACTTGAAACAATGGGTTATGGCTGCTGGTCACCAACATATAGGGGTGTGTAGTGATGTGTGGTGTGTAACGCCCGTTTGAATACATGCGGCACCGCAGGCGGTGACACTGATGATACAGAGACGAAGATTGAGCATCGGCGGGGGAAACTGGGGATCCCGAAGAAAACCCGCTCAAGCGCCGGGTTGTCCACCACAAATCTCACTTTACGACCATTTGGGATGGAACACGGATCGCCCTATTGAGAGTCGATTGGACTAACCACTCAGCCACGGCGCGGCCCTAACAAATAGGCGAAAACATGTTCCACAATAAGGTAGTTCTTTTTAAATCAAATAATTTATGTAAAATAACGTTTAGTGGCATAAGCCATTTCTGAGATAGAAGAGAGAGGGGCACTATGGAATAGTCGGGAAATATGGAATTCCGAGGTTTCGGCTCTGTTTGCTGCTGCTGTCATGTGATTTTTTGTTGTTATTGTAATTTACGTCCTCCAACGTCATGACGGTGAATGAAATGCGTGAAATGATGCTCAAATGAGCCCAGGGTCCATAGAGCTTAGAGTTACCCGACATTCGTCTGTAAGGATAAGCGGAAACCCCAGAATACCGTGAAGTAGTCAAGAAAGACTCCCATAATACACGGCAGTGAGAGTTCACACTTTGTTGTTATCATTTCACTCGGTACAGAATAAAGTGTGTTTTGTGATATTCAGAAGTTTTTGCAGACAAATTTTCAAGCAGTTTAGCCTAATAATACGCATATGACTAGTACATTGATGCTAAGCGTAAAGTACACTAAAAGAATTATAGTTTCTTATATTGTAGGCTTTCTTTAGCTGGGAATATTTTTTCGTTACTTTAAAAGTTCATTATCCAAGATTCCCTGTCGGGTATTATGGAGTACAAGGTATTTCATAATACCCGACGTTAAAGTAGAACATTTCATATAACCGTACAAATCATACTGATATAAATAAAGTTAAAATGAGTTTTGAGTGTAATATTAGTGGGTAAACAATTATTAATGGCTATATAAACATAAATATAGCCTAATTTATATCCAAAGTATAGCTATGGAAAAATTAAATTCATTTAAATGCAAATAAAACCCATTTCTTATGCTATTCCAGATTTGCTTTATTGTCTACGCCTATCAGTATTTGTTTATAGATTTTTTTTAATTTCAAACCCAACATGTTTCTGTTTTGTGAAATCTAATTAATTTTTTTAGGGTCTTAAACCAACTATTCCATAATACCCGACTATTTCTCATCAACCTGCATTTGTAACTGCTTAAATAAATAGATTTTATAACAGCAAAATGAATAGTAGTTTTTTAGAAGTGATAGATCATCACAGATCATCTATAGGTTATTGACGGAGGTATCTGATCTTTTAGCAAATATTTTCCTCCTATAGAATGCCGAGCCAAAGTTTGTTTTTTCTTTCACTTTATTTGCTTCTGTATGTTCTATAAGTGCTATAGCTCTCAACTACCCATTCTGTAGTGGACTTAAACGGTTGCTTAATCTCTCTAAATGGTTCCTTACGATGCTTGAACTTCTTTTACTTGCCGCTAATGCACTACATCCACACCGAGTCATTGGCTTTGGTTACCTTACGAAGCTAAGAATTCTTACGCCCGTAAAAGCCTACAGCTCTGCGCCGAGTTTAAAGTCATAACCTCCGGAGCGCATTAACTCTTAAACAATTTTATGTCTTGATTTGTTCATGGTCCCCTTCTACTTTTCTCCAAACAGACTTCCTTACCTATTTCGGATTTCAATTGCAATCAGTCCACTTTTATACACACGAAAAGTATGTTTCGGTGATTTACCACCAAAAGTTTCCAAATTATATTATGCTAGGATACATATAAACCACTTCGTTAATATTTTACATATTTATTCACCAAGAATACATGGATCACATTTAATTTTCTTTAATCAGTTTCCTGTGTAATTCTGTGACATTGCATACCATCTATGCTCTGATCATGTAAGGATATTCGGGTTTTCCAGTTATTAGTACTTGTGGACTCAGAGGGATATAGTGTATAAATTTAGAAGATTGTGTAGACTTTGCCTCATGTTTCTGATGAGGTAGCAACATTGTATGCATATAAAGTCTGTTTAGTTAACGCATGTGCAGTTCCGAGTCAAAGGAACCTGAGCCGCCCGCCCAATAACGACCGTCATAAATCTCCACACTTCAGAAATGGAACACTGTCGTTGAGGACCAATAACAACCCTGATTTTATCGAAGTGACAGTCGCATGTCTACTCCACGTGGAGTCTCAGTTGCCAAAGTTCCAACTTCCAGTTGATCTGTTTCATTACGTGCAGAAATTCATTGTGTGTCACAATGTGGAGACCGTGGGAGGGAAATGCAGTGGTAAATGCAAATGAAGTAGAGATAACTTTCAGTCACGTGAAAATAATCAAAGTGAAGACAGTGTGAATAACTGGGCCGAATTATATTACTGGAAAAGCCTCAAAAAACAAAGTTATAACGGGAACTGTTCCTAAGCAAATTCAAGCGCTTGTTTTGAACACATATAAATATGTGCTGACAAATAATCTTGGTAAGGGGTCGTGCAATGAACCTGATGATAAATTCTGGGTATTCACAGAAATACAGTAAGAAATATTGTGACGAAAGGAAAACCAAAGACGCCGATCAAGTGTGAAAACAAAAGGAAACGTTTCTCTAAAGTAGATAATTTCACGTGCGATTTAATTCGTCGAGAAATTTATAGATTCTATGCAAAAAGGAAAGCGCCCACCTTAGACGAATTGGTTGCACATTTGCAAGAAATTTGTGATTTTCCTTATCGGCGCTTCACTTTGCGCGGTCTCCTAAAGGAGCTGGGTTTCAAATACCACACTTCGAATAAGTTAAGGGTAATTATGGAATCCAGTAGACTTGTAGCTTGGCGATATATATATATATATATATATATATATATATATATATATAGTGAGTGAGTGGTGTTTAAGGGCCCGTCGACAACAAGGTCATTTGGGCCCCTATATATATATATATATATATATATATATATATATATATATATATATATATATATATATTTGTCAAAACTAAGGAAGTTTTACAGTAATGGACGTAAGATTATTTAGACGAAACCTCGTACGATACCCATGACGTATCGAAAAAGGTGGCAACCTTGCAGAACGGTCTGGGAGAAGGAGGATCGCGGGTTGTAAAACGATTATAAAGGTTCGTCAAAGGCAGAAGCCGACGTGCACACGCGTTAAAACAGACTTTACCATTCCGCCACTGCATGACTACGAAATGCCGAGAAGGTGAGGCGTGGGAGTTGAATAAACGAGAGGGGGAATTGGCGAGAAGCTTGAGCCCCCCTATCCCAAAAACAAAAAGAAGTTTTCTGCTGGGGTGAAACACTTCGTTAGTACCGTCGTAACGCAACATGAATCCCCCATTAGAGGTGTGGGCTATCATTAGCAGGGAAATATTGCTCTCTCCATGTCTCCCATTGTTCAAGAAGTGGCAGAAGCACTGGGCATGCCAAACATCGCTGACGCTCGCAAACCGCATAATGAACTGGTTATGGCGGTACCCAGCTATCTGGCACCTTGTGTTTGTCGTGGAAAACAAGTCCATTAAGTGTTACTTAGCCAGAACTAATCATAGTAATTATCTCAAGTACTATGTCATTCCTTTCACGTTATTCATACAAAGTACTAAATTTAAAATTTTGGTGTCTGAAGGAATTTGTAAACTTCCAAACAGGTGCTGTATCACCTAAAACCAAAGTAGAAAGAGTATAAAAGAAATAGTGATAGTGAAACAGCTGTCGTAAGATGGTGACGTTCTAAACCTGTTCCATCTTAAATAGTACAAGCCATTTTAACTTTTATTTTCATTTTAAAACAATTTGATACTGAAAAGACATGTCTTAGGTTAATCTTGAGACTATAATTTTAATGTCACCACATTTATTTTAAGACATTTTTATTTTGTACTAAAAGACTTCCTAGGTATTGGATTGAGCTATTTTCTTAATCCCTTTAATACTCGCTTCATGCTGAAAGAATGAAATGGTATGTGGTCGGATTTAAAAACATCTTAACATAATAATTTGGTATTAGGTTTTCAAGTAATTATACTGTTTTCTATATTTTTATATATTAGAGTGCGCACAAAATTTAAGAAAGGTTAGCATAATTTTATACATGGTGTTCATTTTTATCGTAATTTTACCGCGCAGAATTTGACGTCATCAATAGCTCGCTCGCTCGCTCGTGCTGGCTGGCTGTATACAGCCAGAAGGTTTCGCTGCGTGCCCACCCATTAAGGGTTTTACCGCAGGTAGGATTTTTATTGAATGTTGTAGGATGAAGGTGATGTAGGTTTTTTGATTGGGAGTTAATTTTGAGGTTACCAAAGTACCTTCGGGTTGAAGGGGAGGATGCAGTACTAGCACCCAATTTTTGTTTTGTTTTAAATTTTTGTATTTTAGTTGGGGAGAAATTTAGATGCCAAACAGCTTGGAAGAATTATGAGGAGCTCAGCTTTAGCTGCTGATAGGTTTAGCTCCTGGCTTATCTAGGGTGCCCGCATGCCATACGGGGGACCCGATGCAGTCTAGATCGGCGTCTAGTGGGGTCATAATTTCCCAATGATCTGACAAGGGCGCTTCTATGAGATGGTAAACTTGCGTATAATTTTGAAGCCCGGTGCCTAATTTCATCCTCCACGTATGGAAGACCCGATGCTTCGTGGAGCAACCTGGTAGGGAAATAACGTGCCACAGAATAGATAGACCGCAGTCCTTTATTCTGTGCACGTTGAAGCCATGCTAAACAGCTGTCTGCTGCCATGCCCCAGATCTCGCAGGCATATAGCATCACCGGGATTACCAGCGCTCGGAAGAGGTACAACTTCATGCAGGCTGGCATCGAGGTAGACCCCAGCATTGGGTACAGGGAAGCAATTGCTCCCTGTACCTTTGCCGAAAGGTCCCTGATGTGCCCGCGAAAAGTTAGACCTCTGTCCAAGTTTACTCCTAGGTACTGGACAGAGTTAGACCACTCTATCCTTCGACCTCGGTAGCTGAAGTTGGGGCAGTCTGCGGGGGTGTGGCGCTTTGTGAAAAGTATGGCGTGGCTTTTGTCCGGATTTACGGATATCCGCCAACGCCGGCACCACTGTTGTGTTAGGCGGAGATGTCTTTGAAGGGGATTGAAGGCTCTGAGGATGTGTTTGTCCTTGCAGAACAGAAACACGTCGTCAGCGTATTGTGCCATTTCGACTCGTGGTTCTGTGGGGAAATCTGCCATAAAGCCGTTGAAGAGGGTGGGGGATAGCACAGAGCCTTCGGGTCATCAATAGCACCGCTGATGGAGCCAGTTTATATACGATTCCCCTAGTGGGTTGCGATCGTACTTGAGGCCTCCCTCTACCGGTAGGTAAATTTACTACAAGGGGCGTTCAGAAAGTAAGCTCTGTTTCAAATAATCTCCGCTGCAGCGCTGGGATCGCAGTTGCGCACATGCGCGGTAGACGCTCTGTATCCAGGAGAAGAAACGTGTGCCATTATGAGATTGCTGTGAGCCACGTACGCTTTGTTGTGCTTGTTTACAAAGTCGGTGTTAATTGAAAATCCCGCCGCTTGAGAAATCAGATCTGTGATTCGTTTCCTGAATGCTAGGAAAGTGAAACCAATTGAAATATATCGGCAAATTTGTGATTTTTACGGACAAAATGCGATGAGTGATACAATGGTGAAAAAACGGATCCGACAGTTCAATGAAGGTCGTAGTGAAGTGCACAATGAAGAACGAAGTGGGCGTCCATCTTTGGTTTCAGAAGAATTGGTTCACGCGATTGATGACAAGATCCAGGAAAACAGCAAGTTTACAATTAGTGCTCTCACTAGGGAATTTCCCCAAATCTCACGATGACTTGTTCATGAAATTGTTACCGAAAAACTGAAATTTCGTAAACTTTGCTCACGTTGGGTGCCAAAGATTCTTACTGAGCAATTGAAAACAAAACGGATGGGCAGTGCACTTCAGTTTTTGACCCGTTATGATGGAGGCGGCAAAGAATTTCTGACACAGATAGTCACAGGAGATGAAACTTGGGTTTCTTACGACACCCCTGAAAGTAAGCGCCAATCAATGGAATGGAGGCAGACCTCATCCCCAGTAAAGGATAAGCTGAAACAAATCTTGACACCTTGAAAAATGATGTGCACAGTGTTCTGGTAGGACCAGAACCCGGGCCTCTCGCGTTTTTACCATAGGACAGTACTGCCCCTCCCCGCTGCACACGGCAGACAGGACGGAAGTGGATACGCCACTTACGCGCCGGTCCAAAATGGACCGGCTACCAATAACCTTGGTAGTGCCGCCGGTGGACTAGCACACCAGCTACTAGCTCTGCAGGCTAGTACCCGGGACTTATGAGGCAACCCTCTACCCCCTCCAGGCGGTCGTTGACTGGCCGGAGGTACCCAATTTCCCTTGGTTATTGGGAACACACTGCCCCCTCGAGACCAACCCAATCCGAAAATCTCCCAGAGGGAGGGGCTCGAATGTTCGACCCGAGGTTCCTCTAGTAACATCAGAGGTACCACGAGTGCTAAGGGTCCGCAGCGCCCGCACCACGGCAGCTGAAAGGGATGGATCCCCTCCCCTACGGGAACGGAAAGGCATCTTACTCACTGATTTCTTACCGCGTGGGGAAACAATGAAAGCAGATGCTTACTGCGAGACACTTAGGAAATTGTGCCGCACAATACAGAATAAGCGCCGAGGAATGCTGTCAAAATGTGTTGTGTTTCTTCACAACAATGCACGACCACACACTGCAATTGTTACGAAAAATATCCTACGGGGATTTGGCTGGGACGTGTTTGACCACCCCCCGTACAGCCCTGACCTTGCTCCTAGCGAATTTAATCTGCTTTGGATCTCAAATCTTTCCTTGGCGGTCAAAACTTCAACAATGACGAAGAGCTGAAAGAAAATGTTTCCAACTAGTTGAAGACACAGGCGGTAGACTTCCATGAAGAAGGTATACAAAAACTTGTGCCTCTCTATGACAAATGCCTGCAAAATTTCGGCAACTATGTGGAAAAGTAGTTTAAGAGTTGTAAAACTTTGTTCAATAAATAATTTTTCTGGTCGTACTTCGTACTTTCAGGAAAGATTAGAAGAAATTTCCAGACATGAAACCCTACCTGTGGTGGTGAGTCCTTTATCTGAGATAACATTGTTTGCCACCTTTGTGATCACTCGCCGCGTTATCGTTAACTGCTTATGCAAGCTCGTGAAACATTGTCCGCCGTCTATTATCCATTTGTGCCGAAACTTTTATGCCCAGCGCCGCGACAATATATTTAGTAAAAATATGAAGGAAATAAAAACCTCTACACAGAAGGTACATATTTCGTTAAAGGACATAATTTATGTGGAATAACAATTATTTTAACGTTAACATTTCGGGATATTTTCCGTTATTTGTTCGAATTATTTCAAAAATCTAACATTTCCACGTATGATCGTTGTTGGTTTGTTCTTATGGAAATGTAAACAGACTGGAATTTCAAAGCCATCCTACTACAATGTTCATTCATATGATTTGTTGTAAGTACTTAAATCCCAGGATTCACCATTGAACCCTTATTATTTAAGTTAATTGGTGAAAATTAATCATTTCTTTACGCTAGCCGTACATAGGCCGGACGGAAACCAGGAGATCCGTGGTTCAGATCCCGACCATATCATTGAATTTTTCATGTTGACTATCCAAAACCTTAGACTATATACGTGAAAAGAAATGATTAATTTCCACCAATGAACTGAAATAATAAAAGTTTAATGGTGAAGCCTGGGATTTAAGTACTTACAATAGTAAGTCGTCACAAACGGTGTATTTCGGATACGAGAGCCCCTAGTGGTCTACCGGGGAAATATATGAGTCAATAGGAGAAAATAATGTCAGGACGGCACGTTGGCCATGGTAGCTCAATGGGTAAGAGCGACTGGATGGAAACCAGGAGTTCCGTGGTTCAAATCTCTGCAATGGCATTGAATATTTCAGGTTGACTCTATCTATCCGAAATCTTAGCCTATATAGGGCTAGTGCTAAGAAATAATTAATTTCCTCCAATGAAATTGTTGTCTCTTATACCTAATGTATTTTCTTTCTACCTTCAGTGGATAATAAAACTATTTGTAGCATTAGCTAATATGAAGCACATAGAAGAATTAAGAGTATAACACAGTTCTGTTTATCCTTTTCTCGCTCTAAAACCATTTATTTACATTATGAATGAAATCATCATAGTAGAAATATCTTATTCCAGATTCAATAATGTGTATGTCATTTTCAGTAGGTATTCATTACATTTTAAAATCTGGGCAACGTAACCTAAGTATATTTGTTAATACCTCAGGCTTCTCTTTGAAAAACTTCTCTCAGTCATGTTGCCCTCATAAACAATCCCAGAAATGATGTACCTGGTTCCCTCAACAAAGCTTTGAAGGAGCATCTCCACTGTGTAAAATAACAAATTTACTGTAGAAATCATAAAGATATCACTTCTACCTTGGCGCTTTCTTTGTCGGATGACCGAGCAATCCCATAAGAAGCAGGTCGGCATGAATAAACGAAGAGAAGCTGTGGGTGGAGGGTTAGTCGTGAGTCGGTAGCCCATTACCCTAAGGGAACATCTTCACCCTCGCAGTCGGTAATTATCTTCCCAGACTGAATTTCCTCTACTCCAGCGAGTGTACGGTAGGGAACTTCTGTTGTATTATATGATAGAAGTTTCCCAATCTTAGATTTATTTTCTTCCTATTTTGGACACTATCGTGTATTTTAATATGATAGGTTATGTTTGGTTTCGCTTCAGGTTTAATCCTTGATGTTCTATTAGTTCTATAATTTTTGCAAATACTAATGACACTTTATTTCTGAGACAAATTGCTTGGAAATGACAACTATGATGGTATAGAAAGGAAGGCACGCGAGAGTGTACATTTTCTCAATTTTTTACTATATTTTTGTGTTACTAGAAATAAGGTTACTCAGCTGTGTATCTTCCTACATTTAAATGGCCTGTATTGAGTAAATATAACCACATATCAAATTATAGATTGCTTAGATTTGTTATCTATATATTTTGTGTTAAGTTTTTCTTTAACCTTTATTGTACATGAATTAATCTCAATGGCGGAGCTGATTTGCCCTTCCCACACCACTACAACATCTGGAGCGAACCTGATTAACTAAATCTAAAAATGGCGTTGGGTGTTTCAACGTGGCAACTCATATTGATCCATTATAACATTTATTGTATCCTATATGGTTTTATCATTATTTTATCTGTAATGTGCGGCGGTTTATTTTGGGTGATGAAGGTCTTTGATGATGGATTCCTCACCTTTGGTGAAGTTCTTGCAGAATTATTGTTCACTACGGCTGCTCTCAAGCGATGATCTCTGCACCCAGGGTGGTAGTCTCGGAACGGAGAAATAATATAATCTGTTGGGATACTGAAATAATTACTCTTCATTCGATTTATTTCCTTTACAAACTGTTTTAATTATAGCACAGTATTTTGAAATTATTTTGCACACTTTACAACATAATTCTTCTTTTTAGTCGATACAATTAAGTTTTCAATTAAAATTACTGGATCGACCTTCTCCTATACTTTACAAATAATCGGAAAACTGTCCGTTATTAAAGAATGTCTGATGCATTAGCTGTTTAATATACTCGCGGACACATGTAAACCATGAATGCTAAATGCATTCATAAAAAATCTGTCAGTTTTCGGACCGACACTTTACACGCGTCCGTATTCAACGTTGGTTATATGCAGAAGAATTTTATATTACACTGCTACTCATTTGTTTAGCATAGCAAGAATGTAGTCTCTGCTAGTCGTTTGTTTAAAAGAAAGTTAATGCAAGAAATAGTACTTTATAAGGTCAAGTGACTTATTTACTCTATGGATGTCTTGAATATGTCATCCAAACCATCACACCGAAACACACGCTAGCAGATGTCACAAGAACAATATAAAATATCAGCTACAAATGTATAATATAATGTCAATGGTCTTCTTCCAAAAAAAATTATTGCGTAGTGATCTACAAGATCTATCACTTTAACTCTTATAATTGAAATTTGGTACGGCTATGGCTATTCAGAGTAAGGACTGGAAAAATCCCTTGATATTCAATGAAAAAGGTACGAAACATAGGTGGAACATGTTGCTCCCTTCATCCAGGGGCGGTTGCAGCACGCCCTTTTCTTTCTTATAAGTCACATTATAGAAATGTGTAAATATGTAATAACAATTTATTATTATAACTATAAGAAATCAAGTACGACCAATAATGAACTCTTAATGCATTGAAAACACTTACGCTACTAATGGAACGCATCCTTGATTTCAACGTGCTGAGAACCAGCAAGCTCGGTATCGTGCATACGACAACCTTCCTTTCTTGCCTCCCTGATGTACTAAGTTCCCTGGACTTTCGCACAAATGCGTGCAGCATCTGGGAGTTGCGCGGTGATCATTCTCTGCACGAGGGAGCAGGGCCAGCAGCACACATAGTTATAGCTGTAGAACTTGAATATGAATTGAATAACATTCAACAATCTATCATTGCTTTATATTTTAGTTTTAGAAACCAATTCCACCCTACTTACGTAAATATATCCAATTTCTAATGGCTATTAAACTGAGGCAGATTGCTTGTGATGCACCTATCATGTTGGCACGATACTCCATTCCCGCGACCATAACAAGAATTCCCCATAACTAGTGCATGTGGTCACATGCTCGCCTTGTATCCAAGTATTTCTTTGTGTAACGTTATTTAGTCGCTGATATCAGTTTCTTTATTTTGTGTGAGAGTGTGAAACGTCTTATAAGTTCACTTTATTCAGTGTATGAGTAACACGGTTAATGAACTTCTGAAAACTGCCTTTTCAAGGAGAGCATTAGACGAAAGGGTTAGTATAAAAATATTAGGGAGACCAACACCCGATCTAAAAATTAAGCAAAATGCGAAATGAAGGAGAAATTCAGTTTATACCATGAAGAAACATAGGCGCATGGATATTTTCTAAACTGGGTGAGTTGCATGGACATTTTTCCGCAGCACGCTCTAATTTTTCGGCAAGAGCCGCCACTGCCTTCATCTCATCCTGACAGTTATCAGTTATCTATGTATGTTATAAATATCCTTTGACGGAGGAACAACGAAGTTCTATTTCCCTCCATAAATCTATTTTCTATGTTCTTATTTCTGTTGCAGCAACCTAACCACATGCCGTACGAGTTACATCTGATTAAGAGGATGATCAGGAACTTGAAATACTTCTCATTTTAAGTTTCAATTAAATCTATTTTATTTGAATATACTTTTGTGAAGTCGCAAAGTCGTTTATTTAATCTTCATAAAATTTAATGTAAAACTATCGGGCATGTTCTCTTCTATTTGTACAACGAACTCTTATTGTAAAACAAGGTTTGGAAGGTAAATTCTGACAGAAAAACCCAATGCCTTAGCCTTGGAACATATATATTAGGTGAGTTCATTATTCCGGGACAGCGCGTACGCAGTCCCGACTACCAAAAATTATGCGCACGAGTTACCCACATTTGGGGTAATCACAGGGGTCAGCCCAACCGAAGTGCAATGGAAGGGCCTTACCCTGGGGAGCCGCCTTCCTGATCACGGTACTCCCTACGCCAGGTAAGTATGCCGTGATCACAAAATGTCATTACTTATCAAGCTGAATTTGAAGACTCCCATTTCCTGTATTTAGAACTAATTCAGATAAAATGGCTAAAATAATATAACTATAAGAATTATCGCTCAATACTTTTGTTAACTAATAGGTTTCGGTTCTTAAGCTCTGCATTTTGTTTAATATCAATTAATACTAAAAATTAAATTAACAATAATACACAAAATAAGAATATTAATGCTATGCTGTCACCTACTGGTCTAAGTTTGAACTTCAAAGGTTTAGAATAGCCTCACAGATGGCAGCAGTAAAAGGTATTATCACCGGACTCCAATAGGTGGCAGAATCGCATTAGTTTTCTTACTTTGAAATTGATTTCTAAATGAAATGCACAGTTAAGAAACAGAAACCAATTTGTTAACAAAATTATTGAACGATAATTCTTGCAATTATATTATTTTACCTATTTTATTTGAATTAGTTCTAAATTAAGTGAACGAGAGCCTGCAAGTTCTGCTTGATACAGTTGTGGCCATAGTTCTGTGTCAGTGACCTACTTTCTTCACATACTCTATGCCCAAACGTCACATGCACCCTCTGCTGGCGCCGGAAGTTGGGAGACTGGATGCAGCAGTGCCATATTTCACGGACTCGTCTTTAGTGAAACACATACCTTAAGATTTATGTGCATTTGCTCATCTTAGCTACCGAGAAACATCAGGTCTTCTTTACTGCTTCATCTGCTTTACCCTTTTACTACTTTGCTTTCACAACTGTTTTCATTAACAGCAAAATAAAACTCTGGGGTGATGCCTTCGTGGCTTGTAGCGCATGCAGGCAAGTTAGTAATTCTCGTGGTCATGGTTGTATGTAATGAGTAATGATATTTGTAACAACAGAATACTTATCTGGCGTAAGGGATACCGTGTTCAAGGAGGTGGTTCCCCAGCATTTCTACGATGTTAAACATTCTTCAATATGGTGGCAGCACCTACTTGCTACAGGAAACATTTCAGAAGGCTATGTTCATATTGTCACCCCTGTCATATACGTCTGAGTTCTCCTTATCCCTATAGCAAATAACTGTTTTCATTATCGATTTCAGTACACATATGGCTCCAAGACCGACTCGGGGACCAGGGCTGGCATTTATGGACCTAAATAACCTTACTGGGAGGTTATTCTGCAGTATTCCAGGCCGAAATATATGCTATTTTGGCCTGTGTTTCTCATATCTTAGGGATGCCCTGGCTGCATGGTCGGATTAGTATTTGTTCTGACAGCCAGGTTGCCCTGAAGGCACTATATGCTAGCTCTAGGTTGGTACGAGTGTCAAGAGACCTTGAATATTCTCTGTTCTTGCCAACCAGTACAGCTCTGTTGGGTTCCTGGGCACGCAGGAATCAGAGGAAATGAACAAGCTGATAGGCTATCCCAACACGTTTATTGATCCAGAACCTTACCTTGGTATTACCCCAAGAAGAGCCAGATGTAAGATCCTTGAATGGATATCACTTCAACATGGCACTTCATGGCGTAATCTTACCACGGCTAGTCAGGCTCGGCCTATGATTGGGGCACCTAGCAAGAAGAACATGATTCTGCTAACTTTCAATCGGGTACAACTTAGAAAAGCTGTTGTCCTGTTGACAGAGCACAACACTCTAAAGAGACACCTGCCTATGACGAAGCTTAGTGCAGACTCCACATGCAGGAAGTGCGGTGGAGAAAATGAGTCTTCTCTTCATATTTTGTGTGACTGTGAAGCACTTGCTACACTTAGACACTTTATTCTGGGCTCAGACAAACTGAGACCAGATGATGTAAGGAGTGTTAAGACTTATCCTGTCCTTTCAGAAGGCTACGGGACTTGAATAAGCACTCCAGTAAGAGGGGCACAATGGGCCCAATAGGCGGCCTACGTGCAAGGGACCGAAAGGGTTCAACCCATTTGTTTTCAACTCATGGTCCAGTTATTAATTTAAGTGACAGGAACCTATTACATAAATTAAAAATGTCATTTTAAGAACATTTGCTTATCAAGCGAAGCGTTTTTGTATTAGTGAAAGGCTTGGAAAGTTTTACAAATGCTTCGAGCATCATCATTATCACTATATTTCAAAGTTAGAGGTAAGAAAGAATGTTTTATATTTGCTGTTTAAAACATTAATTTTATTCTCTACCTGTCCATAATTATTACTCTATCATTAATGTCTATTTATATCGTTCTCCGTGGTCAAGTGTTACATGATAGCCGCTGGTTTACGAGATCAGGGGTTTAAAACCAGTAAAGGGCGATAAACTTTTAGTCGGTAAAGTCTTAAAATGCTTTCTTTCGTCATGGCACGATAACTTCTCGTGGAATAGAAGATAATACTATTGGTGCGTAAGGCTCTTAATTTTTAAGCAATACAAGAATTTAATTTCAAAACGCCGATCAAAGAAGTTAATAGAGGTATAAGAATACTTAACGGATATACTGTTATTTCATGAGTCCAACTAAGGCAAGTTCTTTGCTGTATCTGGCAAAATAAGCGTACTAAGGTTTGGAAAATTTCAAAGTAAAAGTTCAGATAAATTTAAAGAGACAAATTCTCTAATAAATACCATATAGGTTAAGGTTGGTTTAGAGGGAAATAGTTGAAGGAAGTGAAAGGCAAGTGGATAACTTTCCTGAACTGCCTCTGGAATCTCGATTTATTTTGCGATAACTAATAATCCAGACGGCATTCATTGATAACCTTCATGGAAATTTTACCTATAATGTCGTTAATATGCATGACTACTATCAGAGGTAAGACACGGCCATCAACAGTTACAGCGTGAAAGGAAGACTGGTACTAGAGATGGAGACATAGAGATGAATAATTTGAAAAATAACAGTGGAACGGCAAATGCATAACTAAATAAGCGGAATGGAAATCAACGGAGGAAGTGAAGAGGTACGCTCAGAAATTAAGATCTACTCAAGAAATTACATTGAGCAACAAAAAAAATTTTTGAATGTTTTGAGCACCTTTTGAGGCAATTTCTACTAATTTTTAGGTTGAGAAAAACAAATATGACAGTGAAACATTTTTATTAGCTCTAGTTTCTATGATATGCACAAGGTGGAAGTATTACATATTAACGTATTGAGAGAAAAGGATACATTTTAATTACATACATGCTAACAACAATGAAAGTGCATTTGATTTATTAAACTGGTAATTACATGCTAAGAGTTCTAAATTGCTGGAAAAATACTTCGCAGATGGTTGTGTCTGAAGAGAATCATCTGGTGACCTATTGATTTTGTAGTATTTTAGCTTTCCTCTTGTGATGGAGTTCCGCAGAATCCCTATACAAAGACCAACAGTAATCCGGAAGCATTACTTCATTCCAAAGGCCCTGATATCTTTGTTCCATAACAGAAATGTCCTGATGGAATCTCTCCCCATGTTCATCACTAACAGCTCCACAACTAGCAGGGAAAAAGTCTAGGTGAGAGTGGAGAAAATGGATCTTAAGGGACATGTTGCATCCAAGGTTACGGTATTTTTGCAGGAGCACTGTCACCAAATGCTTGTAGTTGTCATCTACGGTGTTTTGACAGGTGTGCCAACTCCCCAAAAAATTCCCCCAAATTTAAAATCTCTACTCTAAAAATGAAATGTCACTTTATCTTCAAAACAAGAGCTAATCTATTATTTTTATGGTTATTTTTTTAATTCAGCAGATATAAATGTGTGCAAATTCACTATTTTTAAGCCCGAAACTCTTTAATTGTTGGTCAGTGTTATTTAAACTTAAAACTTTTGATGTATTTTAAGCGTTCAGGTGAACGCAATTAGATCAGTATTCCTGGGTATTAATATTTCAGTCGAGCGTAGTACCAAGGTATATTTGGAAACCGATTGTTCGTAAATGAGGAGGGTCAATTGCTGAGCATGCAGTACATTTTGCAAAGTGTGGATGAAGGAGCGGATGGGGGCTACAATTTGGCCCGGCAGGAAACTTTTGCAAGTTACCATCCAACAGGAGGAAGGGGATAAGGCAAAGTGAGGCTACAGGCCGGCAGATGGTGGAGCCAGAGAACCCCTAGAGAAGCACAGATGATTCTTAACCGTAGATAGATTGTTCCTTGGTGCATCACTCATATTTCTTAACACCTCCCAGGGAGAGGGCGCCTGCGCAACCCTTGCCCCCTGGGTAACAGCTTCAAGAAAGCCAGAAACTGTGGCCAGAAATGAATAGTTTACAGAGCACTCGCATCTGTGAATCCGCCGAAACTACCGTGCTGACAACCAAACCTAAAAGGCGACAAGCGAGAAAAGAAAGGAGCTCGTGGATAACAGAATCTACTGCTGCATTCGCCTTTTACAAAGGAGAAACACAAAGAACTAAAAGGTCGGACGATGGAGACTTAACCCACGACATCTAGAATGCGAGTCGCACAAGTTACCGTGCGTAACTTAGATATAATTCAATGGATACAATTCTGAATTATAAGATACAGAAACAATTTAATTTAATGGAGGTCATTAAATCCATCGTCAGCAATTGAGGTCACTACCCCCCCTCCTGCACTCTAAACATTTTTTATACGCGATAACGTGGTAGATTCTTAAGGAAAAAGATATACTGATTTTGAAATTCTTCGCAGAAATTTATCACGTCAGGTTAAAAAGATATTAAGACATTCATGTTGTCACCGATGACGTTTCAGCTATTATGTTACGTTTGTTATTATATAAAGATACGAGGGTGGGTCAAAAAGTAATGCCTCCTATATGTTTTGCCTTAAATAAGTAAGTTATGTGAAAACTTTGAATTTGGCGTAATTCCTCAAACCTTCTTCTCCAATCCCCTGTAGTAGCAACTTCCTAAGTCAACAGGTGGCAGCACTGCATCCTCTTGCAAAATGGCTGACATCGAAATTCGTATTAGACAGCGTTCTGTGATTGAAGTTCTGACTGTGGAAGGTGAAACGCCAATTCGCATTCACGAAAGGCTAAAAAATGTATATGGTAATGCAACGGTGGATGTCAGCACTGTTAGACGATGGGTTCGTCGCTGTAACGAAGCTGAAGGGCAAACACCATTGGCAGATGAAAAGCGAAGCGGCAGGCCGGTGACTGCAGTGGCTCCATGCAACATTCAGCGAGTCGATGACATCATTCGTGGTGATCACCGGGTAACAACAGGTGAATTGTGTCGCATTACCTTCCTTAGTAAAGGCAGTGTGATGACCATTATTCAACAACTGGGTTACTCAACAGTTTGTTCACGTTGGGTACCAAGAAAGTTAACCGCCCAAAACCTAGAAACAAGGAAAACAATAGCCTCCGAACAATTGCAGCGCTTCAATTTGGAGAGAGAGGAGTTTCTGAAAAAAACATTGTTACTGGAGACGAAACGTGGGTTCATTTTTTAGAACCTGAATCAAAGAGGCAGTCAATGGAATAACATCACACAATTTCACCGAAGAATAAAAGATTCAAAACTCAGCGTTCGGCAGGGAAAGTTATGACGACAGTATTTTGGGATGCAGAGGGAGTGCTTATGATTGATTTTTTGGAGCAAGGATGCACAATAAATTCTGTGCAATACGTTAGAACTCTCAATAAGCTGAAAGCACGTCTTCGCCGAGTTCGCCCAACAAAAACTATTACGGATGTTCTTCTTTTGCATGACAATGCAATACCACAGACCAGCCGTTACACCACTGCAGAAATTGATAAATTGGGATGGCAAGTCTTACCTCACCTCACATACAGCCCTTACCTGGCACCATCAGACGTCCATCTGTTCGGGCCACTAAAGGAAGCTCATCGTGGGATTCATTTTGAAGATGAGGAGGCTGTGAATACGTCCGTGCGTCAATGGCTTAGGAAGCAAGACCGTGTGTTTTACCACACTGGAATACATGCCCTAGTTATAAGGTGGACCAAAACTGTGGAAAAGGACGGAGATTATATTGAATTGAGACAAATTAATCGTCAATGTTGTCGTTTTCAATCTATGTAAATTGGATTCAATTTTCTTGGCAATTAAAGGAGAAAAAATAGGAAGCATTACTTTTTGACCCACCCTCGTATATGGTATAGTACTATATATCATTATGAGTTAACATAAATTAAAAATATTGTTCTACAATCGTGAAACAATATTTGGACTATACATTTAAGGGACATACCTGTAACTGCGATAGCATGTAATTATCTCTTGTACTGCTGTCTGCTTACCCTCAAAGAAACCAACAATAATCTACACCACAGGCTTGGTTCTGTGTTGGGATGATGGAAGAACCATACCTATAGAGTAATAATTTGTTTTCGTTCTGCTTATTTATTTGAAAGCGACCGAAATTTCCTTTTAAAACTTTGCTTCTATTCTGTTGGCTTGTTTCTCTGCGGTTATTCATATTTTTGTCCGAACTAAATAGTCTGTTGAACATATACCTGAACACTACTTTGATAAATAGAGAAAGCCACTTTTTATGACATGCAAGTGTAAAATGTATATTTACCCTATAAATCAAAATAAAATACAATGAGTTGCCAATGTTTGATCTATAACGAAAGTTGTTTAGTGGAAATTCAGCTAAGTCTGTATTTTTTAGAGCGGAGTGGCCACTCCTTCCTTAACGCCACCGGTCCTTGAGGCAGTACCTTCAGCCGAAACCACAAAAATCATTCTTAATTGTGGACCCCTACAAAACATACCTTCGATACATAACTTGAGATACTTTGCTGGGAGAAAATTGGAAAATAAGATGAGGGGTCCCCTAATTTGAGTAGAGCAGCTAAAACTGGAAGGATACTGTGCGGTATCCCCCGAACACAGTTCATTTCCTGCATTTAAGCTTTGGAGGTAATTTTGGTTCCTCTATCACGTGCATTACCTTAGTCGACAATTTTCTCAGCTCAACGTACTTTCGATGTTAACATGTTACATCTGACTTAACTTAATCTTTAGTTTCTTAAACTTTGCAATTGTTTACCTTGTTCAGGCTAGTGCAGATGATAATAGGGTAGCAACCAGAACTAATGAAACCTTTTTCCTTAAGGATATCATTTGCAAAAAATTTTAATTTCATGAATTTATTCCAATTAATTTGAAGTAATACAGCAACCAGGCTTTAATTCGTAGATAGTATGTACATTAATTGATTTCTTAGTCACTCTTGAGATTTTCTATGAGGGCTGTTCAATAAAGAATGATCATAATTTTTTACGGTCATAATTTTTCACACTAAAATTCCAACTTATTATATTCTGCTAGTTTAATGTGAAACAAACACGCCGTAGTAGTTTCATTGTTGGTACTAGTAATTTCCGCCTGTGAGAACCAGGAAAGTTCAGACATGTTCAGTATCACCTACCGCTGCAATGGAGGTAGCATGCAGTTAAAGTTGATGTTAGAGGAAGATACGGAGTTTGTTTCAAACGTAATTACTGTTGCTGAAACTTGGCTACATCATTTTGATCCTAAGAGCAAACAGCAAAGCTCAGTGTGGAAATCTAAATCATCACCAACCCTCAAAAAAGCAAAGCTGGTTACTTCTGCTGGGAAAGTTATGGTTATCTCATTCTTTGATATTCATGGAATGATTTATCAGCATGTTGTACCTGCACACACATCAGTAAGTGAGACAATACTACAGGGATGTCCTGAAAACATTGCAAGTCCATATCAGTCGCAAAAGACCACATTTCCATGAAGCAGGCTGGATGCTGCACCTCCGATAATGCGCAGCCGCATATTGTAAATGTTGTTGCTGAATATCTTGCAAAAACCAACGTGAAGTGCATCCCTCACCCTTCGTATAGTCCCGATTTAGCTCCATATGAATATTTTCTATTCCCTAACTTGAAGAAACACCTTCGTGGGAGGCATTATCCATCATCAGAAGCAGTGATGTAGGCTGCGGAGGCGATATTGAGGAATCTCTCAAAAAATGGTTTCCAGCATGTCTTTGTAGACCGGCAGAAACGCTGGGATAAGGGCATTGAATTCAGGGGAGAGTATTTTGAGAAGGATCATTAAAATTATGAGGATGAGTAAAGGTATGTTGTCAATAAAATTGTGATTATTCTTTATTGGACAGCCCTCGTATCTTTTAACCTTCTAAAAATTATTGCATGAAGTGCAATTAGTTTTTAAAATTCAATAAATTGTCACTAAGCACCTAAATAGTATACCTACTCGTATAATTTAGAACTAATGTTAAAGTTCTTTTAGTTTCTTAGTTAAATAACCCAGTTTGTTTCATTAAAATTTATACAATATAAGTAGTATTGTTTAGTAATATCGCAGCTAAGAATATTAAACAAATTTCATTCATAATTTTATTGAGAATATTTAGGTATATAACATTTCATTAATTTATATATAAAATTGTATCGTGTGGAACAAAAGGAAAATCAGAAGGTGGCCAAAAATGAAAGCTCCAAAAAGAGAGTTTAAAACTTATAACATCAAATTACAACTGGTTTTATTAAATTAAAGCACCTTTAATGCATGTGCAGGTCCTCCTTTGTCTTTATCTTCTTCTCTACAGCTAATTAAATACTTGAAGATTACTGAAGCCACTCCTGAATGATTTCGACACCTTAATATTTGCAAAATGTAAGGTGATTATTACATATTTTATAAGAGGAAAGGCCCAAAGAAATTTATAGTATTGGTTTAATATTATTAAAATAAAATTTTTATACGCTGAAAATAGTTTTATAAATAACATTTGTAAATTATGATAATAATAAAAATGAATATTTAAACAGTTATCACGAGGTCTACCCAAAAACCCAAAGACTCCGGTCTCTTTCGGCCCGGGAGCGATAGAAAACTCCAGGGGTCTTTTCTTTGGGAAATACCTAGAGCCTAAAAAGCCGTCCCCCTCCCCCATCGACAACAACGTCAAGACGGGTGAAAGTGGATACGCCACTTATGCGCGTCAACCCGGCAGGGAGGACTACCGAATAACCTCGGTGTGGCCGCCTGGTGATCTAGCACACCTTCTACTAGCTCTACAGGCTTACCCGGGACTTCTTAGGCAGCCCTCTGCCCCCTCCGGGCGGCCGAAGCCTGGCCGGAAGTACCCGATCCCCGGCGGGTAACGGGAACACACTGCCCCCTCGAGTCCAACCCAATCCAAACAACTCCCATTCAGGGAGGGGCTCGAATGTTCGGCCCAAAGTTTCTCTGGTAACGTCAGAGGTACCACGAGTGCTGAGGGTCCACAGCGCTCGCACCACAGCAGCTGAAGAGGACGGATCCCCTCCCCTACGAAGTGTCTATTTAAGCCACTTAATCCAAATTACATAAAGTAGAACATAAAACCAGTAATGTTTTACTGTAAATAAGAAAAGCTGAATGGTAAATTAAGCCATCTGACTTGAACAGAATGAGGGTAACGGAATCTCCAAGATGAATAATAATGACAAACTAATATGTTACGATGGGAAATTTAATGCGTAAATCTCAGAAGATCAAATATAAATTTATTTTGAATTTAAAAGACAATTTTTCCATCACTTAGTCAAAACGGTTGCTGTCGAAATCAAATGCACTTGGGCTTGTTTTGCGAGGTCTATTTTTTATAGTAAGTAGTGAAAACGCTGTATTCCAATAATAATTTTCATGTCAACTTACACCTTAAATAACGTTTTCAGAGGCTCTGAATAAAGGACAAAAGAGTATTTGTGTTCATGTGTCACTAAGATATGCCTGGCTGTGTACAGCAGAACTCAAGAATAAAAATTCTATTAAATATCAGACTTGGTATTGTAATTCAGCATGGTCCAAGCGGAGAAAAGAACATATTCAACGAAAAGGTATATACACATTCCTAACTACTCTTTAGGTGGAATATATTTTTGAAACATGTATTTAATGAAACCAGTCCAAAAGCTTTTGATTAAAATTCCATCGTGTTTAAGATAACTTCATGATAAATAAAACATGCATATTAAACTTTCTGAAAACAGTCTGTGAAGTCCTCTTCAATTTGAATTATTTTTGTATGAATGGTCAATCGTAAAACTGAGGCAAAAGCTTGCTACCAAAATATGTAGAACTGGTGAACGGAAACTTGTCACGCCAAATAAATGCTTAGGTCACTCAATAAGTAGTAACAACATTTGAATTAACAATAAATAAATTATTTTGGAGAAGTCACATTATTGTAGTGCTTAGAAGTAATCTCCTCCAACATGAAGAACGTACCTCCAAACATCAGGGAGCCGACGGATGCCATCCACACAGTCTTGTCGTTCTACGAGGGCTGTTCAATAAAGAATGATCGCATTACTCATCTCATTATTTTGATGTTCCTTCTCAAAATAGTCTCCCAAGAATGCGATACACTTGTCCCAGCGTTTCTGCCAGTCTTCAAAGACATGCTGGAAACCATTATTTGAGACATCCTTCAAAATCGCCTCCGCAGCCTTCACCACTGCTTCTGATGATGGATAATGCCTCCCAAGAAGGTATTTCTTCAAGTTAGGGAATAGAGCAAAGTAACATGGGGCTAAATCCGGACTATAGGGAGGGTGAGGGATGCACTTCCTGTTGATATTTGCAAGTTATTCAGCAACAATATTGGCAATTTGCGGCCGCGCATTATCGTGATGCAGCATCCAGCCTTCTTCACGGAAATGTGGCACCCAATGCAATATTCAGTATTTCAGGAAGTGATCTTAAGGTAATTCGTCGATCCTCTCTCACAATAGCAGCAGCAGTGTTGATGTTTTCTTCCACAAGAGCAGTAACTGCAGCACCGGGTCTACCTTCCTTTGAAATTGATTGCCTGCCCTCTTTAAACATTTTAAACCACATTCGAGCTGTGCTGCAGGGAAGAACAGACTCTCCATAGGCCTCTTGTAACATTGTATAGGCCTCAACTGAAGATTTGTCGAGACGAAAGCAGAATTTCAAAGCCGCATATTGTTCCTCTCGTATTACCTCCATTGTAGCGATAGGGGATACTGCATACGTCTGAAGTTGCCTGGTTCTTACAGGCGGGAACCTGGAATACCAACAATGAAAGTACTACGGCGTGTTTGTTTCACATTAAGCTAACAGAATATAATAAGTTTGAATTTTAGTGCAAAAAATTATGACTTTAAAAAAATTATGATCATTCTTTATTGAACAGCCCTCGTAATATTCCAACAGACTACTCTATTGCTGCTGTAATTGTCTGTCTGGTTCTAAAGTGAACTGCTATAAGTAGTAATTTCATTGTCGGAAAAAGGTTGAAACCACATGGGCTCATATCTGGGAAGTATGGAGGATGCTCCAGAATTTCCTAGCTCCATCTGTGAAGTAAATTAACAATAGGGGCAGACGTGTGATAGCGAGCACCATCATGTAGCGCAATGGGATGAGAATTCAGGAGATTTGGAAGTTAATGACGTACAGCTGGTCGTAAATTGTGTTTCATAAAGTGACTGTGATATGCACCATTCACGCGATTTCCTTGATGAACTAAATGGTTGATAAGAACATTATCAAAATCTTAAGCAGCAATGAGCATGTCTTTCAGTGGATCCTGTTCTTGTCGATACTTCTTTGGCCGTGGTGAATCGCTGTACCGCCCTCATTTGATTCTTTAATTTTGAATGTTAGCATCGAACGCAGGTTTCATCTGATATTATGATACGTAGAAGAAAACACTCGGCTTCTCGTTCATAGCGTTCTAAGTTTAATCTCGCTGTTTCCATCCTCTACCACATTGTTTCCTCTGTAAAATTGTGTGGAACCTGTTGAGCGCAGATTTTCTCATGTTTAACTTCTTCTGTATGTGGAGAATTTTACCACGAGCAACTCCAACTTCCCTTGTTAGTTCAATACGAGTACAACAACGATGTTCTTCCAGCAGTGCTCTAGCCCGCCTCGGTAGTGTGGTGGTAGCGTGTCTGCCTCACGTTCAAGAAGTCCCGAGTGCGAATCTCGGTCAGGATGAGTTACCTGGATAAGGTTTTTACCAGGGCTTTCCCTTATCCTGAAAGACGAATGTCGGGTAACTCTAAGCTCCATGGACTCTGGGCTCATTTGAGCATCATTTCACCCATTTCATTCATCGTCCGATATGACTTAAGGTTGGAGGACGTAAATTACAAAAAAAAAAAAAAAAAAAAAAAAAAAAAAAAAAAAAAAAAAAAAAAAAAAAGCTGTGCTCTAACGCTACCTCACGTGCACATCATCGCTTGCTGATCGTGGTCTGCCAGATCCACGTTTTTTATGAATGTTTTCCCTGCTACAAAAGGCATTCGACCCTAGCCCATATTGTAAAGTCTGTCTACCACAAACTTCCAATAATTCTGTATGGCATTGTCGAGGATTGATACCTTTTGCAACCTGAATTTTAATGAAGCATCTTCATTTGCAATTACTAAACATATTTAGAGCACTAAAGGTAACAACTTACAATTAAAGTTACTAAAAATGTCTTATTAAACAAAATGATTGTCTTCAACCTCAGAGGTAACAAACATTAGATGCTCTTATTTTTTTTTCATTGTTATCAGCTTACATAATTTACCGTTGATGGCACCAAATGCAGGCATTGTTGCCCCTAATTTTTGAATAACCCATGTAATTGTTGTGGAGTTAACCTTTACAGATATATGTCTTTCCACGATTTTAAACTTCCACTGCAATTTAACCATGCAATTGGCTGACAATTATTATTAACCTCCTAAAGCTAAATTTATAATTGGGAGTTGACAATTTTTCTTTTAACAATAACCTTCCAAACTCCAAGAAAATGTGGTTTTGTAGTGTTGAGCGTGACAGTTCGAATGCTTTCTTTATTTCAGTATTCTCAAAGCTGATTCAATTTTGTAAGCTGACATATTAACAGGTTAAAACTCACATTAGCTTCTTGCATATTATGTCATTTATGATGGATTTTGAACCATAAATTAAGAAACAAAATATTGTTTCCACAACATACTGAAATAGTGTTCAAATATTTACTCATAGTAGTAAGCACTCACAATGGAAAGAAAAAAAGAATAGAAAAATTGTAGGTTTTCAACTGTATATGTAGATGGCACACTTATACTTCAAAGAGCATTAAAATTGTTAAAAAAAAAGTTATTTCACTCTAATTGTTTATTTGACCATCTCTACATTTTTCTTGCACTTCATTTCTATAATGTACATTTATTATACAACATTAATCAATAAATGTAAGGAATAGGATATTTGCAGAGAATTCAAGACCTGCATCAAATTTTTCGCGGAGTACACATATCAAAAGCAAACTAAATCAAGCCTATGCTCGTCTTCACAAGTTGTATCCCATCCTCAACCGCAAATCCTCTTTACGATTCGAATATACGCTGATACTATACAAGAGAATTCTACGATATATGCCTATATATACCAGTCCTGTATGAGGATGTGCTTCACCTACTCATGTTCACCAACTCCAAGTGTTTCAAAACAGGATATTACGATTGTCTGTGAAGACTCCGTGGTACATCCGAAATGCACAGCTGAATAGAGAATTGGACATAGCATTAATTGAGTACACCTCTACAACGACAAGCAGACTCTTTTCTCACCTTCCTTATGTATCAGGTGCTTTATTCCTCCAACTGAGACGTCGCCTTGATGCTGCACCAAGACTGAAGGCATGCTTGCCACAGGACATTTCATTTCTATAATGTTTATTTATTCTGTAATGAAGAAGTTATTTAATTTATACTCACACTAATCAGACCTGTTTGCTTGAGGGCTCTAATATAAGTATCCTCTATCCCTGTATACTTTAATTTTGTTATGTATATAATGTACATAGCTCCACAATTTGTATAGCACCAACTGTGCTGAGCAATTCAAATAAAAATTCAACAATTTTTTTTCGCATTTGTTTCTCAAAAACACCTATTATTATAATAATCAAATTATTAAACTCATGTATTAAAATTAAATACAATGAGAATCTTTCCTTTGCAAAGTGTAATTGGAAAGGCAAATTGAATTGGAGAACTTCGTTTGTTATGGCAGTGTCTCGCGAGTGTAAATTTGGTATTTTTTTCACTTTTTCGTTTTTGAATCTTGCTACTGGATACAGGTACACACATACACATACGCATTTACACACTCATACACACACACAGAGAGAGAGAGAGAGAGAGAGAGAGAGAGAGAGAGAGAGAGAGAGAGAGAGAGAGAGAGAGAGAGAGAGAGAGAGAGAGAGAGAGATAAAGGTTCATTGACCTTTTTCACCAAAAGTGCTTTTATGGACCACAAATAGGATTTGTCTTCCGAATGGAATTCCATATTAAATTTTTAGTTGGAATCCAGTCCTTCCCCTACCTAGTATACGTTAGCATAGGGGATGTAAAAGGAAAGATGCCATGATGGTTATGTGAATTCTGTTGCATCATTATGGCTGAGTGCAGGAGATTGTCTTACTAAACACGTCAGAGGGCTATTATTTTCCTCATGTAACATAGTTTATAATGTAGAAAATGTCCAATGTAAGAAATTTCTCTTTCGTTATAGAAAATGGGCTTCCATTTTGAACAAAGGCTATGAATGCCATATCGAATGCTGTTGGCATTTGGCAAAGAGAAGGAAAGCCATAATGTCACGGAAGTTTGTAATAATTTATCTCTAGAGGCTTCCGTTTGATGTCGCTTTTGGTGTTTATGTGCCATAATTCTCTTGTTTAGTTTTTACTGCTCCAGTCATAAAATCAAGTTGGAATTTTCAGTGTCCTCTACAAAGGAACGACCACATGGGATTATTCATTCTTTGTGATAAAAGAAACGAATTAAACTTAACTACAGCTTACGTTCGATACTAAACAACAAGTGAGAAGCAATGGTTTTGGGAGTAAGGAACCCAACTTCCTTTTGGACGCACAGTCAGTTCATAAACATTGTTGGATTTCTAAACTGTTTTATAGAGAACTGTTACCCTGTAACTATGAACCGCCAACTTAATGTTTAAATCATGTATAATTAGTGTAATCGACGAGTTTGGTTCACTATACTGAATGCCACCTAAAGGATAGATAACCTAAACCGAACAAAGCCATACAGTAAGTAACGTATCTAAATAACTTACGGAGTAACACAAAGGCCTTGTAGGGATCCCGCCCTCTACACTGTAGTGACTCCTTGGGATGGCCGCCCTCTGTCTTCTCTGGCCTCATCCTTCCTCCCGGGGATGCTGGATACTTGAGGGTGTAAGATACAATAGATCAAGAATGGTCGAAGTGCTGAATCGCCTCCGGGGGAAAAAAAATCCAAAAGCCTGCCATCTCACGTTCGTTTAATTAATATCTCTATACAGCCCTGAGGTAGATAGGTACAACAATTTGAAATGAAACGGTATTCTAAGGCTATTCCTCAGTGATAAGAAATATTTGCAAGCTAGTAGTACAATGTACAACACAAATTACTCTGGGCAACAAAAAATAATTTTTGAAAGTTTCGAGCACTTCATGAGGCAATTCCTACTAATTTTGGGTTCAGAAAAACAAATATGACAATGAAAAACTGTTACTAACTCTGGTTTCTAGGTTATACACAAGGTGGAAGTATTACATATTAACGGATTGAGAGAAAAGGATACATTTTAATTACATACATGCTAACAACAATGAAAGTGCATTTGATTTCTTTAATTGGTAATTACATGCTAAGAGTTCTAAATCGCTGGAAAAAATACTTTGCAGATAGTCGTATCTGAAGAGAATCATGTGGTGGCCTATTGATTTCGTCGTGTTTTAGCTTGTCTCTTGTGATGGAGTTCCGCAGAATCCCTATACAAAGACCAACAGTAATCCGCAAGCATTACTTCATTCCAACGGCCCTGATATCTTTGTTCCATAACAGAAATGTCCTAATGGAATCTCTCCCAATGTTCATCACTAACAGCTCCACACTAGGAGAGAAAAAGTCTAGGTGGGAGTGGAGAAAATGGATCTTAAGGGATATGTTGCATCCAAGGTTACGGTATTTTTGCAGGAGCACTGTCACCAAATGCTTGTTGTTTTCATCTCTTTTGTTGCCTAAAAATCCATGAACTCCCAATCTTCCTTTTCTTTCCCCTCCGAAATTTGGTCAAATGCAGGATCTTTTACAAGTTCTCTTATCTGTGGTCCGACAAAAATGCCTTCCTTAACTTTTGCATCACTTAATTTCTAAAATTTCTCTCTGATTGTGTTTTGTTATTTGTCAGGTGTGCCAACTCCCCCAAAACAATTCCCCCAAATTTAAAATCTTCACTCTACATATGAAATGTCACTTTATCTTCAAAACAAGAGCTAATCTATCATTTTTGGTGATTTTTTTTAATTCAGCAGATGGTAATACATATAAATTCACTATTTTTAAGCCCGAAACATTTTTATTGTTTCCCAGTGTTATTCTCTACGTTATATACTTCAATCTCAAAATATCTTCTTTTTTTTTCACGGTTTGGGCTTCAGCCTATTGTGGTTCCAAATTGTTCATACCAGCGTTTCTTGGGTCTTATTGGTTTCCTTATACCTTGTGGTTTGTGATTTATAGCTATTTTAGGTATCCTAGTTTTTGGCAATCTAAGCGCCACTTCCAAATTTCTTAGTTACTCTATTTTTAATTTTTCACGAATATTTGCATTTATCATTCTGTCTAATTCTGCATACTTAAAGATGTATACCTATTCGCTCCAAGATGGAGTAGGAAAATGAAATGCTTGAACAACTACGAACATTTAATTTTCTTGGGTGCAAAATATCATGTATCAATGAAATAGATATAAACTTTAACTACATAACTGGAACATTAAAACGGACATTAAAAAACAAAGCAAGAACAGAATTGACAATAATTCAACTGTATAAGTGCACGGCAATACCTACTACAGTCACACATGAATCTGAAACATGGACTAATACAAAGCAACATCTAAAAAAAGAAAAAGAAAAAAAAGTGCAAGCTGCAGAAATGAAATGTTTGAGATCCATAGCAGGATATACATATATAGATGGTCTGAAAAGTTTCGGACCTAATAAAGATACAAGACAGTTTTGCATTTCTTTTCAACATAGTCTTCTTATAAATGTACACACTTCTCTCAGCGCTGCTCCCATCTCTGTAACCCGTCCAAATAGTACTCAGCGTTTTTCTCTACAAAATAATTGATCACGAAGGTGATTGCCTCTTCATTAGACGAAAATCTCTGTCTTCCGAGCGCAATTTTGAGATGAAGGAACAAAAAGAAGTCGCTTGGGTCTAGATCTGGTGAGTAAGGCGGATGGTCAAGTAGTTCAAAACGTAATTCGTGGACTTTCGCTATTGCAACCGCTGAGGTGTGAGACGGTGTGTTGTCTTGGTGCAACAGGATTTTCTTTTTCTGCAAATATGGCCGTTTTCCCGCAACTTTAGCTTGTCAAGTAATGATGCCTAGTATGCTCTTGTTATGGTTTTCCTTCCTGAAATAGCTCCATGACTATCCCAGAAAACAGTCGCTATCACTTTCCCAGCCCGAAAGCAATTTTTTATCTTTTGGAACCGGTGCCCCCTTTGCAGTTCACTGCTTTTACTGTATTTTCGTTTCGGGAGTATAATGGTGTATCCAAGTTTGTACAATAATTAATAGGCATCAAAACTCGGATTTATTGCGCCTAAACTGCACCAATAGAGCGTTGGAAATGTTCATTCGAACACGTTTTTGGTGTAACGCGAGCAAACGTGGCACCCAACATGTGGACAGCTTTCTCATGTCTAAATGTTGATTTAACATGTGACCAACACGTTCTTTTGACATTTCCATAGCTTCTGCTATTTCTCCCTCTTTAATTCGGTGGTCATCTAGAACCATTTGAATAACTTGGCGATGTATTCATCGGTAGTTGCAGTTTTGGACGTCCCGAACGTTCATCGTCTGCCAAGCTCTTGCGGAAACGTTTAAATTCAGCTGTCTAAAATTTCACTGTGGTAAATGATGGTATAGAATCCAACCCATCTTTGAGTTGCGTAGGCATATTGCCTTTCAAAAACAAATATTTAATGACAGCGCGATGCTCGATTTTGCCCGTTTTCATAAAAATACTCACATAAAGTCACTCAAATGCTGTTACACAGCAACTGAGCGTCCAAAATGACTAAAACTTTGGTGAGTAACTGTCAACAGATGGACAACGAAATCATTAGCTTTTATTTACGAGTGCTGCCATCTTCATGTTGAGGTCCGAAACTTTCCAGGCCACCCTCTTAATTAGACAGAAGGACAAATGTAAGTATTCGTAAAAAAATTAAAAGCAGAGGAATTAAATAATACAGTTAACAATAAAGAAAATTGGCAGTTGCGCTTAGGCAGTTGCCAAAGAATATAACACCTAAAATAGCTATAAATTATAAGTCACAAGGAAACCAGGAAGACCCAAGAAACGATGGTATCAACAACTTGGAGCCGAAACGGGCTGAAGCCCAAACGGTGTCAAAGAAGAAGATCTATACTGGCATTTTTCACTTTCATTAATAAATGAATTAATGATAAAAGCTACTCTAAACATGTACTGTATTACAAAACAAACTCTGTAGTTAGATTAATGTGGTGATCTTTAAACTAGCACTAAATTAATGGTTTTTGACATTTGTTGTATTAATAAGTAAAACGAGTTAAGGAATGGAAGAGAGGCCAGTCACACTTTTATAGAGCATGTTCACTAGTTTTTAAATCAGGTTTCTAGATATTTCAAGATAAAATAATTTGTATCTTCATAGCCGTAAGAGATACAGAAATACATTTTTGTTTCGTTTAAAGTGCTCTATTACGATTGTTTTTCTCTTTTTCGTTACGAAATTGCCTTGCCGCATTGCGTCACTGAGAAGTACTAAATTCTAGCTGTCTATTTGAATGCTATAATTAATGTTGCTCTCCAAATACGTTTTATATTCTTTGCATGACTGCAATTAGGAAGTGCCGCCACTGAAAGTACTCTACTTCAGAAATGCCGCCCACCTCAAGGTCCAGGCGGAACAGTTCCACGGCTAAGGAATTCATAATCAGCTACCATCGCTCTGGGGTAGGTGACCCGGCCGAGCTGATTACATTACGGCCTACCAACTGCAGCTCCTTGCTTCAGTGGAGATTACCCATATCAAATCAATTTGGAGAACTTTGTAAAGTATAATTCATTAATGACGTTTTATAAGCACTCGTATCCACTACTGGTAGTAAACTGTTATTTGGGATGCTAGCGACGGACCGACATGAAATTTGGGTCGATGATAGAAAGAATTCCTCTTTATTTCGAAATTTTTACTTTGTAGACGATGTACTACATTCCATTCATTAACGAGATACTGTATTCTAATCAAGTCCTGTTCGTATGTGTGCATGTGCAAGGAAACGAAGTATCTCATAACCATTATATAGGGGCATACTCTATACATATTAATCAAAGTTTACCTAACTTTCGTAAGAATATGTTTATATAGAGCAGAAGTGCATATTCTTACCTACAATTACGAGAAGATTCCAGCAGCAAATAGGTTTTAATTACTAACGCGTAAATCGTAAAAGGTTTAGGACGAATTAAAAAGGAAGATATGAGAAGACTTTTAAATCTTCAGAAAATCTACATATACAGTAGAGTGAATTAATTAATTATGTTATTCAGTTTTTATTTATTAGAATTTCAAAAGAGCATGGTTGTATGATAGTATGGTGGCGGTTATACTATTGGATTTTTTTTTCCAAAATGAACTGCACTGAAATACAGAGACAATTGAAATGCCATTTGATCCAACTGATCTGATGTCTTTTGTTTTCGTCCCTTTGAAATCAAACATTTTTAGCTATGGAATATTTTCGGACTGTTAATGTAAAAAACATTGCTCACAAATTGATCACGAAGTAAAATTCTCGCAAAGCTGTGAGTATTTCTGTCATATTGAGACACGCAATAGTGTACATTTACATACAGAAAATCTTGTTATATTGAAAAGTAAAAGCTCCAGTAAGCATTGAAAATATCGCGTTCCCTTGGTGCTAGCATTCCATCTTTTTGCCTCCTTAGATGGGAGAAGATTAATACGTTTTTAATTCCATCCTTAAAAGCCGTCCTATTGGCTCACCAAATTTATATTCAATGTATTCCCGCATTATCTCAACACTGATTAATTATTTTCTCCTAATTTTAATGAAGAGTACTGAAACAAAAATCCTGAAACACATTAGGGTCAAGAAAAGATCAGCAGGATTCTTTTTGCGAATCCTTTACATAATCCTGAATTAATTAGGTTGTAGTTGATACCGAAATTAAAGGATTGCAATAAGTAAAGAATCATGATGGATTTCAAAAGAATGTTAGTTCTTTGTTAAAACACGTGCAGGTGCAGTGGAGTCAAATAGCAGTTGGGGGAGAATAGTTGTTTTAACAAAAGAAACGTAAGAAACATTGTCCTTAGCAGATTTCTAAAGGGTAGTACTTGACTTTGTGAATAAGGCATTCTTTGGACCCTTAATAATGGCATGACAAAATAGTCACAAAGGGAATCTTTGGTTGAATGAAGAGGGCTTCCAGAAAGTGACAGTCACACATACACCCACGCGCAGCTGTAAAGGTCAGTCCAAGGCGTGAAGCCGATTAGGGCAGTCAACTTCTTCTGTCTTGGTCGAGAGCAGACCAGAAGTGATGAGAGAAGATATTTGTCGGTTTATACGTAACTAATTAAGTATTATCGAGTAATAAGCATTCCGCCTTCAGTAACTTTGAACAGTGATATTGGTAATCCTTGGTCGGCAACTTCAAGTTTGATGTTCTGATAAAAAGAAGCAGTCATTAAACCAGTTTGAAACGGGCATTCCAGTGTAATTAAAACCATCCTTCTCACACATATCCACGCATACCCTGTGAGAAACCTCATTGCTTTACCCTGAGGTAAACACCCGTTATTTACATTTGCATCAAACTGTCGCCTCAACGTGGAACTCGTTGTTCGCCAATTATTGCTGCTTCATAGTTTAGAAGGGATAAACTTAACGCTCTGCAGTCCAGTCCTAAGATGTCCAGCGGAGATGATGAACTACCCGACCAAACAAACAACCCTCTGTTGTCCATAGAGAAAACTCTTCCTTGTAGCAAACATCCGCGAAAGGCACACAACCTGGAAACACATTTTCTTTCCACTTTGCCTGCTTCACCAGAAAACGAATTTTTCCTTCTCATTTTTGATCTTCCTGGACTACGTCCTCCTTCTGGTATTCCATCTCTGGCCTTACGCACTAATCTGTCAGATCCCATTCGGTCCACATGATCAGTCCATTCTTCTTTCTCCTTTCTACCCACTCTGTTATAGGTTAATTTACAGGTGTCTCTTATTGCTATATTAGGTACTCTATCCCATCTGGTTTTTTCTTGTATTTTTTGTAATATATTCATTGCGGTTACATTTGTTTTGTTTTTGTGGTTTCAGATCTGGTTTCTGCAAAATAAGTATTATTGGTCTACAGATGTTTTATAGATCCTGATTTTTATTTATTTTCTCAGATATTTTTCTTGCAAAAGTAACTATTAAGAGATCCTGAGAACACAGCAGCGTTATTAACTTTCTCTCTAATTCCTCTTTCAAAAATCCATCACTAATTATTTTGTTTATATTTGTATTCTGTGCTTTTTATTGCAATTTAACATTTCACTGGCCATTTATTGTTAAAACCGTTGTCTTATATGGATTAATACTCATTCCATACTTTTCATATCTCAAAGAGAAATTATATAAACTGTCCTCTGGGTTACTTATTAAAAGGATCGGCCTAGCAGTCATCTATAGTGTCCAACTTACTGCTATATAGAACTAGAAAAGGAAACATATCTGAAAGACGGAAAGAAAATGGAATGAGAGGGAAATTAGAGAATGCAAATCGCGATAGATCTGAAACCACCGTAGGTTTCTCCCATTGACCAGGGGAAATAATGATTAATCCAAAGTCATTGTGGGCGATCGAGGAAATCAAACCTGAAACCTTTCAAATCCAAGTCTCACATGTCACTCAAACTCGCTCCTTGAATTAGCTGGTTACGTAAATAAGGATTGCTGTGTCTAAGTTTGTTGCATTCAGAATATTTTGCGCTCTCAGGATATATTAGAAAACCTGCTTTGATACTTCAAAATCATTGATATCCTGTTTTCTTGTCCCTCTCAATCAACACAGTTTCCATTCATGTTATAATTAGGTTCATGAAGTATACAGAATCTGACACGGCCCGCAATTAAGTACGTCTTCCTTGGGCGCGTGTGTGTGATGGAAAACTATTCTCTCGACACCGGTTTGGTAACCTTTCTATTCCCACATGTAATTCCTATGTATTTAGCAGAGAATGGCTTGCTTCATTGACTATCCTTATTTGGAGAAGCCCATGACCGGAGGTTAGAGAGTGGGCAAGAGATGCTTGTGGGTGGATTGGTCAGCTGGGAATGCCACCTCCCGCAGAGTCAGGGCCTGAAAGAGTTATGCAACAAATAGCGTTCTCTTTTAATCAGATTCTTGATTCCAAGACATTTTAGTAAACAAATTATATGCCTACTATATGGTTTTCTAAACCGTTCTTTGGCCTCTGCTATGTAACGCTCGCTTTTTATGGAAGTATAACATTTACTTCAATTACAACAGCGTTTTAACTGCAATTTCATTTTCTACTTAGGCATTATTCATCACATGTATAAATAATTTTAATTCTGTGGTAAACTTAGAAACCAGACTGGTGTCAAGCTGACAATGTGTACCAGTTGGGGTGAAAATAATAAGCTTTTAATTTTTTCTTTAAACAAAGAGATATTTGAGAATTTTAGCTTTACCTTTGTATTCAGAATCCAATTATAACGAAAGCCTTATGAAGATAGTTGTCGAGTAAAATTTTCTGCATAAAAACAAGTAGAATGTAGAAATAAATTTATAATTTCGTCCCATGAAAATTAGCTCTATGATCGTTATTAAAACAATCATCTGGTAATCCAGACCTCTCAGGTTTCATTAAACGAATGAACGCTCCAGAAACGTCTACTTCTAATCGTCTTTTCACCTGGCTTGCTTCCCGAGAATAAATTGAGCATATTCGTTGCCAGGAAAGCTTCAGGTCTTATTTTAAGTCTACATTTGTTCCTGAAACCAGTATTTCATTCACTTCAGGTTAAAGTTACAAAAAAGTTTTAATTTCAAATTTTATTCGCAGTCTTATGCATATTTATGTAAAATTTTATGTGAAATCGCATATGACTGTAAAGTTTTCAGTATGCAAAAGATAGGGGAGAACCGCTTTTTAAAGCTATTAAGACGGAAGAAATTTGTAACATGGAATTTTTAAATGACCGTAGAAGCTATAGGGAATGGATGGTATGGAACATCTAAGTGTCCATAACCTCCACATGATTTAAAGAACCTTCTTTCTGCTAAAACCTTGTTTACAAATTTTGTTAAAGTCGCCCCTTTTGTTCGTTAGCAATCTGATTTTATTTGATGCATTTTGTGAAATAGCTGAATAGTGTTATATTTGGATCAGAGGATTAACTTGTAATTGGAATCCATACAACTTTTACTGGATTCCTTTTAATAGAATCTGGGTCTCTTTCGGTATATTACAATTTACAATGGTAAACTGCTCA
>CM060952.1:161852245-161854745 GCA_030765055.1 Mantis religiosa
GGCGAATGCTGGGTAGAGTAATTACATCGAATTTCCTGTCCTTTCTTTTCATGTTCATTATTATTTGAAATCATCTCTCATGTCGTGGGCTCTTTCAGGGCAGAAGTGTCGGCGGAAGTCTCGGCGGTGAATGGCAGGATGACATACTCTGTGTGAACCACTTCGTCCTCCGCTAAGTCCATTGCCGGACTCCGAACCGGCTACTGGGACCACTTCCGAACCACAGTAGGAGGGAATATCTATCTGTCTATCTATCTATCTATCTATCTATCTATCTATCTATCTATCTATCTATCTATCTATCTATCTATCTATCTATCTATCTATCTATCTATCTATCTATCTATCTATCTATCTATCTATCTATCTATCTATCTATCTATCTATCTATCTATCTATCTATCTATCTATCTATCTATCTATCTATCTATCTATCTATCGATCGATCGATCGATCGATCGATCGATCGATCGATCTATCTATCTATCTATCTATCTATCTATCTATCTATCTATCTATCTATCTATCTATCTATCTATCTATCTATCTATCTATCTATCTATCTATCTATCTATCTATCTATCTATCTATCTATCTATCTATCTATCTATCTATCTATCTATCTATCTATCTATCTATCTATCTATCTATCTATCTATCTATCTATCTATCTATCTATCTATCTATCTATCTATCTATCTATCTATCTATCTATCTATCTATCTATCTATCTATCTATCTTCTGTCTGTCTGTCTGTCTGTCTGTCTGTCTGTCTGTCTGTCTGTCTGTCTGTCTGTCTGTCTGTCTGTCTGTCTGTCTGTCTGTCTGTCTGTCTGTCTGTCTGTCTGTCTGTCTGTCTGTCTGTCTGTCTGTCTGTCTGTCTGTCTGTCTGTCTGTCTGTCTGTCTGTCTGTCTGTCTGTCTGTCTGTCTGTCTGTCTGTCTGTCTGTCTGTCTGTCTGTCTGTCTGTCTGTCTGTCTGTCTGTCTGTCTGTCTGTCTGTCTGTCTGTCTGTCTGTCTGTCTGTCTGTCTGTCTGTCTGTCTGTCTGTCTGTCTGTCTGTCTGTCTGTCTGTCTGTCTGTCTGTCTGTCTGTCTGTCTGTCTGTCTGTCTGTCTGTCTGTCTGTCTGTCTGTCTGTCTGTCTGTCTGTCTGTCTGTCTGTCTGTCTGTCTGTCTGTCTGTCTGTCTGTCTGTCTGTCTGTCTGTCTGTCTGTCTGTCTGTCTGTCTGTCTGTCTGTCTGTCTGTCTGTCTGTCTGTCTGTCTGTCTGTCTGTCTGTCTGTCTGTCTGTCTGTCTGTCTGTCTGTCTGTCTGTCTGTCTGTCTGTCTGTCTGTCTGTCTGTCTGTCTGTCTGTCTGTCTGTCTGTCTGTCTGTCTGTCTGTCTGTCTGTCTGTCTGTCTGTCTGTCTGTCTGTCTGTCTGTCTGTCTGTCTGTCTGTCTGTCTGTCTGTCTGTCTGTCTGTCTGTCTGTCTGTCTGTCTGTCTGTCTGTCTGTCTGTCTGTCTGTCTGTCTGTCTGTCTGTCTGTCTGTCTGTCTGTCTGTCTGTCTGTCTGTCTGTCTGTCTGTCTGTCTGTCTGTCTGTCTGTCTGTCTGTCTGTCTGTCTGTCTGTCTGTCTGTCTGTCTGTCTGTCTGTCTGTCTGTCTGTCTGTCTGTCTGTCTGTCTGTCTGTCTGTCTGTCTGTCTGTCTGTCTGTCTGTCTGTCTGTCTGTCTGTCTGTCTGTCTGTCTGTCTGTCTGTCTGTCTGTCTGTCTGTCTGTCTGTCTGTCTGTCTGTCTGTCTGTCTGTCTGTCTGTCTGTCTGTCTGTCTGTCTGTCTGTCTGTCTGTCTGTCTGTCTGTCTGTCTGTCTGTCTGTCTGTCTGTCTGTCTGTCTGTCTGTCTGTCTGTCTGTCTGTCTGTCTGTCTGTCTGTCTGTCTATCTATCTATCTATCTATCTATCTATCTATCTATCTATCTATCTATCTATCTATCTATCTATCTATCTATCTATCTATCTATCTATCTATCTATCTATCTATCTATCTATCTATCAATCTATCTATCTATCTATCTATCTATCTATCAATCTATCAATCTATCTATCTATCAATCTATCTATCTATCAATCTATCAATCTATCAATCTATCTATCTATCTATCTATCTATCTATCTATCTATCTATCTATCTATCTATCTATCTATCTATCTATCTATCTATCTATCTATCTATCTATCTATCTATCTATCTATCTATCTATCTATCTATCTATCTATCTATCTATCTATCTATCTATCTATCTATCTATCTATCTATCTATCTATCTATCTATCTATCTATCTATCTATCTATCTATCTATCTATCTATCTATCTATCTATCTATCTATCTATCTATCTATCTATCTATCTATCTATCTATCTATCTATCTATCTATCTATCTATCTATCTATCTATCTATCTATCTATCTATCTATCTATCTATCTATCTATCTATCTATCTATCTATCTATCTATCTATCT